>CM050844.1:1795000-1950000 GCA_027580175.1 Siniperca scherzeri | reverse complement strand
ACATTTGAGCAAATGTTTAGTGATGTCAGTGTGAAATCCATTGTCACTGGAGCAGTTCCAAACCAAACTCATTCTTAGTAGTTCCTAAGTAGTTTCCCTTAAAGTGTGTGTGTGTGTGTGTGTGGATAGAGGAGTCTGTCTGTTCGCATCCATGTGTTACAGTGACCTTTTCTCCCCTTTTTTGTTTCTCTTTCTCTAGTCACCTGCTATCCTCTTAAAATGCCTCATTTTGGTATACTCACTTGTTCCTTTCTACTTCTCTCTTCCTTTTCTTCTTCTTTGGTATTACTATGTCAATGCACAGGGTGTAGACAAACAATGTAAACACTTCTTAATTAAGACAACATTGGAACTGTTTTCATTAGACGCATCCAGCTGTTGTGTCATGTACTCTTTTAACCTCCTACAAATCTATAACATCACCACAGTACTGATATTAGTTTATGAGCGTGATGAAAAGTATTGGAGGTGAAACACACCAGAGCATGCACATGTAACTTTTTGTTAAGAAACAGCCATCCGCAAAAACCCTGCCTGTCAGTCAAATATCATATAAAAACTAAAATAAAATGAGGATGAAAATTATAATCAGAAAACATTCAAGTCAGTCAATTAAAAGATATGGTTGGGAGTTTTTCCAAACAGCCAGCCAAAAACTCTGTAAACAAAAGTTTAGCCTTGACTCGTACATAGTATTTAGGATGAACAACTTGGCATTGTCAATACATTTGCTGTCTGAGAGGGGAACCGTGGTGGATTAAGGTTTTCTTTGATTTCATAACAATTGAAGTGAAGGCCATAGATCTGAACTCATTAAGTTAAGTGTTATTTGTTTGGAACCCTGTTTCCAGACAAATAACAATTAACCACAGTGGAAGATCAAAAAATTATGGAAACTTAAATGGAACCAACTGCAATTTGGAAAATACTTGACAGATATATGAAAGACACTGCCACACTCTTCAGTGCACTGGCACCCACAGCCTTACAGGCTACAGCAATATGGTAACACAATATCACAATGTCATAGTCTGGTGATCATTCTAACATGGTGATATTATCTGAACAGTCATTCTCCTGTCATTGTCAGCTTTCAAGACAGGTTTAATTCCTGGTAAGTCACTCAAAGGTCACCTCTATTTTTCTGGAATTCCTGGAGAATTTCTGGAGTCTCTTTGAGTCACACAGAGGTGAACATTTCTGACATGAAAACCGACTGTAGATGGCTGCAAAATACAAGCCATTTTTGTGTCTGTTTTTCATGGATGTAGCTAGATAGATGACGTTCCCTTTCTTAATCCCGCCAACAAAGCGCTGATTGGTCAATTGTTTTTCCAACCAAAACATCAACTGTCAATGAGCATCTAACACCTATTTGAATTACTGAACAAATTAGAGATTTGGGCGGTGATTTAGAAATCTGAAACCATGTTGGTTTTATAGATTGTCTTTATTGTCTCTGGAGGGAAATTTGTTTTCACAATCTGCAGATGTTCATCTGAGGATAATAATTGTATTCTCTGTCTCGATGATCACAAGGTGAACAGCAGAATAACACTGTTCATGTTACAACGTAATCTACTGGAAATGTGCATGCATTTGATTGGCAAACGCAGTGCATTGCTAGATGATGTTGCATTGCGTTGCAGCAAAAGGGGTGCCCAAACCTTTTCCCTTGGAGGGCCAAAACTGAAACTGTGGGCCACAGGCCAAAAGCAAACACCTATTGCAGGCCTATTCAGTTGGCGGCCCGCGGGCCACATCAGGCCCAGAAGCAACCTCCAAGTGGCCCAGCATACATAAATCTGATATGACAAAATATGTAAACTACATATATAGGCTAGTATATGGAAGTAGCTAACGAGCATCTCACTTCCTTCTCATCTGTTGAGAGTTCCACATGCGCAGTACCGATTGGGCAGGATGCTTACGGATGTAGCGACACTGCCAGTCATTTCACAAATCAACGTTTTCTCATGTGAGTTCCGACCACGCTTAGTAGCTTTTCAACACATCTGGCTGTTGACAGTCACAAGTAGGGAAGTGCTCTACTGAAAATATATCTCTGTCAACCCTGAAATGTAAATGTGACAATGAAAACCCTGCATGGACTGGCAAGTACTTGTTGATTTTACCGCCATCTTCAAACGCCTGTTATTTTTTAATTACATTCATTTGCATTTGTTTATTTGTCAAGAAAAATAATGAATAATTAAGGATTCTACATATATAAAGAGCCTTTATACCTCACCAATTTTTTTTTTTCCTGCTAGAAACATCTGGCGGGCCAAATCACACCTTATGGCAGGCCAACTTTGGGCAGCCCTGCCTTATACCCTCCAGTACTCATACTGCATGACCCAGACTGCAGTGAGAAAGACAAACACAAGAGCAGCTATTATATTTCATAAATTGGCCTGTGATTTCACTATGTGTGGGAATCAGATTCTCTTTCTTTGTGCTTTAACATGGAAAATAGCCTGTTAGCATCTTAAACCTGGCTTACTCAAACCAATAGATCCCACCAGCTGCAGGCTTGTTATACACTGTACTGCACTAAAGTATTTCCAAGCATTCAGTTATATTCAGTTTTGTATCTGTGTGTCATACACATTTAGTGCATCTGCAGACTGTCAGAATTCCTCCCATTTGTGAAATCTCTGGCATGGCACACTGAAGAACTTAAGGCAGCGTGTGACAGATACATACACCCTTGCGCAGGCTGTAGATGACTGTAGTATGTCTAAAATAAAAGCATGCATCTATTTCAGGCAACACCAGTCCAGTAATAGCACAGGCGATGAGGAGGGCTGGACACAAGTTCTAATTGCAGCCTTGCCAATTGCAGCTCTTACTTTCCGCTCATAGAAGCACGCACCCACACACACACACACACACACACACACACACACACACAGCAGGGGCTTTGTTGGCAGGGGTGCCTGTATCAGTTTTCAACAGCCTGGTAATAGATGCCTTGTGACTGATATGCACACGCACACACAAACATATGCAGAACAGAGACAGGTTGTGAGAAATTGTGTGTTATGCATTTATGTGAGTATTAGTGTTGTGTGTTTCACTGTATTTTGCCTGATTTTGTAATCTGTGTCAGCATGGAAATTTCAGATGACAAAATGTTGTCTCTTCGTCTGTTACTGACAATATTAATGGCGATTTAACAAGAATCTCTAAACTACATTTTTATGGAACTTCATTAAAACTGAGCAAGTTACACAAGAACCAGAAAAGCAAGGCAAGATAATAACATACATCAATCAATTAAAAGAATACCTGAATATAAGAGAAATCCCAAAGATTAATACCATGTGAACCTTGTCAGGGCTTTTATTAGTAGGTTCTGTGTTGTGTTTCCACTGTATTTTATAGAATCGTATGTGTATTGTATCCCTATTTCTGCCAGATGCTAAGAAATCTTATGGTCCACCTTTTGGTTTCTAACTGCTGACTCCAGCTACCTGAGGGCCTGGACATCCTCATTTGCCCAACAAGCAGTCTCTCCTTCTTTTTTAACGTAGTTGGTGGTTTTCCTGCTCAATACAGATACAGTAGTAACATGCAACTAATTAGTAAGAGGCTTAAGCTAGATGTATATTTAATATCTCCAGTAATATCGGAATCATTAATAAACATTATTAGCTCATTGTTGTCAGTAGGGCTGCAACTAAAAATTATTTTCTTTGATTAACCTGCCAATTATTAGCATCATAATTATTATTATTATTATTATTATTATTATTATTATGGCTCGTACAATTCTGAGAAGTCTTCAAATGTCTTGTTTTGTCCGACCAACACTCCAAAACTCAAACATTGATTTACTGTAATGTAAGACAAGAAAACCAGCAGATTTGCACATTTAAGAAGCTGGAACCATCAAATGTTTGACATTTTTGCTTGAGAACTGATTTAAGCAATTAATTGATTATCAATTATTAGTTTCCCATTCATTTTCTGCCAATCAACTAACTGATAACCGACTGATTGTTTCAGCTCTGGTTGTCAGACTTTTTGTGTCCCCTGGGAATTTCTTGTGTTGTAACTCAGTTCTGTACAACTGTATTTGCTTGTGTTTTCTGTAACTGCTAAACCTTTCTTTAAATGGACTGTACTGTACTTGTATACAGCCTATGCCTTTCTAGTCTTCCGAGCACTCGAAGCGCTTCACAGTGGCAGATGCTAACTGCTCATCAGTCACAGAAACTAATTATTCTCACACACACACACACCAAAGGCACAGCCCTCGGGACCAATTTGGGGTTCAGTGTTTTGCACAAGGACACTTCGAACCGCTGACCTTCCGATTGGTGGACGACCCGCTCTACCACTAAGCCACAGCCGCCCAACCTCTTTATGTCACGGATGTGTTGTCAAATGGATTTTTAAATTAGCTTGTGTTTTGCCAATTTGCAGTGTATTTTTTTTCTAAATGTGATATGTGTTGTCAAAGTGGTGACGTTATTTTCTTGTCTTTTTTTGTATTTTGTTTATTTTTGTGTTGTCTTAAGGTTTTACATGACTTTATATTTAGATGGAGACAATAAAACTGTAGCAGGTCTGTTGCTACCGTGGGTTCCCCTCGTATAAAAACAGATGTAGCAGGGCGTTCTATAGGTCACATCTTTTATTTATTCAACCGAATCACACACACATACTTTCAGCAAGCACCAAAAAACACTCGACCACAACGCCGCTTGGTCGCGCTGGTCGAGATCCTCTTCTTCTTATCACCGTTTAAACCAAGAGTCCAAAGTTCCACAGCCAGCCTGGCTGTCTTGTCTCTGTGTGAGAGAGCCTCAGGTCCAGCATGCTACTGGATATAAAGGGGAGAGCATAATTAGTCAACAAGACACAGCTGTGACAATTAGCTCTCAAGGTCAGCTACAGAATAGCAACCATGGAGCTGGTGGATTTGGTGTTTTGCTCAAAAAAAGTTGTCATGATAGTGACAGTGAAGTGTTTTACCTTTCCAGGTAAATTTTTTTTGACTGAGTGATGAAGTTACACCATTGGTCGGTCAAGTGTTGGAGTTTCCCCATTGGCAGTTATTCTTTCAGAATTAGTAGGTGCGAACGTTAATTACGTAGTGTAACTCCATATTGTATTTCGTATAGGTTTAACCCTCTAAGGCTATCGCTAGTGGGATAAGGCCGAAGCAGGATGTGGTCCATGCCCCGCTGGGTCCGTCCGGTACCCACAAGCACAAACACACACCCACTTCACGAGAAATGAATAACTAATCCATCCCTCGCCAATGCATCATGGTGCATCTAAGTACATCGTATTGGCATAGATGTCACAGAGACAGAACAATACCTGATATTCGAGGGAATAAAACATGAAAACAATATAAAACCTACTGCTGTGAGAAGCTGAGATGATGGTTATGCACTAACAGTCCAGCAGAGAGCAGAGTAGAGAAAACAGCTCTCCATGCGTCGAGAGGCATGAGGGAGAGTGCACAGTTAAAGCCCCCCAAATAACAATCACTCTGACAAAGCACCCAATACAGAGTGTTGTATTGTTCTTGCAGCTGCATTTATAAAAAAAATTACTCAAATGTGTGATATTCTACTTCAGTACACATTAAGAACAAATATTACTGGGACCACTACAGAAAATTGCAGATGACCATTTAATATCCAGGAATTCACATTTTAGACACTACCAATGACTATCTGTGTAACAATTTAGCCACAGTATAGCACATTGACCATACTCGATCCAGCCTAGGTTTTGATTCTCCATACAGTTGTAAAATCTAACTATTAAGTATTATATTTTACCATAGCTGGCAGGTTTTTTTTACTGTAAGGCCATAAAAATTTGTTTTTAAGGTGCACCCTACAAGCTCTAAACATTTCCCTGTCTCCTCTTTCTGTTCCCATCTTAGGTGATCAACGTGGATGGCAGTAACAGACAGACTCTGCTGGAGGACAAGCTGCCTCATATCTTTGGTTTTACTCTACTGGGTGATTACATCTACTGGACTGACTGGCAGAGACGCAGCATTGAGAGGGTCCACAAAGCCACGGCTGTACGAGAGATAATCATTGATCAGCTGCCAGATTTAATGGGGCTGAAGGCCACTAAAGTGACAGAGACATACGGTAAGGAGGATATGTGATTTCTTAACAGCAGTAGAACATGCTGAGCAAAAATGAAAATAAGAAAAAGATGTGAAATACAGTGTGAAAGAAATGGTAAAACTTTCCCTCCTTCAATCGGTGTCCAGGTACAAATGGCTGTGCGGTGGATAACGGTGGATGCAGCCATCTGTGTTTCTGGTGTCGGCAGGCTGTCAGCTGTGCCTGTCCCATGGGGATGGAACTCCTCTCAGACCTGCAGACCTGTGTGGTGCCTGAGGCCTTCCTGCTCTTCACCAACAGGTAGCCTATGCCTACCTGTCAATCTGCACTGTTCCTGTTAACCTGCTGCTAGTACATATTCCATTCATGTTCTCTATATAGGCTACATTAAAAAAAAAAAAGTTTAAGCAAAAAACAAATGACAAGAACGAGGACAAGGACACAAAACAGCTGAATGACAACCGTTCCCTGCTTCCTAGGTGAGGCTCCTACCTCTTTGGAGGGCTGCACTATTCGAGTCCAATTTTGGTCTTGCATGAGTCTCAAGACATTCTTTTTGTTATCTCAGACTTAAGTTGTTCTAATGGGTGTTTTGACTCTGGTGTCTTGGTCTGAGCCAGTGGTCCCCACTATTACAGCATGTTTGTTTTACACAGGAGGCATTTCAGCCGCGTTTTTCAGTCGTTATTCTCATGCACTTCTGACAGAACCGATACGCTTCTATTTTAAACAATAGAGCTGTCTACACAGGCCGTGTAACAGCATGCATTTTGCTCGCATGTAAATGCGACCCGAAGTCGATTTTCTTATGTTTACGCGCATAACTACAGTGATTGTGTGTTGGGCTCTGAGTGCTGCCAAACCCCGAGTGACCTACATTCAGTACTGTGCCGGAACGCATCCTGTGTGGACACAGACGGAGGACTGAAGCTGCTGCTGCTCTGCTAATGTGTTGCTCACGCTACGCAGCCTGTGTAGACATTGTGTGCCATAGAGTTCTCCACAGAGAGTCAAATTCTTTAATATCACCTTCAATGTTCTGCTCTGTTGTTTACAACTGCAGGTAGGTTACTGCTTATGTTCCATAGTGTGTCTTTGCCATGTAACAACTAAGCATCCTCTTTTTAGATGTATAAGTTAGTCTTGTACAGTAATGTGTGGAAAGATATCAAACTTTTCAGTTACCTTTTGTGCAATAATATTTCGTTTCTAATGGAAGTGGATAGTTTCTAACAGTAGTAATCACAACTTTAGCAAATAATGCAACATTTACCCAAATTCCGTTTTTCTATGCTCTCATCACATTTCAAACTTTTCTAAAAACAAAAAAAATTACTGATTGAAGTTTATCATAGCTAATGTTCACTATGAACAACAGTAAGACAAAAGTATGAAGAATATTGAATGGCTACTGTTTTTGTTCTTGAGAAACCATAGACTATCTTGACCATAGACTGTATGGATTTGACTTGGTTTTACACCCGTTTCGACTCGGTCTTGACTCAATATCAAAACTGCTCGAGCTTGGACTTGTCTCAGTGGTCTTGATTATAGCCCTACCTTTTTATGACCCTGAACTGGAATAAATATGAAAAAAATTAATGATTTAGTGTTGATAAGGTCCTAACTTGCATTGAATTTGCAAAAATGAAAGCAGCTGGGTTTTTTTTAAAAAACATTGTCTTATGTTTTTTTTCCCTCAGGGACAATATCAGGAGTATATCTTTGGGTACTAACAGCAACGACGTGGCCATTCCTCTGACAGGAGTTAAAGAGGCCTCCGCTCTCGACTTTGATGTGTCCGAAAGGAGAATATACTGGACAGACATACAGGCCAAGGTGGGCTGGGCTGTAGAAATTTACTGAAATTTGAGTTTGCATTTAAGTTCATGTCAGATTAAGTTAAACACACAGACAAATGTGTTTATGAAATTGTATTTAAAATGACTTTGGTTGTATATGTATAATTCTGTTAGAATACATGTTGTGGACTGTTTGTTTATTTTACCTGACCTTACTTTGAGAGGGTATTTATTCCTTATTTAGGATTTTGGTAATTTCATGACTTTGAATTGAACTATGGTGAGAAAGGTAAGTAATTAAAATTTTATTTATAAAGCACCTTTCAAAACCTAGGTTACAAAGTGTTTTACAACAGGATAAAAGGTTAAAAGAGAAGGACACACAAACAGAATAGAGTACATGACTCAAGCACAAAAAAACTTCTTCCCACGTCCTCAGCTGTGACTTAAAACATGCAAGGGAGTTTGCTGACCTGACTCCCAGGAGGAGGCTGTTCCACAACCTGGGACCCAGGACAACGAACACACAGTCCCCTCGTGTTTTCAGTCTTGAATGAGGTACAACTAGGAGGCCTCGGTCAGAGGACCTGAGAAGCCTAGCAGAGATATAAGGCATTAGTAGTTCACTAATATACTCTGGAGCAAGATTATTCAAAGCCTTATAAATGAGGAGGAGGATCTTGAACTGAATCCTAAATTTAATTGGAAGCCAGTGTAGTGACATCAGAACCGGGGTGATGTGAGAGCGATATGAGGTCTTGGTGAGTAATCCAGCTTCAGAGTTTTGTACTAACTGTAATTGGGCAACTGCATCTTGACTTAGGCAGGAATACAGAGTATTACAGTAGTCTAAGCGAGAGGACACAAAAGCATGGATAACCATTTCCAACTGTTGTAAAGATAACAGAGGGCGCATTTTTGCAATATTCCTCAGGTGAAAGTAACAGGACTGAATAACTGTCTGGACATGCATCAAGTTTCAGTTGGTAGTCAAAAATGGTGCCTAGGTTTTCTATTTGTAGCCAATGAACCAAGGTGTTTGAGGATGTTAGAAGACACCTGATACGGGGCAAAAATCAGAACTTCAGTTTGTGATTTAGTTGAAGAAAATTATGAGATATCCAGTTACTAATCTTGGCCGGACACTTGTGCATAGTAGTTAAATTTGAGGGATCACCGGGCCTAACGGATAAGTAGAGTATCATCAGCATAGTACTGATAAAACGCACAGCCGAAGGTGGACACCTTATCAGCAGATACTAAAAAAGTTCCGGTTGATCCAAAACACACCAGCAAGTCCACCTCTGAATGGCTGAAGAAGAACAAAATGAAGACTTTGGAGTGGCCTAATCAAAGTCCTGACTGAATCCTATTGAGATGCTGTGGCATGACCTTAAAAAGACAGTTCATGCTCGAAAACCCTCCAATGTGGCTGAATTACAACAATTCTGCAAAGATGAGTGGGCCAAAATTCCTCCACAGCGCTGTAAAAAACTCATTGCAAGTTATCGCAAACGCTTGATTGCAGTTGTTGCTGCTAAGGGTGGCCCAACCAGTTATTAGGTTTAGGGGGCAATCACTTTTTCACACAGGGCCATGTAGGTTTGGATTTTGTTTTCACTTAATAATAACAATCTTCATTTAAAAACTGCATTTTGTGTTTACTTGTGTTATCTTTGACTAATATTTAAATTTGTTTGGTGATCTGAAACATTTAAGTGTGACAAACATGCATAAAAATAAGAAATCAGGAAGGGGGCAAACTCTTTTTCACATCACTGTAGGTGTGTTTTTTTTTAGACGCAGTTGAACTGCGGCCATTTTAAGATATTCAGGGACATAGTCTGATGCGAGTGACTGGTTCATTATAGCAAGTAGAGACGGTCCAATGTCAAGGGGACACATGGAGGAACGAGTGTGGGAAACAGTCTCAATCAAATCCCTGAGGGAGATGGGGGAAAATTGATCTATTAGGATGGGACAGGTGTGAGACAGCTCAGTATGAGGTCAAGGGTGGCTGGGGTGCACGGTAGATGCTCTTATTCTGTTGATTTTGTCTACAAAGAAGGATAAAAAATGTTCACAAGCTACCACCAAAGGTCATGCTGGAGGCTGGGTTATTTAGGAGGCGGTCAATAGATTTAAAAAGAAACCTAGTATTGTTTTTGTTTGTGGTGATGAGATTATTGAAATAAGCAGTTTGTGCCTCCTTCATTTTTTGATTCAGCAAGATCATCAAGTCTTTCATTTGTACATTGCTGCATTCATCTTTCCCTCGATCCTGACTAGTCTCCCAGTTCCTGCCGCTGAAAAACATCCCCACAGCATGATGCTGCCACCACCATGCTTCACTGTAGGGATGGTATTGGCCAGGTGATGAGCGGTGCCTGGTTTCCTCCAGACATGACACTTGCCATTCAGGCCAAAGAGTTCTTTGTTTCATCAGACCAGAGAATTTTGATTCTCATGGTCTGAGAGTCCTTCAGGTGCCTTTTGGCAAACTCCAGGTGGGCTGTCTTGTGCCTTTTACTGAGGAGTGGCTTCCGTCTGGCCTCTCCACCATACAGGCCTGATTGGTGGAATGCTGCAGAGATGGTTGTTCTTCTGGAAGGTTCTCCTCTCTCCACAGAGAAACACTGGAGCTCTGTCAGAGTGACCATCGGGTTCTTGGTCACCTCCCTGGTTAGGCTCAGTTAAAAATCTGGGCCTAACCAGATTATAGTTGGTTTTGCGTGGTGGTCTGTTATTGATCATAACAATCTGTGTTATAATCAATAACAGACCACCACGCAAAACCAACTTTAATCAGATAGAGAGGCTTGCTGGATTGTCACAAGAATTATTTGAGCTGGTGTAGACTGGAGGTGAAGAGGTCACTGGGGAGGAAGAGGAGCAATTAGTGACTGGTGTGTAGTTCAGAGCAGTTGTGGAGCAAGTAGCAGTGAGTGGCGTGAGGTTGTAACTGCATGGAAAATGTTTGCTGAAAGTGTTCTTGTGCCATCTCTGTGGATACCATTTCTGCTAAAAAAGGAGGCTTGTTCCCAAAAAAGGTTAAAATTTTTGAAATAAAACAAATTGTGAGATGGATTGGCTGCCTTCAGCCCTGTGTGGAGAGAGAGCAGTCTGATGCCCTGGCCCAACGTGGGAATAGGGCCTGAGATGAAGACAGACTTCCCACAGTTTTTGAGTTTTTTAAAAAGATGTTAGTGAAAACGTCGTTGGTGCTATGGTTAGTGCCAATATGGATGATAACATTGTGAACATGTAGCCAGACAAGGGGGAGTCCTGCAGGTCAAGAATGTCGTATTAATTTTCCAGCTGGATGTTAGTGAGGAGGTGCCGGAGTAGAGCGCCTCCCTCTTCTACTGCGAGCGGCAAGCAGCTCCCAGGACACGCGGTGGGATGGAGTGGAGTTGACCAGGGCTTTAGGCTTAGCTCCAAGCCGTAACCAGGAATCGTCGGACAAGAGCGAGCAATGGTACCAGACTCATGGGCACAGGTTGAGTCAGCTTGTGCTGGACCGAAAGTGATGGTATCTAGGAGTTTTCTGCTTCCTGGATCTGGTACATCATGGAGATTCTGCCCTCCAGCTCAGCAATCTTTTCGGCCAGGCAGAAGCAGCTGACACAGCTGGATGGGGAGGTGATGGGGTGGCTGGGGAACAGAAATAAAGAGGAGGCTAATAAAAGGGCTAAAAGTAAGGGTGGGGGGGAAATTTGATTTCACATAAGAATCGTTGTTCTTACCCTCTGATTCTGAATCGAGTCACAAATGCCAAAAGTTGATTTTTGTGCGTTGGTAATAAAGTTATGTTGACGGAATGAAAAAGCGTAACTCAACTGCAAGAGCATAATGCAGCTCCTGGACCACATATAGCGACACGCTAGAGTTATCTCGTTGTTCATCTTCAAAAAAGGCAAGTGTTGGGCGCATTTTGGATTCATAATTAGCTTTGCATGACGAAAGTGAAGTATAACGTGGACACTTTGTACCCCATTACCCAGAGGCTAGCTAATGTTATGGAGTGGAGCACCGAACTCCAGCACTAACAAAAAAGACCAGCCGACCAACTCACACTGCAGCACTTCACCAATTTCCTAGCCAACTCTGGTCGGGTGAAGAAAATAACTCAATCCACAGTCTGTTTCATTTCAAAAGACCTGCGCCTGTATGGCATGTTGGATAACAATTGTAACAACTGGGGTAACAAAGGCAATGGACTCAAATGCATGACTCACAGACCAGGAAGCTGATAAGAAACACTCTTTACTTGCCAAAGTTCAAGGTCGGTACACAGGTAAGCAGTCAGGAGAGGATAAACAAATCCAAACAGGAGTAGGCTGGAGACAAGGTCAGGTACAGGCAGGAATCAAAAAACAGAAAACACTACACTAGGAGACAAAGACTGGAACGTGAGACACAGAGGTACAACAACAAACTGGCACAGACTGAGGGGAACAACAGACTAAATACTCTCGTAAATGGAGACTAGGCCACAGGTGCAACAGATTAGGGCAGGGCATGCAGTGAGAACTGACGGGAGACATACAAGGGCAGGAAGTGAAGTGATCTGAAACGAGAGGAGAGGGGAGTAACAGAATAAAACAGGAAATGACAAGGAAAAACATGATCTAAGAGGCAGGACGGTATATGTCAATGGCTTTCTCCGGTACGATGCAGCAGAGAGACTGTTCACCACTACTGGAGATGTAACGTTAATAACACAGCAGACAAAATTGGGAGTTTCCTCTTTCTCTTTTCCTCTCACTCACTCCACTCTCAATCCTTTCTCTTTCTTTCAGACAATCAGCAGAGCATATATGAATGGCAGCTCTGTAGAACATGTCATAGAATTTGGACTAGACTACCCAGAAGGCATGGCAGTTGACTGGATGGGTCGTAACATCTACTGGGCCGATACAGGAACTAACCGTATCGAGGTGGCCTGGCTGGACGGTCAGTACCGGCAGGTTCTGGTCTGTAAGGATCTTGACAACCCCCGCTCACTGGACAACCCACGATCACTAGCACTGGACCCAGCTAATGGGTAAGAATGGGAACTACTACATTAACACTAGAACGGCCGCGACGGTCATTTTGACCGTTTTGAAATTTATATGTGCAATAACTTTGTTGAATATAAAAATACAATCTTGCTGGTACCTGACTTTTCCTAAAAGTATTTGTATTTTTATTTACAATAGGTTTTATATAAATTAAACAAAGGCAAAGAAAATATGATCATTTTACCTATTTCGCCATACGCGGTCATATTGACCGCAGTGACTTTCGCGCTATTCTATTGTTCTATTGTGCTGGCCCCACAGCACACACGGCCTTGTTGTGTGTGTTTGACGATGGCATGCTGAAACACATCAGGGACTGCACTGTGGCTGAGGCACATCAGCACCGTAGTGACAGCTCATGACCTGACAATTTTGGCTAGCTGCGGATGTCAATCCATGCTGAACGGGGCTCCGTTTCTGGGAAAAGAGGAGACGCGGAGCAAAGATCAGCTCGTGGGAGAAAGTGTGGAGCTGAAACTGGGGAGCCATTCCTGGGGAAGGGAAGAAATATTACCAGATAATTTCTTCACTTCTCTGAAACTGGCCACCGCCTTACAGGCCAAGAAGACCAGCCTGGTTGGCACCCTGGGGAAAACTAAGCGTGAGTTGCCCCCCTCCGCAAAAGAGCAAGCGGAGCTGTTCAGCACAAAAGGTGTGCCATGTATAGATGCGACGCTCACCATCTACCAGGGAAAGCCGAGGAATAATGTATGTTTGCTGAGCTCCGTGCACACAAGCGTGGGCATCACCGACAGGCTGAAGGCAAAGCGGGAGTCGGTGACACTGGTGTGAATATAGCATATGCAATAATTACGGTTTACTATATGCGATGAAATGAATATTGATAAATGTATAATTTAAGTTTTTTAAATGTATATTTTGGTGTTATTTGTTTTTTAAAAGATATCCTAACACAATAAATGCATTAATCTCCCATTTGGGTAATTTATCATTAGAGATTATAGAGTTTGGAATCTAGCGGTCAAAATGACCGCTTACGGCAATTCTAGTAAGTTTGGAATTCTGGCACTTCTAGTGTTAAAAAAAAAACTGGTTGACATATTGGCCTAATTTGCTAAATTGTGCAAAATTTACAGCCTGGTCATTTGACTTCCCTCATTTCTTACATGCTTTAAATGCTCCACTTTCAACATGGTGTGTGAAGTACATTATATGTCATAACAAAGCTGTGGCTGCAAACAGCTGAACAGTTGAGAAGATAACAGTTTGTGGAGCAGCCCTGTAGTCGGAGACCAGTATTACGCTGAAGGTCCACAACTTTCAAAGGTTTGAGTTGGTGCTAATGAATTCATGTAGTGTGTTTCTCTATCTGAGGTAGTCACAGTTCAATTCAATTCAATTTTATTTATTTATATAGCGCCAATTCATAATAGAAGTTATCTCATTGCACTTTTCCTATAGAGCAGGTCTAGACCGTACTCTTTATAATATTAATTACAGAGACCTAACAAATCCCACCATGAGCAAGCATTTGGTGACCTTTAAGAGGGCAGAAACCTTGGACAGAACCAGACTCAATGGTGGGCGGCCATACGCCGCTGCCGTGTTAGAGTGTAGCAATGTCAATGTGTTTGTATGTAGGTACAGCCAGCATCCCGCCTCTTTTCCCCCATAACCTCCAGCTGAGAGAGGGATGATGTTATTAAACCTGTTTGTTAACAAGGCTGACATTGTCACTGTTCATCCCTGGCCAAACCACGTGTGCGTGTGTGTGTTAAGTACCTGTACCAGTGTGTCAAATTTCCTAACACAGGTCAATCACTTGGTGATGTCATGACCCAGAGCTGTCCACATGCTTGCCGGAAGCTTTTTATAATCACATGCTTACACATTAATAAAGCCAATAAAAACAATGTTATTTTCTTTTGTAGAACTTAACAAAACAAAAGTAAGAAAAAAACAGATTTTACTAAAACCACCCTAAGTCTTTCATAAGTGTTTTACATACAGAGATGGATAACTTGCCCGTATGTATCCCAAGCTGAAATAGTGTTTTGTCTCCGCAGCTACATGTACTGGACAGAGTGGGGTGGTCGACCTCGTATAGCTAGAGCCTACATGGATGGCAGCACCATCACAACCCTTGTGGATAAAGTGGGCCGGGCCAACGGACTGACCATTGACTATGTAGACCATCGACTCTACTGGACTGACCTGGACACATGCATGATCGAAAGCACCAATATGCAAGGTTTGGACACTTGCACTGACACTATGAACCAGGCAGTTACCATGCAGGAGCAATAACGACAACACACTTCATTGTAGATATAAAATTTACACCTTAATAATAAACTTTAAACAGACAAAGTAGTGGGTGCTGCTTGTCTTTGTACAGTCATGGTTTCTGCAGATCCTTAATAGATTTCATTTTCAAAATTTAAGGTTATAAAAAGTCAATGTCTTGTTTTTAGTTATGATAGGTGTTGAATCTTGAGATTAAGGTTAGACACATGAGACATCTTTAAATATAAAATACTCCAAACATGTTCCAAATATACTCCAAACAATCAAATTTAGTTGTTTTTTAACATGCAAGTTACTATGTGATGGTTGCATTTTTTGTGTTTTGTGTTTAAAGCCCGTCTATAAGTTGTCCAAGCACCACTAAATTCTGCAGCTCCTTCTCTTCTTCACCCCTTTCTCATTTTTGCTGAGCCAATTTTCTTTTGCCGCAATTTTAACACAGGGAAAAAACATTAACAGACTTAAGCCCTCTAGATTATCAAGTTTACAAAGAGTGACCAGAGAAATATGAACACTTTGAATCATTAGAATTAAAACTCTACAATTTCTGTACAGCACCTTTTCTTTCAAATTGTCCACATCGGAGCACAGCTGCACTACATAGGCCAAAATTTGAATGCATACCATATGGCTTCTATGCTTACTTCATAGCTAGCAAATATGGTGGTGCAATATGAAGCTTTGTAGAGGACTGTTGACCTCCACCCACACCTCCTTTGTTGGATCAGGGTGAAATTAATAAATTAGACCTCAACCATGCTCTTTAGAAAATGTAAACAAAAATTTTGCTGAAACACAAACACACCTCTGACGCATGATATTACTGTGCTAGCTACTACAACCCATGAGCTAACTGTCAAGTGTGGTTTTATGATGGGCGATGTTAGCTAGCTAGCTAAAACAAGAGAACAATTGACATAAAGACACAGAATTTCACTGTCTTCAACATATACATCAACCAGGTTATTGATTACATTGCTGAATTTAGGGTGAAAGTAAATTTGTGACCTTGGAAATAGTAGTAATAACAAAAAAAGTTAAGGTCCAATCTGTTGTGTTGCCAAGCATGGAACTCAGGGGAAACAAGGGGTTGGACCCAAACACAGACACAAAGGCAGGGCAGGTGCAGTTCAAAGATTTAACGAAAAAATAACAAGGCTTACACGGGTTGCCAGGCAGGCAGTGGTCAGAACAGAGAACCAGTCCAAACAATGAAAACAAGTCCAACAGTGAGCAGGCAAAATCCAGAGAAAACACAAAGTAAAAGTTCACACAACAGAGAGAAAACACTAGGAAACTGTCTGAAACGCTTGACACATGGGTACAATGACGATCTGACAAAGAGACAAGGGGAAACACACAGACTAAATACACTCAGGTGAAGGGAGACAATGAGACACAGGTAAGACTAATCAGGGCTAATCAGCAGCTGTCTAAAGCACATCAACAAGTTGACTACAACTAATCAAGATTTTCTTACTGTCTTGATTACCTCCACCAAGGAGTACGGGTTATTGATGCTGTTTCTTTGTTTGTCTTTGCAAGACTAATCTCTAAAACTAATGGCTGGATTTGAATCAGATATGCTGTTCACATTGTCACACAAAAAGAAAGGGGAAACATAATGATTTTGGAGACTTTATGACCTTTTCTCTAGTCCACCATCAGGCCAACTCTCAATTGTCATTTGAGTGAATCTCCTGACTCCAAAGTTTGCTCTGCACTACATATGCTGCCATCTACATCCCAAACTATTACTACAGAACCGTATGATGTTTTTGACACATTAATTGCAGGCTTCAATTCTGATATTCTGTACACACACTAATCTACATTTACTTAAATACAAATCTGTAATGATGGTGAAGCTTTGCTTGATGCTTGGATGATGACATTGTTTTAGTTGATCACATGATGAAGAGCCCTTGAGCAGGTGTATAGATGTTGTCATATCTTCTTCAGGCCTTCAGAGGGAGATCATAGTAGATGACCTCCCTCACCCCTTCGGTCTGACTCAGTACCGGGATTTTATCTACTGGACAGATTTTAACCTGCGCAGTATTGAACGGGCAGACAAACGCAGCGGACTCAACCGCACTGTGGTGCTACAGGTATGGAATCAGTTTAATTTGATCACTAAAAATGAGCTTAAAAAATCCAAAGATACTGAGCTTTACCGTTGTTACATCACTGTGTCCTCAGGGCCAGCTGGAGCTGATGCTGGACATCCTGGTGTTCCACTCCTCCCGTCAGGAGGGTACCAACGAGTGCTCCCATAACAATGGCAACTGTGCCCACCTTTGCCTGGCCACACCTGCTGGTGCCCAGTGCCGCTGTGCCTCCCACTACACTTTGAACCTTGATGGACGAAACTGTAGCTGTAAGTACAGAGCTGCTGGGATCCAGAGAGAAACACAAGCATGTCTGGGAATGGAAGGCCGCTGGTTTGAATCCCAGGACTGGCTATAAAAACAAATGAGAAACATCCCCCTTTTAATAAGTCTAGTTGAGGTGTCTTTTATATAGCACTAATTCCATCCATACAATGACACCTCATATTCACCACTCAGCTGCTCTTACTTTCTCTTTTTAACAGATAAACTGTTTTCATTCATTCATTGTTTCCAATTGCTTCAAATTTATTGTTTTCTTCTAAATAAGAATCTTCAATTCTTATTTAGATCTTCAATCTAAATAAGGCTATGTCAATGAAACTCAACACTTTGTGCATATTTCATATTAAAATCCTACCTAAAGGGATCAATTATGCCCTTTGAGCTTCTGGAGGGCCTTTAATGATAATAATGAGAATAATTAATGAATGGAAATAGTATTTTTGTTGAAAAGCAGAAAGTCAGAGTAGTGACTATGACATGACTCTGTTGTTGTCCTGATGGAGTTAAAAAAGAGTAAACATGGAGGAAGTGTGAGTTTGCATTAACAGCAAATTTAAAATAGGAGCAGATCAGAAAACAGGGTGCCGTCTTACTAAAATATGATAAAATATACTCATAAAACAAAGGAAATAAGGAACAAAGGCATGTCTCTTAAAGAAGCTTGTTTCAAATAAAGGCCTGTGTCTCTATCCAGCTAGGGTAAATAAAGGCCACTATTTCAGAATTTAATGGCACAGAGGACGGCTGCTGTGTCTCGAGCTCAACTTTTTTCTTGTTTTATTTTGGTTTAATTTGTTATTTATTTCTGTCTTTTTTGCAACATGCACATCGCCCAAGTGAACAATATGTACAATATGACAGAGAACAACTTTTGCACATCAGATTGTTGGTGGACAACACTTGTTCACCACAATCAACCATCAATAAGGAATACCCATGGCTTGGATTACCTGTTGCCATACCTGGGAAAATAGAGGAAACGAGGGTCGCAGGCCGGGGTCCTGGTAAGGCTTAGGAAACATGAAAACCAGCCTCCTCTACCGAGTATTCTTCTAGCAAATGTCCAGTCACTGGATAATAACTTGGATGAGCTCAGGAGCAGGATGGCTTTTCAATGGGACACTAAGAACTGTAACGTTGTGGTTTTCACAGAGACTTGTCTTGACCCTTCAGTCCCAGACTCGGCCATTGTTCTAAAGGGACTCTCCATTCACCACCAGGACAATAGAATCGGAGAAGAGCAAGGGACGAGGTGTTTGCTTCATGGTAAACAACCAGTGGTGCTGAGATGTGGAGATTATTTGTACAGGTTGTTCTCCTAACCTATAGCACCTTATGATGGGATGCTATCCTTATTATCTCTTGAGGGAGTTTACATTGGTCGTTCTTACAGCGGTGTACATTCCACCACACGCTGACACCAACCAAGCCCTGGACAAGCTGTATGGAATTATCGACAGGACTGAGACCTCATGGCCAGAGGCTGCTTTTATTGTGGCCTGGGATTTTAACAACGACAACACCAATTGTACAGTCCTGCAACACATCAGCTGTGGTGGTAACACACTCGACATTGTTTCAGCTACTTTCTGGGACGGATATAAGGCCCTCCTTGCCCCACTTTTGGCAAATCAGATCAGATATCAGTTCTGCTTCTGACTGCCTATAGACAGAAACTCAAGCAAGAGTCATCAATGACGCGGACCATTCAGCACTAGTCTGACCAATCAGACTCGGCCTTATGTCAGTGCTTTAGAATATTTTATTAGGTTTATTTTATTTAGGTATGTGTTTCAGGACAACAACATTAACACATATACAGGCATGGTCATTGGCTACATCGACAAATGCATCAATGACATTGTACCGGGGATTACTCTAAGGACATTCCCGAATGAGAAGCACTGGGTTAACAGGAAAGTCCAAGTCCGTGCCAAACTTGAAGCACGGAACGACACTTACAACTCAGGTGATTTGGAGGAGTACAAGAAATCCAGGTATGCGCTCCGGAGAGCTATTAGCAGTGCATCATGGGAAGTCTCCCGGCAGTCTAGGCCTATAGCAGCATAACTAAGGGATGGTTCGGGACCAAGCCAGCCATAACTATAAGCTTTATCAAAGAGGAAAGTCAGGAGAGGAGCTTGATAACTGAAGGCTCTGACTACCGCCCAATAGCACTCACCTCCACCATCATGCTCCACCATCAAGCGCTTTGAGCAGTTATTCAAAATCTTCATGACCTCCTCCCTCCCAGGCTCACTGGACCCACTTCAATTTGCATACAACTGACGACGCCATCACCCTAGCCCTCCACACTGCCCTCTCCCACCTGGACCAGAGGAAAACATATGTTAGAATGCTGTTCATTGACTATAGTTCAGCATTCAATACCATTGTGCCCTCTAAGCTCGCCATCAAGCTTAAAGATCTGGGACTTAGCACCACCCTGTGTGATTGGATTCTGATCTTCCTGACGGGCAGACCCCAGGATGTGTGGATAGGCAGCACCACATCCTCCACCTTGACTCTCAACACCTGCGCCCCTCAGGGCTGCGTGCTCAGCCCTCTCCTGTACTCCCTGTGCCACTGCATGGTCACCCACAGCTCCAACACCATCAAGTTTGCTGACGATACAACCATCATGGGACTGATCACCAGCGACCTGGGACTCAGCCCTCGCCCTGTGTGATTGGATCCTGAACATCCTGACGGGCAGACGCCAGGCTGTGCGGATAGGCAGCACCACATCCTCCACCTTAACTTGTGGAACAGAGAAAAGGACACACCCCCATCACCATCAATGGGACTACGGAGGTGAGAGTCAGCAGCTTCAGGTGTCTCGGGGGTTCACATCAGCAAGGACCTGACCTGGACTCACCACACCAACTCAATCACAAAAACAACAAGACAACGGCTCTTCTTCCGCAGGCTGAGAAGGCTCAACATGGACTTGAGAATACTCTGCAACTTCTACAGGTGCACCATTGAGAGTATCCTGACTGGGTGCATCACCGCCTGGTATGGCAGTTGCACTGCCCTCAACCATAACACTCTACAGAGGGTTGTGAAAACTGCTAAGCACATCGCCAGGATGGAGTTACCATCCATGAAGGACCTCTATACCCAGCGGTGTAGGAAGAAGACCAACAGGATCATCACCCCAACCACTCCAGCCACAAACTGTTCTGCCTGCTGCTGTCTGGAAAACGGTACCGCAGCATCCGGACCCGCACCACTAGGCTCAGGGACAGCTTCATCCCTCAGGCCATAAGAATGTTGAACTCTTGAGCTCTCAAGCTCATTACTGTCACCTTATTGACAGATGTCACTTTACCCTTATACTACTATTACTTAATGGTTACTACCTGTTTACATCTCCATTTATATATATTTATACCTTTATACATCACAGTATGTATTTTTTATTTTTTTTACTACCTGTTTACAAGCTGTATAACCATAAAAGCATATATATTTGAGTGCACTGCCTGTCTAAAATCCTGTTCTTACCTGTCTATAACCTGCCTACCACAGTATTATATTTTATGTTATATATATTAAATTCCTTTTTAACTTCTGCACTATTTTATGTTTTATGATTTTCTTTTTATACATCTTGTTTGAGCATTGTTAGAGGGAGCCTGAGAATTAAGAATTTCATTGCCAATGACTGCTTTACTAATTGTTGTGCATATGACAATAAAAAAACTTGAAACAGTGGCCAAGAGTAGAAGAGTGTGGTTGAACACAATAAAAGCACTTCCATACAGGAAGCTTCAATACTATTATTTTTAACATCAGTGAGATTTGGTAACACTTCTCTCCCTATTAAGCATTTAGAAATGGCAAAAAGTTGTTAAATAATTGTTAATGTTCATGTTAAATTCTTTTTTTACTACAAAAAAAGCTATTTAGCCAAAGGTTCCGCGTTCAAGACATAATTTTCGGCTGATATTGTGAAGGACTTGTCTAGAAATTAGTGTAACAAAGCGACTTCTAAAAGATTCTAGAAAATCCTTCAAATAGGTTGGTTTATATTGGAAAATTTCACCTCTTTGGGAGATTTTTTCGGTTGCTTTTAAAGGTTCAGGTACTTATAACAGTTCACAGAGTGATTGTGTGTTTGCCCTATGATGGACTTGGCCCCTGTTTAAGGGTTTTCCCTGACTTTCTGCTGGGAGTTTAGTTGGGAGTCCAGAACAAATGGAACAGAAATGACTGAAGGTAAAAGGATTAATCTCAATTGCCTCTATGTGAAAATCTGCACACACACACGCAAACGTACGCACACAGAGACTGTGAAATCCAGCATACTTTTGTTGTTTCCAAAGAGTGGAGGCACTCCACACTTCCTCAGCTTTTGGGACCATCATTCAGAGTGGTTTCAGTTGTTCTGATGGAATGATGTGTATGTGTCTTGAGGCTTGCCGTTATGGGTTTTGACCCTGGTGTTTGTCTTTGTATTTCACAATATGTATTGAGCAAACGTCAGCCTTCCTTTTGCCAGAGACAATGCTGTGTCCTCTCAGTGTGTTCACTTCTTCTTCATTCCTTCATCCATCCCCCCATCCTCTCTGTCTGCAGCTCCCTCTAGTTTCCTGCTCTTCAGTCAGAAGGCCAGTATCAGCAGGATGGTTTTGGGAGAGCAGAGTCCTGACATCATCCTACCCATCCACGTCCTGAGGAACGTCCGAGCTGTCAGCTACGACCCGCTGGACCGCCTGGTCTACTGGCTGGATGGACGACAGAATATACGCAGGGCCAGAGACGATGGAGCCATGGTAAAAATCACCCTGGAACGCACACTGACAGCTAATATGACAGGATGCTAATAGGTGGTAGTGGATGCTAACATGTTATATCTTAAACATGTTTCTCCTTGAACTCAGTTGCTTGCTATCGTGGAAACATACAATCAAACCAACAGTGAACTTGTCCTCCTCTTAAATAATGGTGGTCTGCTGTAGGCCAGTAAATTACACATATTAGCTGTGTCTCAGCCTCCTTTGAAAGACACAACCTACGAAAGAATGTCCCTCAGAGGACTAAAGGCTAGCAGGTTGATCCTGCTCCTCCTCCCCAAACAAAGTGGTTTATAGAAGCTTCTCCTCACAGAGACCAAAGCTAATTGTGCAATCAGGTGGTTTTCATCAGTTGGATCACCTGGAAATTACCAGATTTACTGCCAAGAAGTTACATCAAATGTTGCAAAATACTTGCTGTGAAGTTTACAGGTTGTAATTATTCACTTCATTACACGCTAGACAATTAGCAAAGGTCTATCAGTTTAATGATAAATAAATACATTTAACTTCCACGTTTCTATTATAATGTTTGTAAATGATTAATAACATATCCAAGCTGCTAACAAGAACAAACAGTGGAGTTTGTCTGGCTTACATTAAATACACCCTGCAGTGGCTATTTTGTTGATCCACTTCATGTGGTGATGATCAATACATCACAAAGGCATGGTAGATACATTTACTAGTGACTACTGATGAGGACAGCTTGAACATACAAACTTTTAACAAGGAAGCAATTCATAAATTCAACGTAAAAACATAAAACTCTACTAAGTCTGCACAATCCTATACATTTTTATTTTAATCATTTAAAAAAATGTTTTTACTCGGCATTTGGATATGATACAATCACACTGATTTTTGAAATGAAAAACCCAAATCCTGGGAATAGTAGGACTTTGTACAAGGATGAATTGTGAACTTCAGAATTTTTCATGTTGCTGTAGTGCCATCTGTATCTAAAATTGCATCAAAATTTGAAGCATGTAGTGATATGTGCACATCATTTAGATTTTGCTGCAGCTGCACAATAATGAGTTACATGTCAAAGAATTGGGCAACTAGTTACAGAAAAATGGTATTAAATATAAAAAAAAAACAATGAACATTTTTTTCTTCATTCTTATATGTTATGTATGAATTTTTCGTGAAGATGGGATAACATTTGTTGGAGGATTGGTGAAAAAAGTTTTGCAAAAAAAAAGTCAATGGTGAAAACTTTTTGTGATGGGAAATGGTTTGGGCTTAAATGGACAGGTACATGTTGGACCAAGGAATCAAGGAAAAGGCTTGTATGCCTTGTAGTTTTCTTTAAAAATGAAGTGCTTTATAAATGATCACATGGTACACTGCTTTGCACAGAGCCTGGGAGTTGTCATGGAGAAAAAAAATTATTTGTGCTCTCAATTTAATAATTTGTGTGCATGGTTAACTTAATTCACACTATCAATTTAATATTGTCTTTGGCTTGAGACACCTGCTTTCAAGCTCTGTCTCTCGCTCTTAGGCTGCCTAAACAAATCTCACAAATCTCGCCACAAAACCACTCCTTTATGAAAAACATATAGCTATATTGGTTAACTAAGCTTCCTCAGCACACCGAGTGGACAAACTTAAACTTAAAAGTAAATTGTTAATACGCACAAATTATTAGTCAGCGCGCACAAATCTTCAAATTTGGACAAAAGAAGGTAACGTGTGGAGCCTTTACAGTGGGACAGCCTTGTAAACCTGTAATGATATATTAGTCTTTAAGGCAGACAGAGAAAACTCCTGAATTGGGAACTGTAGTTTGATACTTTTGGCCTGTAACTGGAGTGTCCCCAACAAACAAGTGAACAGATGGAGACTCCTAATAACCATAAAATAACTGTACTGTAGGAGGATTAACAGCTTTTCTGAGGCCCAGTGAAGTTTCACTCCAGCTTTACATGAAGTTGAGGAAAAGCCTCCCACATCACAAGGATTTCTCCGCTTGGGAATCTGAGGTGTATATATAAATAAGTAAATAAATAAACAAACACATTGCACTAGATATTGCCTTAATTTGCTCAGTCAGTAACCTCCATCCTATCAGAGGTGGACCACAGTAAAGACCAATATCAGCCATGAGGATTATTCTAACCCTGTACAGCTTCATAGAAAGATAAACACTGTAGCTAGATGCAGATTGATCGATTTACTTTAGTAGTGAGCCAGAAAGCAGTTTGTCAAGCGTCACATGACTTTCAGTAAATATCAAAATGAGTCAAATGTTGAACTTACGATCTTGCTGTGTTTGCCTCCAGTCTTCCATGATAGTGAGCAGCAGTGTTCAGCCAGTGGACAACCAGCTTCATGACCTGAGCCTGGACCCCTACAGCCGCCACATTTACTGGTCCTGTGAGACCACCAACACCATCAACGTCCAGAGGTTGGACGGAGACACCGTAGGCGTGGTCCTAAAGGATGACACCGATAAGCCACGGGCCATTGTGGTCAATGCTGAAAAAGGGTGAGCTCATTTTTATTTTGGTGGCTGCAGTTGGTTCCACAAAATAAATGCTTAGTTACATAAAGATATGTTGTACTCTGTGTATGGAAGGAAACGAGTAACATCTAAGTCAGGGACTGTGGGCCTCCCCTCAGACAAAGCTTGGAAAAGGTCCCCCCTCACCCCTTCTTAGTTTACTTCCTTAGTTTCGCTTAATTCCTGGATGCCTATGGGATAGTGATTAGGTTATTTGATCTCATAGACACTCTAGCATAATATTGCTGTTTGACATAACTTCAGACTACACCAAATACATAAAAGAAGGTCTGTCCTAAGGCATTTAGAAGGCAAAGAAATTAGGTTGTCTGAGTCAGTGTCTTCGTTTAAATCTCGTCTCAAAACACATTTTTATCTGAAAGCATATCCTGATTTTACCTGAACTGGCTGTTTATTTTACTGTTTATTTTATTGCTTTTCTGTATTTCATGTGTTTTATTTCTTTATATTTCGTCATTCACTGTGTTATTTTATTTTTCTTGTTGTGAAGCACTTTGTACTTTGTTTTGATAAGTGCTCTATAAATAAAGTTTTATTATTATTATTATTTATTAGTTTCTGACCCTGGGGAAGTGGGAAAAACAGTAAAATTGAACTTTGTCTTTAACCAAATCACACACATTTAGGCTATTCTATGTGATCTCCTTTTGATAACTAATGTAATAACTAATGTAATATTTTCTCACTTCCATTCACTGAGCCTCCCACTTTGAAAACCTCTGCAATAAGTGATTAGAATTGTATAACTGTGTAAATGAAGTTACTGGGTATACCAGTGACACAGTGAACATAGGCAATAGCAATATCCTATATAAATGCGTCTGTATCCCCCTCTGTAGGTACATGTATTTCACCACAGTGCAGGAGCGCTCAGCTAAGATCGAAGGAGCCAGTCTGGATGGGACAGAGAGAGAGTCTCTGTTCACTACTGGTTTGATCAGACCAGTAGCTCTGGCTCTGGACAATGAACTCGGAAAACTGTTCTGGGTCGACGCCGACCTCAAACGCATCGAGAGCAGTGACTTGACAGGTGAGTTACCATAAACAGAAATAACTCAAATAAAAAAATGTGTATATTAATGAACATTTTAATGAAATGATTGAAGAGTAGACCCTCCAGACATACCAGAAATGTAGAATATATACACAATATGACAAGAAATGATAGATGACTCAGATGTCTAATGTGACACATATAGCAATAATAAAAGATTAAAACATAACATAATGTATTGAGCCCCTTTCAGACACGCACTCTACATTAATCTGATGTCGGTCTCATGTCTGAAAAAGCGCCTGAGTCACTTTCACGCAAAAGTCACGACCGCAATCTGACTAAGTCAGACCTACTGTATTAACATTTCTGTATCACTTTCAACATGACACAAGTCTGAACTGAATGCCGTCAGGTTAACGTAAAAGCTGCAGCAGTACAAGGTGAAATATGCAGAGAGAGACAGAGGTGAAATGCACACCCTGTTCCGCCTTCTAAGATCACTGTAATAAATGTGTTATGTCAGTCATCGTCAGTTGAATAAATCTTGAAATGCTGGGAAAGAGCCAATTTTAGGTTGTTGAGGAGATTCTTCTCAGACCAGTATAAAAAGTGTTTCCACTCACTATGTGCCTGGAGCAAACAAGATTAAAAGAACCCTAGTACAACCGCAGTAATAATCTGACTTCTAATTCACTTTTAATTCATGCCAACTTTAATAGATGAATCAAAACTCAGCAAAACTCTTTACATACAGCTTGTGAGCAAATAGGAATTAAACAAGAGTCCTGTCATTCAATGTTTGTTCACTGTCAGATATAATAAAACAGGCAGCAGAATCGCTCTCTAATAGTGTTACAGTTTTTTACAATCGCTATGACAGTTTTTTCGATACATTTAACAATTTTCCTAAACTCTTAACGCACCAACACACCTAAAACACACAATTGGCAAAATGGTTAATTTCATGCTCAAAATCACACATTGTAAACTAAACCCCAAAACTAATTTTCAAAATACAATAATAAACTAACACAATACACTATGTCTAACAAAACACTGCAAACATGTTTTAAAATCAAATAATTATTCAAAACACTAACACATGTTCTCTTCCAACAGGAACATTTAGTCAATCATAACACAATGACAAAAAAAACACTATCATCAGCTAAAATGACAGAAACTGCATTATTTTATGTGTCAGGTCTGCCCTTATACAACAGACAGTATATTGGATTGATCATAGATTGTGTTTTGCATTGTAGTTTCTTTTGAAGCCTCTCTACGTTTTTGTTTTGTTGGGTTTAGTAAATGCATGTATATTGTTCCTTTTCCACACAAGATCAGCCCAAAGAGTCCTCTTTTAGAACATATGATCATGCGATTAAAAAAACCTCAACACCTGAGTGTGGTTTCTAGATGGGAATCAGCTGTGATTTATATATTTGCATAATTGCAATAAGCTGTTTCTCATTAGCAATGGAATAAAATACAGGGAATATATTTGTGTTTCAATTCACAATATGAACAGCTGTTCACTTTGACTTTAGCCTATATAAGTTATGTTTAGAACATGATGTTATCTGTTCTGACATACGGTGTGAAAGCATTTGTAAATTTGACTGTAAAATTGCATTGTTTTGGTCTTGGTTGAGCTTGTGTGTAAAAGAAGTTCAAGCATTTTAAATTGGTGTGAACTGTATGCATTTTGTATCAAAGCAACAAGAAATGTGTTAATTGTTTAGCCTACAAAGACGGATGTTGTGCTAACCGTGTTAAGAGTTTAGGAAACTTGTTAAATGTGTTGAAAAAACTGTCATAGCGATTGTAAAAACTGTAAATGATGAAATGGATGCAAATGTATTGGATTTAATGTGAGAAGAGGAGCCGAGCGTCCCTCGGGCTCACAATGGTCATTAATTAAGGCTTCAAAGGCAAAATAAGTTTTAAAATCCATCAGCTCATGATATTTTTAACTCACTGCTGCCTTTTTTCTCTCTCTCTAAATGTGCCCTGAAATTTGAATTTATTGGCTTATTGCATTTAGAACAGTATCTGTAAGTAACAAGAAATATCAATACAAAAATGCCAAAGATAAGTTTGAGGTTATAATCATTGGGCCTCATGCAAGAACATTTTTGTATTCTTATTCTAAACCGGTCTTTCTTTTTCCGTGAGGTTTGCTCAAGTTTCAAGTTGATTCACCAAACTCTCTTAACTGGACAAACTTGTTATAAATCACTCATTTCAACTTGATGAGTTCCACCTGTTCATGATTTCATCATTAGCATAATTTACGCCCCTAAAATTGGAAAATCGCAAGTTTCATTCACAAAAATGTTACCAAAGAAGAACAGTAGAGCTTCAAGTCCTGTTGTGGGAAATCAGTAAACAAATTTAGCAGTGTCAGTAGTAGTATTAGAGGACCCGAAACAATTATAAAATATTATATTGCAGCTGCTAATAATATGTCATCAGAGCAGCACTGTACTGTGACAGAAGTAAAGAATGAATCGTTAGACATGACGTTAGATGCTAAAAAACGTCTTTCTAAAGCAAAGCGGTCCATTATATGATAGGTGGTCAAGAAGATGTTACAATCAGAGGTATCAGACAAGAGAATATCAAAGCATACAGCAGGTGATGTTACACTTACAGGTGCAACAGGATGATCCTGGAGACGTGTATAAAAACCATGAGGCAGTTGTTGGAGTGAGGCAATTTTCCTAACATCTACTGAACTGTAGAAGCTGGTGTGTCAAATATTCCAATAAAAATGATAAAAATCTATTCTAAAACTCAGTCAGTTGGCAGCCATGGTCTGGACCACTTGTGAATTTCGTTTCTAAGAGAAAGTTCTATGTATCAGTCGTGAGTGCCACATAAGAGTGCATCTGTTTAAACGAGTGCTTCTTGCATGAGGCTTATTGTCTCTATTATCATTGTCCACCAGAGAGCACTGACAAGTTTATTTTAAACATGTAAAATGCCCTGCTTAGAGCATATCTTGATCATGATTCTTCAGAAAAGCAAGTTTAAGGGATCCTTATCCAAAATATTACTTTATTTAAAAAAAAAAAAAAAAAAAAAAAAAGAATAGCAGCCAATATATAATTTTGGGTTTTAAAAAAAAAAAAATCATTATCTGTATCAGCTTCAGAAATCCAGAATTGGTCGGGATATACTATTTTCTTTTGACATCATTCCATCTCCCCCAGGAGCCAATCGCATCGTCCTCCAGGATTCCAACATTCTTCAGCCAATGGGGCTAACAGTTCTGGGAGATCATCTGTACTGGATCGACCGGCAACAGCAGATGATAGAGAGGGTGGACAAAATGACCGGAGATGGACGCACACGCATACAGGGACGGATATCATACCTGACCTCCATCCATGCTGTGGAAGAGATGGATCCACAGGAGTTTAGTATGGACCTCTGCCTCTGGCTTTCAGGATTAGTTCCTGCCATATACATATATTTAGTAGTTCATTGCAACAGGTTATATTAATAGGGCTTTATTGAGGTAGTGGTTTAACAGGAAAGTGTGTGTTAGTAATGACAGTTTCTTCTCTTTAGCATCCCATCCTTGTTCCCGTGACAACGGGGGCTGTTCTCACATCTGCATTGCTAAGGGTGACGGCACACCTCGCTGCTCCTGTCCCATGCACCTGGTGTTACTGCAGGACCTGCTGCACTGTGGAGGTGAACAACAAACCACACCAGCAGGATGATTATTGACCCCCCTCCTTTGCTTTTGCACAAGTTCAATCTGATGGAACTTTGACACACATGTTTCAGAGAGGGGGTGGGACCTCTCATTCAGAAAATACTGTTTGTTTGTATTCTTGTGTCATAACTACATGGTAAAATAATACAGGCAGCATAGAAGAGGGGATGCTGATTGTCTATAGTAGGTGCAAGGACAGTGACAGAGGTTAGTGACAGTAAAATGTTTGATAAACGCTTTATAATTAACAATATTGTGCGCTCCCGCAATTTATATTAACAACCCAGCCTACACTAGTTCCTGTCCCCCCTGCTTTTGGCCACACCACATGAGTAAATTTTGCCAGGTGGATTTCAGTCTGACTGCACCAGAATACTAACACTCAAGGCTCTGATCTCTGTGGCCTCCTGAAATTCAGTGCTCACTCACTGCGCCTCCCTCTTTGTTCTTTTCTCCTCTTCTCCTGCTCCTCCACACTGTGAACATATGTTGCCTACACTCTCTCTCTCTCTCTCTCTCAGAGCCTCCCACCTGCTCCACAGAGCAGTTCGCCTGCTCCACTGGAGAGATCGACTGTATTCCTGTGGCCTGGCGTTGTGATGGCTTCCCTGAATGTGACGACAGCAGTGATGAGGAGAACTGCCCCGTCTGCTCAGCCTTCCAGTTCCAGTGTGATAAAGGAGGCTGCATTGATGCTCAAAGGCGCTGCAATGGTGAACCCGACTGTGCTGATCACTCTGATGAGCAGGACTGTGAAAGTAGGTTTAAACTTACTTACTCACTAAACACTTGACACTTTCACTGCAACAGTGAACATTAGGTCAGTTGACGTGCAGCTTTTAGCAGCTACACTATCCACTTAGTAGGTCTATGACTAATACATAATGTATCATTTTAGACCAAAGCTGCCGTTGGCTGCTGTGTAATATTATTACAAGTAGTCTTTTCTCTATATAAAATGAAATGTTAAATCAGTTGGTAAAGTTGAGAAATAGTGCTGCTTCACAGATACAGGTAAAGAGAATTTTGCCACAGCTGAAAGGCATTTCTCACCCGATTATTTAATAAACGCGTTTTATTAAGACGAGCGTAGTTAACAAAAGCCATGATTGCAGTGCTCCACATTACCTACACTCATCGCTCTGGATGGTATTTTATCCAATACAAATTTAAAGCAGGTGGCTCTAAGAGACAACACATTCCCCAGCCTGTTAACCCACACATCAAATCAATTATAAAATCAAATTTTTCTACATTTTTGGGAGAAGTGTCCTTGGGCAAGACGCTGAACTCCAAATTGCTCCCGAGGGCTGTGCCTTCGGTGTGTGAATGATTTACTTTCTTTGAATGGTGTGAATGTGATACGTAGTTGAAGCGTTTTGAGTAGTCGGAAAAGACTAGAAAGGTGCTATATAAGTACAGTCCATTTACCATTGCTGATTAAGCATTCCCACAATTGTTCTTCAAATATTTATTGGGTTAACCTATGTTCTTCTACAAAAAAATTCTTTATTATTATTATTAGTGGGAATGCTGAGTAAGCATCAAACTTTTACTAGTGCCAGCTCTCACGCTTACGTTATCTTCACTCTTCATTATTATTATTATTAGGGTTCAAACCGCGAAGCCGCGGCTCAAATTGCCGTGAGTTGGAATGAGCTAGAAACACGGAACTTGGCCCAATAACTGGAAATGATGTGCATGTGCTTCCATAGAAATACAAGCCCAATCAGCCACATGGTGGCGCTGTAATTAAAGGCCACGTCCCTCACACCATGACTCCAATTGACTTGACATTTCTCACACAAGTCAAGCTCAATGTGCTCTACAAAAAAAGCCTCTTGGACCATTAAAGTCCGCCATGATGGATTCTTTGCTAATTTGCATAATTGTGATAAACAGTAAAATGAATAGAACTTTTTGAATTTTGAGTCTCTTAACGCGAAATTTCTGATACAGCATTGCGAGACTGAGATACACGTTTCTATTATGAATGAGTAAGATTGGTCGAAAAACATGGCTGCCATCAACCAAAATATCTTCGCAAAGGGAGGGGCTTAGCACAAAATTGGCCATAACTCATTAACGATTTGTCCAGTCATCATAATTCTTGGGAGATATCTTCAGTCCGTGTTTGGGAATAGGCGTACCAAAAGTATTTTGAGCTCGACCTTTAGGGGGCAACACAAATGCCAAAAAACTGTACCTCAAAACCCGGTGGACAGAATTTCACCAACTTTGGCATGCATGTTCTTAAGGCAAATATTAACCATAATCTAAAGGGTCATTGATTGGTGCGAGTGGGCGTGGCCTAGCTTTGCTCATAACTTAAGATGCCTTAGAGCAATCCTGATTAGACATCCCACGCTACCTCCTGAACATACATACCAAGTTTCGTTCACATCCGATGAAGGGGGGATGAATGGTGGAACTTTTGAGTGTGCAATTATTGAAACGCTGAAGGCTTTGTGATGATGGAACAATTGTGTGATTGGTCTCACTCCTTTAAACAGAATTAAACTAGCTGAAGGGGCTTTGCTCGGCTTTGTGAAGCCTGAAACCCTTTAATTTTAGCCAATTGAGCTCCTTCCTTCCGTTGAGCGAAGAAAGGTTTGAACCCGCCCATTGCAGCTTGCGGCTATATTTATATTTAGCTGGAAGCTCTCACACTTTTGTTATCTTCACTCTTTATTATATATTATTATTTTGCCATTTTTTGGCATCTAACTATTATATTAAAACATGATACCTATAGCACCACCATGTGGTCAGTTATTACATGTTTTACATTTTGGCTAATAACTCATGAACCGTGAGGCGTAGCAAAACAATATTTGTGCAGTGTGTTCCTTGGATGATGCCAATTCGACGGATATAGGCCACGCCCATTTGCACCTAGAATTATTATTATTATAATTTTTTTTTTTTTTTTTTTTACATGTTTTGCTTCTTTTCGCACATACTTCGTCCAATCCAATCTGAAACTTTGGCAGGATCATCTACAGGCTTTACTGATCTAAAGGAAATTTCTATAAATCAGTTCATTTTGAAATTATACATTTTTAAACCTGTGTCTTTAAGGTCAATTTTACATAAATTAAAATTGGTTTAAGCTATTGTAACCAAACTTTTTGCACGTGTTTGGATGCAAACCTTGCTGAGCAGTCCTGGGATTTTTTACCACTACCCAGGTAGCCAAAATGGTTTGGCCCCATAATGGCCCAAATCCGGCAGACCGGAAGAAATAACCCGGTCCATGTACAGTTGCCAGAGTCTTACCAAACCGGGTTTGAACGACGCCTCAGAATCGGCCCAAGCTACATGCCATCTTGGACAGTGTCTCCCACCCGCTCCATGACGTGCTTGTCAAGCAAAGGAGCACATTCAGCGGAAGACTCATCCCCCCACAATGCACCACAGAGCGCCACAGGAAGTCATTCCTGCCTGTGGTCATCAGACTCTTTAACTCCTCCCTCTAAGTGTCAGTCTGTATGACCCTAGGTCACTAAACTGGACACTGATCATTAACATCTCTGCAATACTTGAATAATTGTGCAATATTCTGTGTACTACTCCCGTGCAATATTTAGCTTTCCTATTTTAGTTTTTCCTATTTATTGATATTATTCATACCTCCATTACTGCTGTGCAATATCTTAATAATCTCAATAAGCTACACTTAACTCGACAGTACATGCACCACTACTTATTACTTATATTATTACATTGTATTATTATACTGTATTATCATCATCAACCGGTAAACCCACTTGGTACTTCACACTTATTTTATTTTATCTTATACTTATACCCACCTGGTACTTCATTTATTTTCTGACCTGTTTTATAGTTTTTATAGTGTATTGTATTATATTTATTGCTAGTACTTTCTCCTGTGTGCACTGACGTAAAGGCCAGCTGCTGTAACAAAGAGTTTCCCTTCGGGGATCAATAAAGTATTTCTGATTCTGAAGTACACTGGTCTGGCTGCTGAAACTGAACCGACATTGCCGGAATAGGGCCGCAATCACCCCAACAAAAATGGCAGACCTGGCCTATACTGGTCCAAGTCTGGGTCTGCCAGAGCTACCCCAATATCTGCCTATGACTGATCCTGTATACTGCCAGAAGTAGGAAATGTTTAATTAGTAATACAAAGCCACATATATTTAATAAAAACAAGGGCCCTTCCCTTTACCAGTGCAATATTAGTTTATCAGTTACATTAAGTAAATGTATACTAAATTTAACACAGAATTTTACTTTGTGTTCTAAATCTTTCTCTCCACCCCTGCATTACCCCATGTCTACCCCCATAACATCCATTCACGTGTTACGTTTTCAGTTAAAAATGACACCATGAATATCGGTTATAAGAATTAATTTTAACAAACTAACAAGTAACTCATGTAACGTACATACTGTGCATGAACTAACATCAGAAATAAGGCGGGACCTATTTGCAGAAAGTGGCCATGAGCGAATCTTGTGGCACCCTCCTCAAGCAAGCCTGTGTGATGGATAGATGTGGGGTGGGGGGGCAAAGACACACAGACAGTCAGATAGAGAGATAGACGGATGGATGAATATAATTTCAACATTAGAGACTCTTGAGTTGTGAGCATTTCAGCCTTTCCAGTAAATTACTCAGTGTATTAAAGCTGCAGTAGGCAGTCTGAACATACACACAAAACCTTCCACGTCTCTCTCTGCTGCTTGTATCACTCTGCTAAGCCCCTCCCACCAAAATATTAAATTGAAATTACTTACATGGCACAGAAGAACACTTTACAGCTGTTGCCAGGATCTTGACCAATCTAAATGTGACAATAAATGGAGGAAGGGAAATAAGAAACAAAAGATGAAACGAGTTAACAGAGTATGTGGGGAGGCACAATATTGTTTTTTCCACAGGTAAATGCTGTATGATTAAAGTTCACACCAACTGGACAATAAACATTCAGTCTATATTGATAATATAATTTTTGTAGGTACTGGACAGCGGCAAAATGAGGATTCAGGTCTTTTACTTAAGTAAAAGTAGCAATACCTGTAGGTAAAATCTGTGTTCAAAATCTTAGGTTAAAGTACAGTAGTATTAGCAGAAAAATTATACTAAAGTAAAAGTACTCCATTGGCAGAAGAATGACCTCTGTCAGTGTGAAATTATATTATGAGATTCATATTACAGATGCATTATTGTGGATGCAGCATTTTATGTTGTGGCTGGTTAAAGAAAAGCTATTTTTAACTACTTTCTATACTATATATTCAGATAATATCAGAATCAGAAATACTTTATTGAAACTCTTTTGTTACAGCTGCTCACTATCACGTCAGTGCACACCGGGATAGAAGTTCTAAGCAAATCAGAATATAATACACTATAATACAGGCAAGATAAATTAAGTACCAAGTGGGTATAAGTATAAAATTAAAATATGTATTTCTATAATGTTGCATTCTAGAAGAGTCAAGTGTTTTTCCCTTATAACTCTGGACCTTATCCAAAAAGTTAAATTTTCACTCAAATTTTCACGAATTACCCTTTAAATTCAGTTTGGAAAATAACCTTTCACTTGCTACCACACTCTCACTGCAACTGAAATAAAAAATAAGTGTGTGCTTTAAGAACAAAAACACAATGTAGGTGTGTTTCCTAAGTGTGGCTCGGGAGCTTACGTCCTAAAACAAATGGCAGCTTCACCTGCTAGTGCAAACTACAAAAAAAACCAACCCACATGCAATGGCGACAGTTCACAACAAAGACACAGTCAGTTTAATAAACGAAAAGCCCATGTACTATATCATACTGGTAGTTTTGGCTTCAGGTCTTAGCTAACAACAGAAAACACACAACCAATATACAGTAATATTGACTGCTACCACACTGAGAGCTATTCTAATGTTGCATGCTAACGTGCTAATCGCGATTAACATCACAACTTTTACAAACTGCATCGATTGGTATAGTAATAAAAATACACGTGTGTATTTACCTTCTGTATGCCGCAATAAGTCCTCAACAAGGTGGTATTACTCTCCATTAACTGACGTTATGGACATATATAACCCCTTTTCCGACATCAACTGTGTTCACATAGCTAACGTTAGCTAGCTGCGTCTGCTTTAACTAACGTTACATCTGACTAAGATAGCCTGCAGCTCAGTCTGTGGTGTTATCTTTACAATTTGGCTAAAACTTGGATTTAAAAAGTAAAAAGGAAAAAAATACTTACGTGTCGTTTGTAGCTAGCATTCCTGGACGAATCCACAACAGACCACAACAAAGAAACTGCACTGCCAGCAAAACCAGTTCAAACATCAACATTTAATTTGCCAAGGAACAATCTGTTTCCTTTTTATAACTTAAAAATATTAATAATTTACTTATTTTAATTGACCTTTTCATAGATCTATAAGTTTAGAGGCCATTTTCTGAGTTGACAATTTTCAGCCCTTGTGAGATTTTTGCATTAGTGTGTATTGGGCGGAATGTTCATAGCTAGTGTAGCGAGTGCAGAGGAGCTTTAAAATCTTTTTAAAAATTTCTCTTTAATTTGCTGTTATACCCACAATTTTCACTCTTCATACATCATTTTACATCAAACCGTAGGAAAATTTGTACCGGTCGCAGACATGAAACTATGGAATCAAACAGACTCACACAGTTGGCACAGTCAGGTTCAAAGTGACAGCACTCCCAGCCAACTGCCGCATAGACTTCCATATTAACTGAGACCAGAATTTTCAGGAGGGAGGCAGGAACGGGGACATTTCTAACCTGCTCTCATTCCCAAATTTTTGACACTACACGCACAAATCTTACACAGTCCCTTCAGCAGTGTCTCCTCTCTCTTACAGTGTTTTAACTTAGACGATAAGAGTTACGGTCTTTAAGCTAGAAGCAGAACTTTGAGAGGTGTGCCTCAACTAAAATCTATAAGATCTAAAAGATATGAACTCTCTGAGCCCCGTGTCACACACAGCAGTTAGCATCACCATGGCAACCTTTGATCCCAGGGGAGACACACAGCTGATTGAGATGAGCTAATTAGTGCAGTTTGATACACACACATATACAAGACCTAGACATCCTCACACTTTTTCAAGTCTTATCTCTTAATTCATACTTAAGATATGAACTACTGTACATTAAACCTTAAAGTGTTCCACATCGTTCATGCAATATGAGGTCTATACTACTTTTAAATCCCATTATACAACAAGTGGTTCTGACCAAGCAATCTTATTGGTCAACTATACATTTAGAACGTGATCAAATCAGCATGACAGCACACTGTGCTCATCACTAAAAATATTACTCCGCCATTTCCATGGAAACATTGGAACTGCCAGAGCTGGAGCAAAAACCAGTAGGCTACAATACTGATACAAAATGAATATTTTTGTTGTTAATTTTGATTTATATGGTGGATTAATGGTTGGAAGAGGATGAGAAGAATACAAAACCAAAAATCGAGAGATGTGTCGCATTGTCAAATTAAGAGCTCAATCAATTAGAGAAGTCTAGGAATTAAGTCAGTACCGTCCTATCTGAAAAACACTAAGCAAGCTGTGGATTTTGCAACTATTACAAAGAATAATTAAATCAACTTTCTTTAATGAATATATTTTATGATGCTGTTAAATTGCTGCTAGACCGCCCCGTTAATACAGGTGTGTGCCTCCCTTGTGTGTGGCAAGCCAGAGAGCAAACAATTTTGTGACTGCAGTGAAAATGTTGTTTTTGAAAGGCTAAACAGCAACAAATATGCATTGAAACAGAATATTTCGTTAGATAAAAATATGTTGTGAATCTATCTTTTTTTTTTAAATTGACTTTTGGACTTAACACTCTGGAGTTATTATTGGAAATGTTTGGATCACACGGAAACTCTGTTCAGTCTTGATGTTACTAGACACTCTATCCTCCATCAGCTGTGCCGGTGAGTCTGTGACACGGCACTACTAGCTTAAAAATACATGTGAAGTTTGCGGACGTAGTAGCTAAATCTGTCCATGGGGGAAAAAATGTCACTAGATATCTTAGTTACAACAAGATTATAGCAAGGCAGTTTTGTGTTTATGTGTGGTATATAGTTTGGGAAATCCCACAATCTCTAGAAAGCATTACCGTTAGCTCAAGTTGGCTGGCTGACTCAACAGGGACTAAAAATCCTCTCTGTTGCTAGGTCATTACTAAGGTTTGGCCTACTTGCTGGAGTAGTAAACTTGGTTTCATTACATAGGAGTCTACTGACGTGACTGATTGTTTTCCAGTTATTAGTCAGACCCCATGTATTTCCAGGGAAACATAACACTAGCAAAAAAAATAATAATTTTGAGAGCAAATTGCCCCACAATATGAATACATTTTGATTATATCTTTTATTTTGTTGGTAACCATTCTGTAATGGCAATATTACACAAGAGGGTGAGCTTTACAGCCATCTTTATTGGCACTTCAGTGATGCTCTGCAGTGATGCAATCAGGACTGAGGCACTTGCAAGCACGCCCTCTCATGTATTATTGCTTAATTCATACTTTGAAGTTACTCTGAACGGCGTTCACTTACAATAGAGCAGATTAAAGTACTTTGTGAGTAAACACTAAAATAAGGTGGAGAATTAAGTAGAATTAAAATGGTGAAATAAGAAATAACCTACTAGAAAAAGGGTAATTTATTAATGTATTCTTTCAAATAATAACTTTCAAATATAACTCCTCCCCCCGTGTGTGACACACACACCAACACACACAGTGTAATTTCCGATTTTCAAAATAAAAACCCAAGATGGTAACCTTATCATAACAGGAAAGTCAGGATGAGCCAGGCTTTTCAAAATAAAAGCCCCATAGAGTAACTGTATCATAACAGGAAGCTCAGGATGAGGCTTGTTTTTTCAAAATAAAAGTTCCCAACTGTCACTGTATGTTATTAGGAACCTAGGACTAGTTTTTCATAATAAAAGCCTCAGACAGTAACTGTATCTCAACAGGAAGCTCAGAATGAGGCTTGTAAAAAAGCCCCCAGCAGTCGCTGTATGTTACCAGGAAACTAGCGATGGACCCAGTTTTTCAAAATAAGAGCCCAACCATACAGTATAGGAGAAACACATGTAGGCATACATGTGTGTCCGAGCAGGCACCCACACACACACATACACATAACCTTTGATTGGGGACACACAACTGATTTGAGATGAGTCAGTTTGACACACACAGGTCTTAGACATTTTCAAAAATTGTCAAGTATTTTATTAAGATTTATCTACTTCATTCATATTTTCAACTACAAACTCAACAAACAAACATTCAAACCTTAAAATGCTCCACATTTTTCATACATTATGGGGCAGCATTCAACTTTTAAATCCCAGGCCTACTAATTTTCCACTTCCAACTCTTCATACTCCTTTCTAAACTTTTTCAACTCCTATCTTCACGACACTTGGGACTTTCTCACATTAATTCAACTTTTTCATGTATTTCAGCTAGAAACTCCATTCAAACCTTAAAATCTTTCATACATCATGGGTATTATTCAACTTTTAAATCCCATTCATACTACTTCCACCCTTTCCCATATTTCCAACTATTCAAACTCCTTCAGCTGCTTCTTCATACAACTTAAAGCCAACAATCCAGTTTGGCGTCACCTTTTTAACAATCCTTAAACCATTATTGGTACTATTCAACTTTTAATGCCAGCAATCCAGTTTAGCTTCAGAAATTCAGTTTCTTCAGCTAATGAGTACTTACTTACTTTTGATACTCTAACTACATTTTGCTGATAATAATACACTTGCAAAGTGTTTTACTTAGAGGATCTGAATACTTATTCCACCGCTGGGTATAATGGAGGTTGATCAGATTGAACTGGAGGCTTTTCTTCTAACATGTTGCCATAAGAAACTGACAAGGATCTCCATCTTTGTGTGTCTTATACTCTCTTTCTTGATGTCTTCCAGCCATCTGCCCTCCTAATCAGTTCCGCTGTGGTGACAACCAGTGTATCACTAAGAAACAACAGTGTGACAATTACTCTGACTGTCCCGACGGATCAGATGAGCTAGCCTGCGGTAAAAACATTGAAATATACATGAACACATGTATTGTTTCTGGTTAAGTACTTCTTCTGTTACTTCTCCTAAACATGCCCCTGACTCTGCAACTCCCCTTCTTTTCTTTTCCTTTTCCTTGTGTAGAGTATGTGTCTCCTCCCTCCAGTGGCATCCCTTACACTGGGCCTAACACCATCGGTCCAGTCATTGCCATCATCCTACTCGTCTTCGTGATAGGGGGAGCTTATTTTGTCTGCCAGCGTGTGGTGTGTCGACGCTACAAGGGCCCCAGTGGGACTTTTCCTCATGAATACATCAGTGGTACGCCCCATGTGCCCCTCAATTTCATCGCCCCCAGCAGCTCCCAGCATGGCACCTTCCAAGGTAAGATCAGACACATAACAGCAGTGGTGCTATACTTACAACATTACTCATATGTAATGGGATTTGTAAAGTGTGAATTGCTGTGTGCAGGTATTTCCTGTGGGAAGTCTATGATGAGTTCAGTCAGCTTGATGGGCAGCAGCAGCAGTGGAGCTCCTCTATATGACAGGAACCATGTGACTGGAGCCTCATCCAGCAGCTCATCATCTACCAAGGGAGCCTTCTACCCTCAGGTCCACACACACACACACACACACACACACACACTGTTGGCTGTTTCCTCTCCACAGTCAGATAACACACAGATATTTTCTGTTTGTAGATCCTGAACCCTCCTCCGTCCCCAGCTACTGACCGCTCTCTCTACAACACCGAGATCTTCTACTCCTCCAACAGTCCATCCACCACCAGATCATACAGGTAACACACATAGACCATATCCATCTCACCAGCAAACTTTGACAAAGATGCAGCTGCATCAAGGGTTAGCTCTATTGTTAGTTTACTTATTCCACTCTGCTGGGTCAGTCATTGCACACTCATGCTGTTCAGTCAAACTTTGCCCGATTCCGCAGAACTTTATTTTAAAATCATGGTAGAGATCCCAAGACACCAAAAATTAGATGTTAATTTTGTGTCTAAAATTATGCACAAATGTTTAGAATATTTATATTTGATGTAATGATACAGTTTACATAAAAAAACATATAGGTTCAATGAAGAGCTGGAACAACTTGATACAGAATATATGAAACTGTGTGACAGTGTGGAATAAGATGATATTAACAACCTTAAGGGTATGTTAAGGGGAAGCAAAAAGAGAAAACTGTATCTTAAGCAGTTAAGTTACCTTCTGCTCCCATCAAAATTTGGAATTCGCTGGAAACTACTAAATCTCATGTAAACAAACGTGCAGAAAGAGTATAAATGTTGTAAATGTAAATAAGTATGCATGTATTCATGGAGTGCATTGTGAAAAGTTTAAACCTCATTCATTTGAGCCAAATTATTCTGATGGATGTTTTTCTATGAGACACTTAATAAGAGTGAGATCTTATTCAGTTTATTAGGATGGAATGGCTCCAAGTGAACACTATCTTTTTGATAGCTACAGTAGATTCACTAAAAGAAACAACTGAAATCCCTGGCCAGTCAGCCTCTCCTCGCTGATTATCAGCTTGCTCCAGGGAAAAAGTGCAGAAAAAACACCAGGACTAAGCTAATAATAAGAAATACCACTTAAGTACAAATATACAAAAAAGGTACATTATTGACCATTATAATATGAGAATGTTATTCTATATTTTTTATTGTCAACAAATCCTATGAAAAGTCCAAAACCAACCATGTGTTAGTACATCTCTCAGTACTTTCTGACATCCTGTCTGTGGCTCTCAGCCCCAAGCCCATTGGTTCCTACTGAAGATGTAAATCTTTAAAAACAGCTCACAAATATATAGTTTCCTAAAACTATATATTAGCTACTATAGCTGGCTACTGTAGATTTTAGCAAATGTTACTCAAACAGGAGGAATTCGGGGCAGCAGGACGGTGTATGTGGGATTGAGTCAAAATAAACAGTGTGTGTTTTCATGGTAATGAAGGAACATGTCACCCAGTGGAACAGTGTGGCTCACTGATTGGTTTTAATTTTAGTTTTTGGACAACAATGGAGCTCTGTGGCACAGAGGAATGAGATATATCATGCTTTGGATACATAACAATACTTGTTAGTAGCATACATTCAGTGTTGGTTTGACTCTGCACATGGGATTTGTTGAGAATAAGAAAAATATAGAATATGACCAGACTTTAAATCTATAGAGCCTGAACAGACACGTATACTGCCTGTCCAGAAGTTAGGCAGATCATAGGATAATGGATAGATTCTAACTATCATGCTTCTATAGGCTTGTCTTTATAAAAGACAATTTTGTTAAATGTTTTTCAGTCGGAAAAAACTAACACCAAGGAAGTGAGCTTGTATTCACTTCCTTTTGCAAAGCACATTTTAACAGTTTCACATGTTGGTTGGAGGTGTGTGGGTGAATTTGAAGGACTTTAATCCCCAGAAATCATATGTAGGTTTCTTTTTAGTGTGTAGATTACAGAGCACTCACTGTTGTTGAGGAGACACTCCTGAATCTCAGTTTGATTCCACAGCATCTCAGGTAGTGATGATGGGACCGAGTTCAAATGAAGATTAAATGTAATAGAAGTGAACCTGAACCCTGATCTAAACTAACCCTGCGTCTCCTCCCCGTCAGACCCTACCACCCTGTCCGTGGTGCCGCCCCACCTACTACTCCCTGCAGCACTGACGTCTGCGACAGCGACTACACCCCCTGCCGCCCGCCGTCTGGGCTGGTGTCATCTGCGGGCCGCTGGAAGGCCACAGGCCACGGCAGCCACGGCAAACACAACAAGTACTACATGGACCTTAACTCAGACTCGGACCCCTACCCTCCACCTCCCACCCCGCTCTCAATACCTGTCAGCTGAGGAGAGCTGCCCCCCCTCCCCTTCCACCGAGCGCTCCTACTTCCACCTGTGCCCCCCTCCTCCCTCGCCCTGCACCGACTCCTCGTGACCCTCCAACAGCCCAGGAGCCAAGTGAGGAAGGAAGGGATGAAGTCCACTTGCCACAAGAACTGGCCTCGTCTGGCCTACTTTACCAGGGAAAGAACTCATACGCCGACTTCCAGGCCTGACCGGCTTACACTTGCTGCTTTATATCAGCTGGTTAGGCTCAAGTGCCTTGCTCAAGGTCCCTATGTCCCACAGTGGTCATTTCATCATTCCAGTCATCCTGGAGCTCTCAGGATGACCATCATCTGATCAGTTCTATGTCTGTCTTCCATGTGTCCTGCTCTAACATTCACTCACTCGTCGCAGGTTGAAGGTTTGAGGCCATCCCTGCCTTGCCACAGGGCAAAAAAAGGAGATGATGAGTGAATACAGTCAGCAGTTCCCTCTTTAATTTTCATTCCATCAAAAGAAGAAAACTTCCTTTGCTGGGCCACTTCTTGATCACAAAATTTCCAAGACTTCCGTCTGTCCAAATATGAGCCTAAATCCTCGCCTCATGCTGCTCCTGCCCTCCCCTCAACATATGCATTGAACTTACTAACCGAAAGTTACCAGTAGGCGTGTGAAAACCATGATGAGTCCAATGCCATGAATCATTCATTAAGACTGAAGCCAAGGCATGGACCGCCGCTTGGCTGACCCCCCCAGTTTCATACCATTTGTCTTCTCCTTCTTTACAGCGCCTTTGTTGGCAGACCAGCGGCAGGACTGTATATAGTGTTAAAATAATATGAACAAAAATAAATGAGAGAGGAATTATTTTTACTATTTTATTCACGCTGGCTGATCCACCGCTCCACAGAAAACAAAGGACAGATAGAGAGTGGACGTATGCTTGAGTGAATGATGGATGGATGAATGATTGGACAGCTGTGTATGAGCATATGTGAATGTTTCGCTTGATGTAGGAAACAGGGGCGGAGCTACCGGGGTGTCGTGGCAGCTGCCACCCCTAAAAAAAAAAAAAAATTTTTTAAAAATGCCTTGCCACCCCAGTTTTGGACAATCTAATTCAAATATATATACTCCAATGTGCTGATGCACGCAGTAATATCACAGCAAATACTGTGGGACATTTAAGCAACAAAACTAAAAACTGTAGTTATAAACTGGACAGGACAGAGGAAACAGAATTAAACTTTTTAACCTTTTGGATGTGCAGAAGAACACAGAACATTAATTAATATCGGCGTGTCGGGAGATTTAAATAATCAATGAAGTTACGCTGCTGTGCCTTGTGCGTAAATGCGCACAGCTTCTGTCTTAATGAGGAGACGCATCACCCTATTTCCCCCACCCGCCCATCCGTTATTAATCAGAATGTTCTTTTCCGATTCACGGATCGTCCGCGGCCTGGTAACACACCGATTTCACCCAGCTGCCGCTTGCTGTCCCTGCAGCGGGCAGCAACTCCGATGGCTTTATTTTCTGCTAAATGTGTGTGTAGGGTTGCCAACTTCCACTAGTAGAAATACAGACAGGGTTGTTTTGTTGAAGCATGTTGTGTTTAGTAATAGTAACTCGTGTTTGATTGTGTGAGGGACTGATTAAAACTGACTGAACCCAAATATTCGCCGGTGCTTACGAGTGTTTCAAGATTGTCTGCAGCTTCCAACATCTCTGAAACTGCTCATTCTGCAGACAAACATGTCCAAAGTTCAGATCGGTCATGCAAGTGCAACATACAAAAGCACCCGTAAAAAGCACTAAAATCACTCGCTCCAAGCCCCAAACAAAAAGCCACATTAGTCAGCAATGCAGTGACAGTTCATTCAAAGCTTACTACCTGAGAGTTTGCACTTTCACCACATTTTCAAATTGAAGAGAATGATTGGCAACACTAAATGTGTGGCTTCACAGAGTATTTGTGACACAATTGGTGAATGTCGTCTTTATGTAGGTCTATACCAAGGAGCCAGTTTAAATCCTTAAAGAAAGCTTGAATTCACAAAAATATTGTTCACTTTGAATCATATTTTAGAAATCTCTTGGGAAATATTGAAACTGTATATTAGAATTGTATATTGGGGCTGTCAAATTTAACACATTAATTTAGATCATAAAAATAATGTGTTAAAAAGCATAAATTAACACAATTTAATGATCTGTTCTGGCCACATTTTAGGCTAAGTGATGGGCTTATGTTCAGTGAAAAAAGACGTGTATTTGGAAAAATGTCTGAAGATTTGGAAATAAAAGAATTTATTGATTTCTAATGCCACCACATATTTCTATTCAATGATTTACTCGTGCCATAATAATGTAATGTTTTGAGTTAAAATATCAAATATCCATTTGGGGGCTTTTACAAGCAAATACTGATATAGGTGATTGTTTGCAATGAAATCAGCATCTATATTTCTGCCACCCTTTAAAGTCTCCCTCTTGCCACCCCATGAATAATTCTCTAGAGCCGCCCCTGGTAGGAAATTAGATACATTTGTAGATGATGACTGAATGAATGTGTAGAAGTATGAATGAATGGCAGGATGGATGGAATAGGGCCAAGATCAAAGTGTGAAATATTTTGTATGTTGTTTTGAAATTGTGTCCCTCACATTTCAAATTGGGAATGCTTTGCAGTTGAACATATTGCCTTTGGAAGTGGTAGAGCTTTCTCCCAACAGTCCCTTCTTTATCCCATGAAATCACGTGACAACATACCAAATGAATATCAACATGTAAAGTTATTGTACATATTTGTAATGAAGTCAATGATTGAGTTGTGAGAAGTGAATGCTTTTCATTGTGAATCTGAACCTCTTCCATCACATTTACTTTACCCTCATCCCATTTACCAAAAGTATGTTTGCTGCTATTGTGTACATACTATCGGTTACTATGACTTATAACTACACAGAATGCCCAAAATTACCACTCTCATACTGACAATAGATCATGAAGCTATTATATGTTTAATAACAATTATTCTAATAGCAGCTTTTCTTATTTGTATTTCTGTTTGTATGTAGATCATTATGTAAGTTTCTATGTCGGTCGCCATGTTTGGTTAGAAGGAGTCTTTTTGGAAATAGAAAAGTGAAAGGTTGAAAGAGTTCCCGCTGAGACATTTTATTTAGAGCTGTTCCACAAATGAACTGAAGGTTTCAGTTTGCTTCAGATGAATCTTCCCCAGTCTCTCTCCAAGAACTGTGTCTTCTGTGTGTTTTTGTAGTCTCGACACGATGACCCTGCCTACTTTCACACCTCCACACACCTGGCCAGTCACTGTGCAGAGTGGGCTTGAAAAGGGGTTTTAGACACTGTTAGACAGTCCGATAAGCACTTGGTTTGAAGCATACTGAGGCCTTGAGTTGTGCAACTGCTCACCTCCAGTATAGTGAACCTGACTCGTGAACCCTGCTGTGGAGTTTGAATGCTTTCCTACATAAAATATCTTGCACCTCGCCACTGCAAAACCAAAATCAAAGGTTTGACTGACATTTAATACTTTTCACTCTGCCTTTGATCTTTGCCACATTTTGCAAGATATCTGAACAATTACCAGACAGATTTCTATGAAATCCTAATGACTTTGGTGAAAGCCTGATCTTTGCTGTTCAGATCAGAGTGAATGTCACTTTTCTTTGTACTTAAGGGACGTTGCGGACAAGACAATGTCAGATTTTTGAATGGTATAGAGAACACAATTCCTTATTTTCTCTGGAAAAATACAAAGCACTACTGTTCCAATAAAAAGTATAGACTGGGACTACATTCAAACTCCAAGTGATTTTAGTGTTAGGTTTAAGTGTTAAATATCAACTCTTGGGACAAACTTTACTCTTAGTCCCAATACTATTAAGGCTTTAAGAATATAACAATCATCAGCATGTTCGTTCTGTCCAAAACGTTTGTATCGTGGGGTGTACTGAACATTGTAGCCTCTAGGGGGCGCTATCTGGGTTTTAGGTCTTTTTTCAATATGTGTAGTGGTGCAGGGTGTTTTCATTGTTATTTTCCCACCTCTGAGGTCAGATATGCTCAGATAGAATTTCAATAATTCTCATCAGCCTGCTATGTGGAGACAAACTGAGTTCATACAGCACTTATTATTATTATTATTATTATTATAATGTTATCAACACAGGACCTAGCAACAGAATGTCGGAACACATTTTATGCACTTCCAAAAAGAAAAGAGAATGTTTTGGCTTTTCACCTGTGCTGTGGAGTTACAGCAGTATAAATCAACCTTAGGTCATGCTCACAAAAGTTGGAAAACGGTGTTAGGGTCAGAGAGTTCTAGCACAGACTGCCATATCATCTTTTGGACAAAGAGAACACACCAAGCTTCCTCTAAGCTGGCCTTGCTGCCATCTTTGTATTACAGTAATGTATGTGTCCACAAAGTGTCGGCAAAGATTACAGACAGGTAAGAGGTCAGACGGGGGCATTTCTGTCGTCTGTTATTGTGTTCCAATCACCAAGCAGAGGTGAATGTAGCGATAAATTAAAGCGTGTGTCTACTACATAGCAGTCAGTGTTGGCCATTGTACCTAGAAGAGGTTCATCTGTGTTAGCCAGGTTAGAAAACATTGCAGTTTCCTGATAGAAGAGTATACCAGCACTTTTGGGAGGTGTGGAACTTTTGGAACTTGCAGTAAGCTTGTTGCTGTTGTCTGATTAATCCATCTCCTACCACATTACAGCTGATGTCTGGTGACTGGCTGGAGATGGATTTCCAGATAACATAGCTGAAGTAGCGTCTATATGTGTCAGTGGGAACTCTCTGAGCAGCACAACGCATTTATATTGAGGGCTATAGGCCCCGCCTCAAACCACTGTGTCAGTAAAACTCCTTAAAACCCTGTATTTGTTGTCTCAGCAAAAAAATGCTTTGTGTAATTTACACTTGTGACATTTTTTGTATCAAAAGCATTTTTATATAATAAAGGTTATATTTTAAGGAATGTTGTGTCTGTGTTAGCTTTAGCAGTAATAGTTAACATCAGTAGTAATCACAGTAGCACAAGATATAGTAGCAGTAGTAGTATTTTTGCTACCAATCTACGCTAAGTAACAGCATTAGTAGGAATAGGCCTTATCACAGCAGACATTTTGACTTGTCATTGCAGGAAAAACAGAGGTGGAACTAATAACATTAATGATGGTAAACCATGGCCATAAACCTGCATGTACAATACCGGAAATTGCACACCTAAACCTAAATGGAATGCAGCTGTTATTAATCTTATAGATTACAAACTGTGCTTTTCCTGCTATAGCATGTCAGCATGGTCTATAGCAAAAGCAGTATCAACAGCAGTAGGTGTAGTAACACTTGTAGTAGCTGTAGCAGTATTAGTTGAAATGGCTGTAGCAGTGTTGAGAGCAATCGTAGTAGTAGCTGTGCTAATAGGATTACTAGTATGGAGACCCAAAGTGTACATTATTATATAAATAAATAGGACATTATAAAATAAATAATCATATGAATAAATACAGGCAGAATGCATAATGTAACCTTGAAATTGAGAAATAATCCAATACATTTTTAAAACTCAGCTCATTGTTAGGAAATGTTATTTCATCCTGCTTCTTTTCACAAGAGAGTTTATTGTCGGTCAATTTTTCCAGATTCAGTTTTTATTTCACAATACCATTTTTCCTAATGCCCCTTTAATTTGCCACAGTCTGTCTGTCAAAACAAACAAAAAATGGGCTTGTCCAGGACCTCTTGCACCCAAAGTGAGAATCATATCCCTAGACCAACAAGCCACCATAATGTTGAGGCTGGCAGGTACTTAAATATGTTTACACATCACTGTCTGATATTGCTGGTGGTGTAAGGATGACATCTACTGGTAGAATAAAGTAACCGCAATATATTTGATTTTAACTGGTGTGATTTTTGTCAACATCCCTGGACAGGAGCTGTCCCATTCCGATGCTTATTGGTCTGTCTGCTAGCAGACATTTTGACTTGTCACTGCATAAAAAGCACATGTGTTATTACTGTTTTTTACAATTGCTAACTCAAATTTGTCTATATCAAGTTCACTTTTTCAAAACTCTTCACACAGTCAGCACAACAGAAATCAGTGTAGACTAAACTGTGGATCACTTTTCATTGCTTTCACACACAATGGATTCAATGACCACATATTTCAAATTTCATGAACTATTTTCACACTCAAACTCAACCACCACCATGTTCTGGTACAAGAGTTGATTCAGAGATGTGTATGAAGTGTTTTGGTGCCCTCAGTGCGTTTTGGATGTGAGATTAACTGTTGTGGTGAGCTGCATGTAAAGAGAATTGTGTAAAGGGTTTTGAAAAAGTGAACTTGATATAGAGAAATGTGCGTTAGCAGATGTAAAAAAAACTGTAATAACATAAACGAGGGATCAGTTCCATTTTCACGAGCAACACCAGTAAGCCAGCAGTACCATGGTCCTGGAACTTGTAAACCTTAGCAGAATGCAACCATTATTACTGTAGTAATGTTAGTTGGTTATAAAGAAGGCTAATATGAATGTAATAGCAGATACTCACTCTGTAACATGATTGTAAAATGTAATATAATAATTTCGATGGGTAGATTTTTGAGGAATACCTGCAATATAACATGCTGAAATATTTTTGTTATAAAACTATTGCAAAAATGGTAAATGGACTTATATAGCACTTTTCTACCTTAATAGACAAACCGCTTTACAATTTTGCCTCTCATTTAGCCATTCACACACACACACTCACACACCAATGGCGGCGGAGCTGCCAAGCAAGGCGCTGGCATGCCAATCGGGAGCAACTTGGGGTTCAGTGTCTTGCCCAAGGACACTTCGACATGTGAACAGGAGCAGCCGCCAACTCTGATTAGTGAACAACTTGCTCCGAACAACCACCTATGCATCTTATTACACCTGCACTTTTCCTGATATGACATGTTAAAATGTCTGCAATGAAAAACCTTACTGATTACAGAGAAAGCCAATTCCGTTAGGTTTAGCATCTGCACTAGGATCACTATACGGTACATATCCTTCATCTGGAAAATATCAGGCGTACACAAACAATACTTCAATTGAGAAGAGTATCTTTACAAGCAAGTACTCCTGTTTGTCTTTTGTAGATTCATAGTGGCTAATGCGATTACAACTTTTGTAAACACGTTTACTTCTGAATATTATGTCTGTATAAAGGTCATTGTTGTTTCTGGTGAATGTCAAGACTAAATGTGTCTACATGATGTGATGAGCCCTCACTAAAATGCTTTCAGGGGAAAAAAGATTCCCAGCTGCATCTCCAGTTTCCAACTTACCTTAAATGTCAAAGGACCTACAACAACGTAATGTAATTTAAAGTCATTTACAGAAAGAGCCACAATGCAGCGGTGAGTTAAAAACATTACGATAAGGAGGAAGCATTTCCTATTCTTTCTCAGGTTGCATCACAGATGGATTTTAAAACTTATTTTGCCGTTGACGCTTTAATTAATGACTGTGGTGAGCATGAGGGATGCTCACGCCTGCTTCTCATAGTGAATCCACTGATACAGTTCCACATCAATTTCATCATTTAACATCATTAAGGAGCAAATTCTCCAGCCTGTTCTATAACTCCAGAACAGACTCAGAAGAATAAAGTTTTTGATGTTTAGATTTTTTTAGATCATTTAAGAATTGTGGTTGAAAGAAACATGTTACAGCAAAAAAACTTTCAAAAATGTTATTTATTTATTTTTTATCATGTAGTGAACATCAACATCTTGTTTGATCACAGAATGTAATAATGTAATGTAATATTGTATTCATTTTCATGTGGATTTCTGTTCATTTCTTTAAATTTCATGAACATTAAGAAGGTTTTCAGCTCCTCTGGAGTGGTTTTAAAGCCTGCGTCCAGAGATGAGCATCTCCCGCTGGTTTGTTGTTCTGACATTTTTTCAAAACCCTGGTCGTCTATGTACTGTTTGAAGTAATCAGAGGGCCTCCAGTCTTGGTGGTTGTGGCCAGCATTTTCCTGCGAAGTATTCTTCTCCACAACAGGGTTGAAACTTAATTGATAAAGAAAGGAGATATAGTTTAATGGACTATTAGCAAATGTATTATTAATTATATATAAACAAGGTCAATAGTTTGCCAAATCAAGCTTTTAACTAAAAAGGCTCTCAGTTCCCTTTCTAGACACTGTAATACCAATAACCTTAAGAGCCCTAGCTTACACAATACTTCTTCAATCCATAATGGATGGTGGGTGTCGTCACTTGGTTCCTGCTCAAGCTCCTCGAAAGCTGATATGTCCTCTTCTGACCTTTCTGCTCTACTGTCTGGCCCTCAGTTTTGGGCAAGCTGCTTGGAAATTGTAGTGAGCTAAGCTACCAGTTACTCTGCATTAAATATAGCTTCACTACACTGAAGCTAACTCCCAGAGAAATGTAGCAAGCTAAGCTACAGCAACATGAAAAAAGTAGCTTACTTTTTTTTTTTTTTTTTTACATTGAACCAACTTCATTCCAAGTCAATGCTATCTCAGTGATCAATGAAACTGTCAATAACGTAGTACGGTCTAGACCTGCTCTATAGGAAAAGTGCAATGAGATAACTTCTGTTATGTGCTCCCCCATCCCCCTTCTCTCTCTCTCTCAACCTCTTTCTCTCTCAAAACCTAACACGGCAGCGGTGGATGGCCGCCCACCATTGAGTTTGGTTCTGTCCAAGGTTTCTGCCTGTTAAAAGGAAGTTTTTTCTTGCCACTGTTGCCAAGTGCTTGCTCATGGTGGGATTTGTTGGGTCTCTGTAAATAATATTATAAAGAGTACGGTCTAGACCTGCTCTATAGGAAAAGTGCAATGAGATAACTGGATTGAATTATGAATTGGCGCAATATAACTAAATTTAATTGAAATGTAGTTAAACTAGTAACGCTGCTAGTTGTAGCGCTGCTACTGCCCAACACTGCTGGCCCTCCTCCACCTCATCTCCTGCACAAAGCTGACTGCCCTTCCACAATTCTGAGTAAACTCCTTTCTGTCTCACTCAGCCCTCTGCTTTCTGAAATACGGAAACTGGTTCAAAACAGGAGTTAGTAAGTCCTGCTGTCCACTACAAAGGACATTGAATAAAAGCTGTGTTTTGAAAGGGTTAAAATTACTTTTTACATTACATTTCTTAAATCTTACTAAATTGAAGTTAAGACTCTCATATTGAAGAAACAATGATTATTAGCAACAGAACCATCATATCTGCAAAAACATCCCTTACCTACCCTGTTGCCATAAAAAATGGAAACTATGATGCTGCCGTTTTGAAAAGAAAGTACATGTGCTCTGTTAGCCACACCCCCGCAACTGTGGGATAACTAGAAGGACAGTAGGACTCAAATAGCTTGCATAAATGCCGCTTGACTTAGAGGTCTCAAACTCATGTCCCCCACAAAGGACAAAAATTAATTGCTAGGTCTTTGGAGGATGATATCTGACAGCGCACAAGCATTGAATGTTGGACTATTAAGTTGGGACTCTTGTTTAACTCCTATTAACTGTATGTAAAGAGTTTTGCTGGATTTTTTTGTAAGAGGGTTTTTTAGCCTCTTCAGGAGAGGAAAAATATGTTTTATAGACTGATCTGATATGAGAAATATCTCCGTAAATAACTTAAAATTTCACAATGTTTTCTGATTCATTAAAGGGGTTTTTTCTTTGTGCATAAGAGATGAAGATTAAGATAATACATTTATTACAGTGATCTTAGAAAGCGGTATCTGATCTTCTGATCTGATCCTAAAAGAACTACATGGAGCTGCCACCCTGACAGGCAAAGGCGGGGACCTAGATGTGATGAGCCCTGGCATCACTAACTGGTTCTGGGGACGTGGAACGTCACCTCCCTGACTGGGAAAGAACCAGACCTATTGTGGGAGTTGGAGCGGTACCACCTAGATATAGTTGGGCTCACCTTTATGCATATCACTGGGTCTGGAACCAAACTCCTAGAGAGGGGCTGGACTCGTTTTCTGGAGTTGCCCAGTGTAAGAGGTGCTGGACAGGTGCGGGGATACTCATGAGACCCAGGCTGAATCTCTCGTGCATCCTAGGGGAGGTTGGGCACATGGAAACCATGTTCAAAGGTTGGCCTCATGGAGCTCCGGCAAACTGTCAGATGACTCAGGAAGGGAAAACAGGGCTTGGCTCAGGCTGTGTTCAGCGGGGGAGGAGAACTGCTAGGGATATTGTCAAGCAGTGGAAAGAGCACTTTGAGGAAATCCTGAACCCAACCAATATATCCTCTGTGGAGGAGGCAGAGTTTGAAGACTCAGGGGAAGCCTCACCCATATCCCTGGTAGAAGTCTCTCAGGTAGTTAAGAAGCTCCTCATTGGCAAGGCATTAGGTGTGGCTGAGATTTGCCCTGAGATACTGGAGGCTCTGGACATTGTTGGGATGGGACCGGAGGGTGTGCTCCTATCACTGCTCCCAGCCTCTCTGGGAAAGCTTATACCAGGTTGCTGGAAAGGAGGCTCCGACGGATTGCTGGGCCTCAGATCCAGGAGGAGCAAGGCACATTCTGTCCTGGTGGTGGAACAGTGGACCAGCTATTTACCCTTGCAAAGTTACTAGAGGGGTCATAAGAATTTGCCCATCCAGTCTACATGTGTTTTGTGGACTTGGAGAAGGCTTACAACCAGTGTCCCCCAGGGAGTCTTGTGGGGTTTAGTATGGGAGTATGGGGTACCAAGGTCATTGTTACCAGTTATCCCGTCCTTATAAAACCGGAGTGAGAAGGGAAAGTCAAACATGTCTCAGTGGGTGTTGGGCTCTGCCAGGGTTGTCCCTTGTCACCGATTCTGTTTATAATTTTCATGAGTAGGATCTCAAGACGCAGCAGGGGGAAGGAGGGTGTCTGGTTTAGGGATCCCAGAATTGCTTCTCTGCTCTTTGCAGATTATGTGACTGTGACCTTCAGCACGCACTGGGGCGGCTTGCAGTCCAAGGTTAAGCAGTCGGGATGAGAGTCAGCACCTCCAAATATGAGGCCATGGTTCTCTGCCGGAACCATGGCCTCCGGAAAACAGTGGATTGCTTCCTCCGGGTTGGGAATGAGTTGCTGCCCCAAATGAAGGAGTTCAAGTATCTTCGGGCCTTGTTCACAAGTGAGGGTAAAATGGAGCGTGAGATCGACAAGCAGATTGATATCAGTAATGCTCGCATTCACTGGGAGCTGAGCTGGAAGGCAAAACTTTTGGTCTACATTCCAACCCTTAGCTATGGTCATGAGCTTTGGGGAGTTACCGAAAGAATGAGATCGCAGATACAAGAAGTCGGAGAGCAGCAAGAAGAGTTTCCTCTGTAGGGTGGCTAGGCTCACCTAGAAATAGGGTAAGGAGCTTAAACATTTGGAGGGAGCTCGGAGTAGACCCACTGCTCTTTTGTGTCAAAAGCTATATATACAAACACCAGATTTTTTTTTCAGCACACACACTGTACGGACAGCTAGCAGACCGTGAGGAGATATTCGCTGAATTTGACAAAAAGACATGGATTATAATTGCATACCCCACCTTTAAGGTTTAGAAAATTTACGATAACAAAAACTACATGATTAAAGGAGTACTCCAGCGATTTAGTATTGCACTTCGATAAAGCTGGGGGGCTTGTGAGAAACAGATTAAAAATAATTCTCAAAATCAAAGCAGCAGAGGCTGACAGTCACGCCCCCAAAACCTTGGATCCTACATTTCCCATAATGCAACTCAATAACATGTTTTTGTTAGACCCTCCCTGCCTTAGATGCTGTACCATGCTAGAAGTGTGGCTCTATGGATGGCAATGTCGGTCTGTTTGTTGGTCCACCAATTTGGTCCAGACTGAAATATCTCAACAACTATTGGATAGATTGCCATGAAATCTGGTACACACATTCATGTTCCCCTCAGGATGAATTGTAATCACTTTGGTGATCCTCTTGCTTTTCGTCCACACCATCATCAGGTCACCTTTTTAATTTGCCCAATACTTTGGCTTATGACTAAATACCTTCAAAACTTATGACATTTCCATCAGCATTAGCTGTATTTGTAGGGCTAATTACACTTAACATGAGAAGGATTTAAATCAAATCCTTCACATTTGATTGGATCATTTAAAGTGGGCGAGGCTTAGCAAATACAGTGCATTATGGAGATATGTAGAGAGAGGGAGCTGAAGAGGACTGCTGGCCCTGACTGCTTAGGGAGAAATTTATTTTTGCTAATGTAAACAAAGTTTTTGCCAACTTCAGCATTCAAACACGATATTGCTCTGCTAGCTGTACAACCCACAAGCTTATGGTCAAGTGCAGTTTTATGTGATGGGAGATATTATAGGGGAGATGGGGGATTGTCATTGAAAATATTTTAATATTTTACAGGAAGAGAAAAGATAGGGATTTTGTTGTAAAAATACACAAAAATGATTTTTCTGACATAAATTTGGCATATAACGAGTCATAACTGAACAAGAACTGAACACAGGATTAGAACTTGACAAAAAACACACTTTTTTGATTCTACCACTGGTCATCAAAGTCAAGTCAAATCCTACACATGGGGGCTTTAAACTGCATTAGGACCATTACACAACATCACATGCTCTAAATGTAAGGGTTGTAAATGAGTGAAAACTTTGATTAGTGAAAAATACCATGCTTTCCCCTGTTCCAGCACCACCAGGTGCTGTCACATTAATTTTATTCCTCGTCTTAATGTTTTCTGTGATGTGACTTATCTCAGGAGAGCTTCAAGTCTCTGCAAGTTGGTCACAATAGTAAGCTGAGCTGAAAGGCTGCCTGGAATGTAGTGAATCAATATAAAAAGTAAAGGTTTTCGTAACTGCTATTTGTAGTTAATAGGCTAATACATGCAAAAAGCAAAAACACAAAGGCATGGTCCTTTAAAAGGTGCAATGGAATCCACAATTGATGCACAGTTACTTCTCCAGAGTGCAACCAAAATAAATTTAATTTGAATTATACACTGTAAGCATGGGTATCAGATACAAAGAAGTCCTCTGAGAATGTTATTGCCAAGGTCGAAATAAAATGATGGCAGCAAACTTGTCCAGGTGAAGTGGGAAACTTTCCAGTGAAGGTTGTCCAGCTGGCAGACAGGTGCTGAGGGCTGAACAGAGGCAGGGAAGAGGTGGAGAACAGCACTACAACTTCTACAACTTTTTGTTTTTCTTTCCCTTTATTCTCTCTGTGTGCTTGCCGCTCTGTAATTACACCAGCTGCCTGGAACCTGTGGGTCTTTTTTGTCTTTCTCCCTCTCTGTCACCTCTGTTTTATCTCCCTCTCTTCTCCTAAAATTCTTTTGAGGTTCCCTCTCCTCCCTCACCGAGTTCAGAGTTTGATTACAGCTTGACTTGAATGTGATATCTTCAATGTGTGCGATCAGTAAACTCCTTGTTTATAGTATCAGTTTTGGCTCTCGAAAACCCATAAAAGTCAAGTGGGATTTTTGAAATCCATGGCTAAATTATATTGTTGTCACCTTCTTTCTTTTCTTATATTTCTTCTCCAGCCGTTATTTTATTTGGCTGCTACAGGTACTGTTTTATCAGTGTTTTGGAACATTTCACCATGTCTATTGATAACGGTAACTGACTGCAGTAATTTTCAAATGAGACCACATTGGGGACCAGTTGCTTTAGTATTTCTATAGATAGAAATTTTGTAAAGGTAGAAAAGATCACAGTACCTCAAAATATTTACCTGATGGACTCCTCAGGAAATGAAAGTGGCTTGCACATGACACACTCCTGCACTCCTGCACACCTGAACATCTTAAATAAAGGCTCTTTCACGTGTAAATTGCACAAACTGTTCCATTGATACGTTTTCCCCTTTGATATAGTATATTTCCATGTGACTGTTCACATACCTTGATCAGTAAAAACTCCTCCCCAAGAGTCCTTTGTTGGCACCATATATGCCACTGAAGAGTGCCTTAGCTCTGTGTCTAAGACAAGTACATCATCACAGTGCTAACTATGATTTGTCCGAACAATATGGAACTTTTCCTTAATGCTACATTTATATGGACAACTACTTTTACAATATTGTTATGATTCACACATGACTGCTGAATAGCAAACTGCTTTCAAATTAGCTCATTACTTATAAAACATAATATACAACTGATTGTTACTCATGGAAAGTAATCTAACAACAATTTTTGCCGTCAATATTTGTTTGTTCAGTTCTGAAAGTGTGGAGAAGAAGGTAAACTTACACTATAATGAGAAGATAAAAATGAAAGGTTTCCACTCAGATGCTGATGTTCACTTAGTAATTTTACATGCACATTAGTATCCTGGTTTTGGGTTATATTCAAGATATGACGTTTACATGGAACACGAGAAACCGGGGTATTTCGGCTCCCTCTGTACATTATTCTAATGGTATACAGGTTTCCGAACGTCTGCGCTGGTGCAGGCATGTTTTTGACTCCTTGACTTCCAGCAAATACAGTATGTCATTTCTGTACCAAGTGAATTACTCTGACTGCCTGGACTCTTCTGTGTTTACTACTCTGCTGGATTTAGCTTCTACATCTGATCAGGAATGGAAGATGAGAGCAACAATAAAGTATATCCTCTGCGTTATGAGTGCCATTTTAGCATGTAGAACAACATTACATGATCATCATATAAAATATTTCTGATATCTTGTGTTTTACTTCATAAATGCATACTCAAGTTGACGACTCACATGTGAGCATGGCAGACAGAGATCAGAAACCTGTATCAGGTGTTTACATCTCACAGTACCATGGCTTTGGTCAAGGAACAAGATACAAGGTACAAAGTAATTTATTTATTATTATTTTACATTTGGGCCATTGACCAATAGCAGCCTGTCTTGACAGTGCTGACTTTGGGGAAACTGAGAGCCAGCGATTCCAAATTGGAGGAAGCTATTGTAGCTTATAGCTGTGTATCACCATCCAGTTTTGTTGAAGCTCCTCTTTCAGAGTAAAAACTGCTCCACAACAGAGACATGGTTTGCAGGCATGATACAAATACATGTTTTAAATAAACTGTGTGAAGTTATTGTCTCGTTAGTGGGTGAGCTTTTTTCCCTCTTCAATAACTCTATATTGAATGAAATGATGAACAATCTGGGGCCAAAAAACAGGGGGAGTAAAGGCCCTATACAGAAAAAATAGAAAGAAGCTTTGTGGCTATTGTGACTGACGGCACTTGCATGTCCCAGCTGGTTAATGTGTTAGCCATTACCTCACTAACTACAGTTTACTATCACAGCTAGTTGGTGAACTAACAAGCTGTGTGAGTAGTCACTATGTCACCATGCTTCTAGTACCAAATATTTGGCCAAGACGCAAGGATTAATTTTGCTTTGCAAAAAACCTTTATCCAGGTTTCTGAAACCAGGGTATAATGTTTACATAACCAAACACATAACTGGAATACACCAAAAAAATAAATCATACATATACATATACAATTTACTGTGTAGGGAGTGAATGAAAAGCAGAGTTCTAGAAACGTGTGTTTCTTCTGTGTCTTTCCATGGACAGACAGCAAGAAATGCCTACCTGTGGTTCCCATAGTTCTCAGACAGAGACACTGGCTGAGACTGGGCTGTAAGGTCTCAGGGAGGGAGGAGCGCCTGACTTTTATACAGTCAAAGTAGAGAGGGATGATAAAGGCAGATTACATGTTTCCCACAGAATCAGGACATATGGAGAGAACTATCTGAAACTCATTATTAGGGCTTTGGACGGTCGGTGGGACAGAGACGTGCTGGAGTTTACATCACTCTCATGTTTCCCTTCTGAAGGACAGCAGTTAAGCAGACCAGGTCGTTTACAGACAACATTCTCAAGTTTCCAAATGAAATGTTTCAATGGGCAGGAAAACCAGGGCAAATATTTTAACTTCAGTCAAAAGCACATTTGAACTCTTCACTGTAAAAAAAAAAAAAAAAAAAAAAACTTACCATGAAATTCACAGTAATGAACTGGCATCATTTGACAAGTACACTCTGGAAACCATTTTGTAAAAGCTTTGTTTGGGTAAGAAAAAAAAATACAGCTGGATAGTAAGCTGGATGCAGAGGCTGTATGTGCCATTAGGCCTTTTGGTAGCTTTTGGTTGTGTTTCCTGACATAACTCAAGATATGTTTCTGGATATCGGATTGCTCTTTACTGTAAGTCTATTCTCACCCTTTCATTTCCCTATTTGTCTGGAGACAACTGACCTTTACAGACCTCCACCCTTGCAGGTGTGTCCACTGTTGTCTGAACTGAGGGTGGGGGTTTATTGACATCTCAGCTAACCTCCCCTCCCCCCTCAGTTCAGCCTGAAATACTGAAGTGGTCTGAGTGGCTGAGCAGCCAGAATGATGTCTGCTGTCACAGCTTTATGTCCACAGAGTGTGAAGAAGGAGCACTGTCACACACAGCAGGTTTATGTCCTTCATACCTGTAATGAAGAGGATGGCTAGCTGTTGACCGTTTGGGGTTAATACAGTACATGACACATTTTGCAGTGATATTGTCATATTCTTCTTTTTTGTTATAAATATTATAATATAACTTAGCGATGTAGATTGAAGAGAGAATTTTAAAATGTCTTGAAGAGCATTCATGAACCTACATGACCTGCTGCACTAATGCATCCTCACATTGTCACCACCAGCTTAATCAGCTGAAGGGGAAGTCTGTGGATGACAGATAGTGGTGAGGAGCAACTCTAAATCACAGTACAGAGTAGACAATCAGATGTTTGGGGTAAATATTTCTGATATCTGCATATTTATATCGTTACAAAACAGGTAAATTCAACATCTGGTATATAAATGTAAGAGGGGCATTCTGTAATGTGGCTACAGCTCTATCAAAACTAGACCTGCCTTCACAAAAATAAATCTCAACTCAGCCACCATTTAATAGCTTTTACTGATGCTTTGAACTGCATCTTATGGCCATCCTCAGCAGATGGAGTTTGCTCAGTTGTCATGGACATAGCTCAGTTGTGAGTGAGCTAAGTATACAACTTAAGTCACATGATAAGTGGTTGTATATGGGTGGAGATCTAACCCCAGTCTCTGTTCAAAGTCCTTATGTTCAATTTTTTGGGAACAGGAGTTAGAGTATTAGATCCACCAGATCCTTAAAGTTGATACATGTCTGTAGGAGCGGTTGTTTGCCAACTGAAAAGAGAACGTAGAAGAAAAGATTTAACTGTTTCTCTTTTTTCCCCCAGGTGTTTCACTGTGGACAGAGGTCTCTACTACAATGACCAGACTAGACTAGAAACGCTACTAATATTTATTAACTGCATTAAAAATGAAACAAAGAGCCTGGGAAATGGAACAAACAAGTAGTGCTACTCAACCATTCCAAAAATAATGACAAATCTAAATTAAGTATGATCAAATAAAATAAAAACCCAGAGCACTATAGCTCAGTTTTTGTTTAATATTGCAAGCAATCTGACAGTTTGCTGGCAGTTAGAGTTGCATTGTGGGTAATGTAGGTGTGACAGGGTCAGTGTTATGGGGTTTTATGCATGTCTTAATTATTATTTTGCTGCATGTTTTGGATTATTTGTTGGATGTGTTTTTACCTTGGCTGTGTTTTCTTAATGGTCCTTTTAATCAGTTCTTGTTCTATTAGATTTGTGTGCTTTTATAGTTTGACAATAATAGACTTGCAGGGGAGGATGTTTTAGTTTACTACTTTATTTAAGAGATGCTATGGGACCCTAGGCATTGTGTAGTTGTCTTTTACTGGTTGTTGTTTTATGGAATAAACCTTTTATAATATACTTCCAGTTGTGGTTTTAACTCTGCTCACCCCTGATTTTAAAATAACCTGTTTAACCCTTTTTATGGAGTCCTAGGCTCTGCTAACTTCTAGGTGGCATTGTCGACATCTAAAATTATCTATCTAACATTATTAATATTTCTATTCTGGTATTTTCAATCAAGTATTCAATCCATTAATTGAATTGGCAGGCCTGACAACATTTCTGGCGTTGTTGGCAGGATCAGGTGCCTGAGCAGTGTTAACCAAGGGGTTTTGTTTTTGTTCTTTGCATAAACGTGATGATGCCTGTTTTTCCAGGTATACCATGGATGCCATAGTTTTGGGGTCCCAAATTCCGAGCTTGAATGGAAAGAATAGCTATTGTGCAATATGCTAGGTTAACGGAACCACACAAAGTGGATGTTTTAATGGGGGCATTGACAGGAGTAGCTAAGAGACAAATTAATGTTCTGTCTAAGGAAGAGCATAATACAGCAGCAATTTTTTTTACGCATTTGATAAGATTTATAAAGTGTCAGTGATCAGAACACAGTTTAATGGGTGCCAGATGCAGATGAACCTGTGCAGTATTATGTTCTCAGGTTAAAGGAGCTGCATTACAGGCTGCAGCAACACGACCCAGATGAAGCCCTCACTAATACACACCTGAAAGAACAGTTCCTGCTCGGTCTGGAGGAGGGATCCCTAACCCAAGCACTGAGGAGATATGCCCGTCAACATCCAGAGGGAACTTTTGATGCCCTCCAACAAGAGGCTCTACTCCTAGAGGAGGACAGATGTGGACACTGGTGGTCTGTGGTAACATGTACAGCTGTGGGGGGGACAAATAATTTGCACTCTCACCCACAGAAGGTCTATTGGAAGGCTGAGTTGAAACATGAAATCATGGTTGAACTGAAGCACCAGTTAAAGAACTAGATGCATGAACTCCTTAGAGAGCTCAAGCCGAAGAGCCTGCACCACCAAACTGACTACACCCAGTGGTGTGATCCAGACCACAGACGAGAAGTGTCTGCAACCTCCAATATGTGGTCAGTGGATGGTAAGCCCATTTGCAGATGTTGCCGATAAGCAGGTCACATTGCTCGATTTTGTAGAGAATGTAGTCAGCCCACACAACCTTTAAACTGATATTTCCCACTACCAAGGCTCAAGCGGTGGGGTTAAGTCAGGAGGATGTGTCACAAGGGCCAACTTCGGCATTGATTGGACAATGCCCACATGTTGAGGTGGTAATGGGTGTTGTTGAAATGACAGGACTGTTAGACACAGGCTCACAAACCACCTTAATACAGAACAGTGTTTTTGCTAACCACTTCCCGTGTATACTGTTAACTCCACTCAATGATTAAGCTTAAAGCTGCCAATGGTTTCCGTGTATGTAACTATGGATTTTAAGATTGAGGGCCACAAAATTAACCAGTGAGGGGTTTTTGTTGTCTAACTCACTTATCATAGGCACAAATCTGGTACAAGTGTGCTGGGATGCTGTATTTTGAAATCCAAAGAGGCCAGTGTCTTTCTCTTGCCAGAACCCTAAGTTTCAGAGCACCTGGAGGTGAGCCTTTCCAGTGTGCCGCAGGACCATGGTGACCTCAGAAGTTGGGTTCCTGGGTTACGTCTTGCCAACTTGCCACCACCGTTGTGAAGTGGTAGTCTGGGGGTGTTCCAAAGCTGGAATGAGAAGGCGTGACTACTATGGGCTGGTTGAGGTACTCCAGGAGCCTGGAGCTGTTTCAGCATCTCGAACAATCTTAGTGGTAAGGCAAGGACGAGTTCCCATTCGCATCTGTAACCTGTATGATTTCCCTGTCTCCACAGGGCCCTACCAGAAGCTGGGCAGGATATTTCAGGTAGATGAAATAGACATCCATGATAGACACGTGATGTCAGCCTGAAGTCTGGGGCTGATGGTGTGGTGAGCAGGCAGTTGATAGATGCCAGCGATGGGATGGAGGAAGACCAAGTGCTGGTTGATTGACCGGACTTGGCCCAGGATGCGCAGGGTCAGTTAGCGGCTCTGCTGCATAAGTGGGAGAAGGTCTTTTCTGCCCACAAGGAAGACTTCGGGAGGACCAACGTGGTGAAACATTGCACACACACAGGCGATACAGCCCCCATAAGGGAATGCTTCCGGCCTTTGCCACCCCTTGTGTATAAAGACATGAGATCTCTCCTAGCAGGTCTGTTGCAAAGTGGCATTATTACAGAAAGTTCCAGCCCCTGAGTGGCTCCCATTGTTATGGTGAGAAAGAAAGATGGAAGTTGGCGTTTTTGTGTTGATTATAGGAAGTTGAACTCTGTGACTCACAAGGATACTTTCCTGCTCCCCAGGATTGAGGAAACCCTTACCTCGATGACCCAGGCAAAGTGGTTCTCCACCTTGGACCTCGTCAGTGATTACTGGCAAGTAGAGGTAGACCCACAGGACCGTGAGAAAACTGTTTTCACAACCCCCTAGGTCTGTTTGAGTTTCAGTGCATGCCCTTTGGCCTGTGCAATGCACCAGGAATAGTCCAGCGCCTAATGCAGCAGTGTCTCAGTGGAGTCCTTGCTGGTCTACTTAGATGATATTATAGTGTACTCCCCTGATTTTGCTACACACCTGAAACACTTGGAGGAAGTGTTTGAGCGCCTATGAAGGCATGGCCTGAAGCTGAACTTTAAAGCTCCCGCTGCACGTTACTTTGTTTCTGACCATGTGTGTTCATGCTCGTGCATGTGAGATATACAGAAGCAGAACAAAGAAACATACACACATTCCTTTTGGTGCACACCCAGACCTACGCGCCCACACACACACACACTTTTTTCTGTAGTTTAGTGTATATAGAGTTAGTCTTATTGTGTGTTTTTGCTTTGTTTATCTTTTAAATAAATGCTTGGGTATAATCATGCTGGCTTCTTTAATGTTGCACAAGAGTGAGTAATTTGCCAACCTCTGCTATGTTGAACTCCATATCCTTCAACCTACTATCTATCAATGGTAATTTTGGTTACAGTTATTAATTGAATTATTAATCTGAGTTGATTAATAAATCATATGATTAGATCGTATATCTTCTTTAAGAAGAGTGGTTATTTATGATTATCTTTGATAATTCTGATCATAATTACTTAATCGCACCTACACAAGTGGGTACCCCCCCTTTAAACATGGTAAATCCCAACAGTTTATGATTTGGCTCACAATAAAATGACAAAAACTGCCGAACAGACCAAACACCGCCAAAAAGCTAACGTTACTGCCAGGTGAGTGTGTATGGGTTCGGAACCTTAACAGGCAGGGGCAAGGGAAGTTACATGGTGGTTGGGACCCTGAACCCCTATACTGAAAACGGTGGGGGGACACTGGGTTAGTGTACAGAGTGAGACCAGAGAAGGGAGGGACGGAAAATGTTTTGCACAGATACTCCCTCAAACTTTGTACAGGTTCTCTGCTACAGTTGAGACCCACTGCCTCATAGACAAGTGGAGAGAGAAAAATTGGAATGCCTATGCTTTACTATGTTCCTGCCCCCTAACATGCATAGAGGACGAGGGACAAGTGTGGTGGTTGTCCAGATGGAATCTGGGAGTGCCACCGGAGCACTATAGATTGTGTTGCAGAGACTGCTAACCCTTATCCATGGGGGGATATGAAGGGGTCAGCGTTATGGGGTTTTATGCATGTCTTCATTATTATTTTGCTGCATGTTTTGGATCATTTGGTGGCTGTGTTTACTTAATGATCATTTTAATCAGTTCTTGTTCGATTAGATTTGTGTGCTTTTATGGTTTGTGTGTTTATTGCATGCAGTAGTGTTTTTCCGACTGCTCCTGAAGGACACGGACACTGACAAACCCCAGGGTGTAATCAGCAAATTAGGCAACAAGTGTGGAGCGCAGGTGAACGATTGAGGACAGCAGGCGAGACAGAGGAAAAGCGAGACAGAGGGTCCTACGAATGAGTAAGTCACAGAAGGGAACCACGAAGAGCCAGCCAGGACTGCAAGGCGACTTCCGCTGAAACCACAGACCAGAAGACGAGCTGCCACAGGAGCCTAAAGCGCAGCAGCCCGTATCCGTTTGGCGTGAATACTCCAGCCCAGGAAAACTGTGAGTAGCCTACCTATCACTTTCATTTTGTGACAGATACTGGAGAGCCAGCTGCGGGGCAAATCTGGGTTGCTGTATCTGCAGGATATTGGCGGTTGTTGTCTATTCCTCCAGAGCGGGGGGAGCACCAGAAAGAGCGTGGGACGAGAGGTGCCAGGAAATGTCTGCTTGGAAGGGGAACGAGCTGCCGAAGACGTAGCAGCTGCTGGCATTCATACTGGACTGGTGATTTCACCTACGGAGAGACAGTAATAGACTTGCAAGGGGGATTTTTTAGTTTGCTAGTTTATTTAAGAGACACTATAGGACTAAAGTATTAAGGTTATATAACAGGATTCTTTCTGGATTTCTGGATTCTTAATGGCTTCCTCCAGGTCTACCTGTTTTGCAGTGCCTTGTCCCTTATAAGTTGCATGTTGGATTATGTAGCCTCTGAGGAAAGCTTTACAGGATTCCCATGCTATCCAAGGGGAAGGAGCATTATTAATTTCTTTGTAAAAATCAATTTGTCCCTTCAAAGAGATGCTAAAACTGCGATCTTGAAGTAGCCTGGGATTTATCCTCCTCCTGAGTGACTTATTTGATTTACTAAAGGGGATCATGTTTACAGTTTTTTCTGATTGCTTAAGCACGTTTTTTGTAACTATTGGCTATTTTTGCAAAACTCTACACACAAATAAGAAAACCTTACACCCATTTATCAAAACATTGTAGTTATCTTGCAAAAGCGAACACAGCTAGATTAACTCTTCACACCTTCGTAAAAATGGTGTTTTCGTATCAAACAGTAAACACAAGCCATCATCTACTAAGCACACAATGTGCCAACTACACACTGATGGTATGAATACAAAACACATCTGGCTTTTGCTTTCTCTGTGTACAGATGTCAATTTGAGGTCATACTTTTGTCATAGTGTCATGTAAACATACAAGGATCCAAACTTCAAGTATTGGTGTTTATTCACACTCATCAAAACCAAGACAAAGTCAGAACACAAAATAGTAATTTCACAAAAAAAAAAAGACAATCAGCCTACATCATGTCGTCTTTCTGGGTCCGGCCACAAAATTTCGTCCACATCGCATGCGATATCCTCCAGTCCAAGGCACCGGGGAAAATATCTCCTTGAATGTCGTATCCAGGCCTGACATGATGCCTGGTCAATATCTCCACATGCCTCCTCCAATGCCTGTAAAAGGGCTACCTGTTGATGAGGATGACGGTCGTACACTTTCCAGCGCCAGGCAGAGAAGAACTCCTCGATAGGATTTAAGAATGGAGAGTATGGAGGGAGGTTGAGTGCCATGAAGGATGGGTGGTCTGTAAACCAGTTGTGGACCAAAGCAGCCCTATGGAAACTAACATTGTCCCATATGATGACATATCTGGTCTGCTCTGGTCTCTGAACATTAGTGAGCATGTCATGTAAGGTGTCCAGGAATGTAATGTGTGCAGTGTTATATGGGCCTATGGTTGCATGATGGTGAACAACACTATTTTGGCTAATAGCTGCACACATGGTTATGTTACCACCACGTTGTCCTGGGACATTGATGATGGCACGATGTCCAATAATGTTCCTTCCACGTCTCCTGGTTTTACTGAGGTTACAGTTTTTTCTGATTGCTTAAGCACGTTTTTTGTAACTATTGGCTATTTTTGCAAAACTCTACACACAAATAAGAAAACCTTACACCCAATTATCAAAACATTGTAGTTCTCTTGCAAAAGCGAACACAGCTAGATTAACTCTTCACACCTTCGTAAAAATGGTGTTTTCGTATCAAACAGTAAACACAAGCCATCATCTACTAAGCACACAATGTGCCAACTACACACTGATGGTATGAATACAAAACACATCTGGCTTTTGCTTTCTCTGTGTACAGATGTCAATTTGAGGTCATACTTTTGTCATAGTGTCATGTAAACATACAAGGATCCAAACTTCAAGTATTGGTGTTTATTCACACTCATCAAAACCAAGACAAAGTCAGAACACAAAATAGTAATTTCACAAAAAAAAAGAAAAAAAAAAGACAATCAGCCTACATCATGTCGTCTTTCTGGGTCCGGCCACAAAATTTCGTCCACATCGCATGCGATATCCTCCAGTCCAAGGCACCGGGGAAAATATCTCCTTGAATGCCGTATCCAGGCCTGACATGATGCCTGGTCAATATCTCCACATGCCTCCTCCATTGCCTGTAAAAGGGCTACCTGTTGATGAGGATGACGGTCGTACACTTTCCAGCGCCAGGCAGAGAAGAACTCCTCAATGGGATTTAAGAAATGAGAGTATGGAGGGAGGTTGAGTGTCATGAAGGATGGGTGGTCTGTAAACCAGTTGCGGACCAAAGCAGCCCTATGGAAACTAACATTGTCCCATATGATGACATATCGGGTATGCTCTGGTCTCAGTGAGCATGTCATGTAAGGTGTCCAGGAATGCAATAATGTGTGCAGTGTTATATGGGCCTATGGTTGCATGATGGTGAACAACACCATTTTGGCTTATAGCTGCACACATGGTTATGTTACCACCACGTTGTCCTGGGACATTGATGATGGCACGGTGTCCAATAATGTTCCTGCCACGTCTCCTGGTTTTACTGAGGTTAAAACCGGCCTCATCTACAAAAAGTAGCTCATGTCCCATGGCATCTGCTTCTTGTTCCATCACTCTCTGGACAAGACAAAACAAATGCAACACATCAGGCCCATGCACAGCACTACAGTATGCACTTCCAAATTCAGAACCAATGACACTATAGCTTACCTGCACATAGTCATATTGCAGTTGCTTTACACGTTCTGTGTTTCTCTCGAAAGGAACTCTGTAAATTTGCTTCATTCTTATTCTGTGGCGCCTAAGTACACGACTTAGTGCAGAAATGCTTACACTGTGTATATTTTGAAAGATGGTGTCATTATCAATTATGCGCTGCTGTATTTCGCACAGTCTTATTGCTGTATTGGCAATCACCAACAAGAGTGTTGTGCAGTGAATTGTGCCTACAGTTTTGCAAAGAGTGTGTTACAAAATTGCAAACTGAGTGCAAAGCAGTGTTTGTGCTTTTAGTTTTGCAAACTCAGTGAGTGGTTTTGCTATACGTATTAATAGTTTTAGAAGTTGTTCTATAAGAATCACGATTAGTGCTTAAGCATTCAGAAAAAACTGTAAGTTAACATCAGCATAGATTACAGTTTTTTCTGAATGCTTAAACCCTAACCCTGATTCTTATAGCACAACTTCTAAAACTATTAATACTTATAGCAAAACCACTCACTGAGTTTGCAAAACTAAAAGCACAAACACTGCTTTGCACTCAGTTTGCAATTTTGTAACACACACTTTGCAAAACTGTAGGTACAATCCACTGCACAACACTCTTTTTGCGGAACTGTAAACACAACTCACTTCTTACACTCAATTTCCAAATGATTAACACACTCCTAGCAAAATTATACACATGTATGGCTATTATTTACACTATTTTGCCAACTGTCTGGCACACTGTCACATGTGAAAACTGTTTTAGATAATTAGTTCACTTTGCAATCAGCCTAAGCAATATAAATAAGCTACAGGTAAGCTGTCCATGTGGAGTACCATGGAGGGAGCAGGAAGAGTGAGAAGAGTGAGAATTAGAGGAGGCCAAGGAAGAGGACACGAAGGTGAAGAAGCAAGAGGGAGAGGACGACAAGGACAAGGAGGTGAAGTTAGAGGAAGAGGACAAGGAAGAGCAAGAGGAGGATGAGGAGAGGGAAGAGGAAGGGTAAGAAGAGTAAGAAATAGAATAACTGATGACATCAGAGCTACAATAGTGGACCATGTCATCAACCATGGGATGATGACTGAGGGAAGCTGGCCAACGGGTTCAGCCTAATTTGAGCCTCTACACTGTAGCAAGCATCATAAGGACATTTCGAAATGAAAATCGGTTAGTACAGTCACTTTGCACTAAGTTTTGTAGCACTGCCATACTCTAATGCGAAACACAACAATACCATACATGTAAAAATACTGAAATTGTTACTTTACAGAATTGCTAGACGTCCAGATGTTGGGGGCAGAGGAAGAATGTTCACTGCAGAACAAGAGACCCATATAGTCAATATGGTGATTGCAAATAATTCCATAAGGCTACGAGAAATTCAGCAGCGCATAATTGAGGATGACACCACCTTCCAAAACATACACAATGTGAGCATTTCTGTATTAAGTCGTGTACTTGCTCGCAACAGAATCCGAATGAAACAAATCTACAGAGTCCCTTTTGAAAGAAACAGTGAACGTGTAAAACAACTGCGATATGACTATGTGCAGGTAAGCTATAGTATCATTGGTTCTGAATCTGGAAGTGCATACTGTAGTACTGTGCATGTGCTGCATTTGTTTTGTCTTGTCCAGAGAGTGATGGAGCTAGAGGCAGATGCCATGGGACATGAGCTACTTTTTGTGGATGAGGCCGGTTTTAACCTCACTAAAACAAGGAGACGTGGCAGGAACATTATTGGACATCGTGCCATCATCAATGTCCCAGGACAACGTGGTGGTAACATAACTTTGTGTGCAGCTATAAGTCAAAATGGTGTTGTTCACCATCATGCAACCATAGGCCCAAATAACACTGCGCACATTATTGCATTCCTGGACATATGGGACAATGTTAGTTTCCATAGGGTTGCTTTGGTCCGCGACTGGTTTACAGATCACCCGCTCTTCACTGTACTCAACCTCCCCCCATACTCTCCATTCTTGAATCCAATTGAAGAGTTCTTCTCTGCCTGGCGCTGGAAGGTCTATAACCGTCATCCCCATCAACGCATAGCCCTTTTACAGGCAATGGAGGAGGCATGTGGGGATATTGACCAGGCATCATGTCAGGCCTGGATACGGTATTCCAGAAGATATTTTCCCAGGTGCCTTGGACTGGAGGACATTGCATGTGATGTAGACGAAATTTTGTGGCCGGACCCAGAGAGACGACACGATGTAAACTGATTTTTTTTTTTTTTCTCAGTGAAATTACTATTTTGTGTTTTGTTTTGGAAAAAACACTTGTTTTGTTTTAATATGTGTAAATAAACACCAGTATTTGAAGTTTGGATCCCTGTATGTTTACAGAACTATGACAAAAGTATGACCTCAAACTGACATACAGTAGCTTGTACACAGAGAAAGCAAAAGCCAGATGTGTTTTTTATTCATACCATCAGTGTGTAGTTGGCGCATTGTGTGCTTATTAATGTGATGGCTTGTGTTAACTGTTTGATACGAAAATACCATTTTTACGAAGGTTTGAAGAGTTGAGCAAGGTTTATTAGCTTTTTCAAAAGAGCTAAAATGTTTTGCTGATTTGGTGAAGAGTTTTCTTATTTATGTGCAGAGTTTTGCAAAAATAGCCAATAGTAACAAAAAATTTGCTCGAGCCATTAGAAAAAACTGTAATACCACAGTACTCCCAATAGCACAGGCTAAGGTGGAAGAGAGAATGGAGTTGGAAATCAAGAGGTAGTCGATCATAAGCCGTGTTTCCACCAAACACTTTTGATACAGTACCCTTGAAACCCGTACCTAACCCGTACATACATGTACCTAAACCCTAGATCTGTTTCGCGTTTCCACCACAGACAGTACTCTTAAATGTAGGCGGGGTTGTTACTGGGGCTTTGGGGCTAACCCACTTCACTTTTCCAGCAGGTGGGAAACAACAGAGAGACTTTACTTGGTCTTGAGAAGCTGCAGCATTTATTAACTGACACACTGTAACGTTATTCTACACTGTAAATTTACTGCCAGATTGTCAATTTACTGCTAACCTTTTCCTTCGCTCACATTCACAGTCACTTTCGCTCGCTCTCTCTCATTCGCTTCACCGCACATTGGCTACACACACTCTATGTGGTTGTTTATTATAACAAGTAGATAAGCTTTGTTTGAGAAAAGGCTGCAGGCAGCAAGTCAAAAGACTGCTAAAAAACAGAAGAGTTTAGGAAATCCTACATCAGAGTGCAGACGACGAGGCGATTCCTGGTTACTCGTGCTCGTGCTCCCATTCACCAATTAGTGATCTGCAGTATTTTAACTCCATCATTTTGAATTGGCTCAGCTTGCTTGAAACCTCAACAGAGGGGTGACAAAAAAACTGGACATATGGAGTGGTTCTTTTGGTACCATCCACAACTTTTTACAATGGAAACGTAAAAATAACCGTTCTAATGTGTAACGAACTGAACTGAACTGGACCGCTTGGTGGAAACGAGGCTATAGAGAATACATCATGGGTGGAGGAGTAAAATGTATAATCTTTGACTGTTGGGTTAAACAGTCCCCTTGAATAATGATGGCCACCCCTCTGCTCCTGCTAGAACACATGTACCTCCCAGCCCCTGCATAGATTCTTAGATTTGTTTTTTTGTAGGTGTGCCTCCTGCATAAAGCAAACTTTTTGAATTAGAGTGTAGCTAGAACCTTCTTCCTCATCTGAAGTACCAGCCTCTTCCCCAAATGAGATGATCTAGACAACATGTAAGGTTGCATTCATCAAACATTTCCAAATTTATGAACAGGAAGTTGTCCTTAAATGGCCAACGAGCAAAGTCTAAACTGCACCAAGTTTCGTTTTACCTGAGTTTACAGTTTGAGTATGACATTTTTTATAAGACAATATGGACAACTGCCAGTGATAGATGACCACCTGAAAGCAAATACAACATTGTCATATTTCCCAATTTTACGAGTTGATGAGTACCACCTTAATGAACCATCATACAACTGACCAGAGCAGACTAATTTTTACAATCTGCATAACTACCATATGGTTAAGGAAGATTAAAGATTGGACAACTTAAACACTTAGTTAAGGTTAAGGACCTCATTCCTCACTGTCTCTGCCTTCCCACCTGTTTCCTGCATTGGCACTGATTGTTGGCATTGTATGTAAATTGTGCACACCAGATTTGTCCAATATGCACTACTGGGCTGTCTGGCCTGCATTTGTAGGAGCCCTTCAAATGGGATAAGCCTTGTTGACTCATTATGACATAGTCAAACCTGAAATTTGCATTTCAAATAAACAAAGTTAAGACAGATAGTATCACAGAAACACTGAACCCCAAGTAGATTTAGAGAAATCTGCAGAGGGAATTTTGTTACACTGATATGAAGTCACATTCAGATCCTTTGCCAATTGACAAAGTATTGGATGCAGGCTGTGACTGCAGATGAGGATATTCCATTGTGATGTAATCCTGCACAATCCTTTGTGCCTTTTGTTTTTAATACTAATCCAAGGATATTATACAAATCATATGTGTGGTAATATACACTATACTCACAATAATGAGTCAGTGTTCTGATATGACAACATAAAGATAGAGCTTTAAATGCTTTATAGTTGAACTATGTGTTTCACCATCTAACAGAAAAAGCAAACTGAAACAGAAGTGTTTTTGAGTTCATGACATATAATATCCAAAAAATGTAAATTCATCCATCCATCAAATACCAACTACTGTCATGGTCAGCCACCATGCCCTGATCCCTGTGTGCTCCAGTGTGCTTTCCTCTCCTTGTGTTTCTTGGCTGTCCCCTGTTCGTTGCTGTGTGTGTGTGCGTTCTGGTCTGGCTTCCTGGTTTCCTGCCTGCTGCTGATCACCGGCACACCTGACATCAATCATTCATCAGTCTCCACAGGATATTTACCAGGCTCTACCACACTACCAGTGCCAGATCCTTTCCGTACACTTGTACGAAACCTACGTAACGGCTCCCACCTCGACCTCAGATAAGTGTTTAGTTCATTCTCGTTTTTGCCTTGTTGTAACTTGGTTCTGTCTCTGTCACAGAGTTACTCTCTGCTGGTGATCTCAGCTACAGTCTCTCCTCAGATCTCTGCAAGTCTGTTCCTACACCAACTGCCACGCTACACTAGCCAGCTGCCTTGTCTGCCCTGCCAACCTCACTTCCGGAGCCTGCTGCCTATTGGGTCCAACCTACTATCTCCACGGATCCGCCGCCTGGCCGGTTCAGCTCGCTCCACTACACCCGCCAGTCCAGAGCCTGCCTGCCTGCCTGCCTCCCCTGTCTCCGTCCGGAACGTCGCCACTTCTTCCTCGACCCGGACCGGTCGTGTCCTCTGGGGCGACAGAGAACTACGCCAGACTTCTTGCACAGATATTAGCACAGCTACAATAAAGACTGTTACAAATCTACCCAGCTCTGTTCCGTTGTGTTCTGCATTTGGGGTTCTGTGATCATGCATTACAACAATTACAGGGTTAGTCAGACAAGTTTAGCCTGATATTTTCCATTCTTTGAGTACAATAGCTGCCTTACACTTATTTGTAAAGCTTCATCCAACTGTCTATCAAGACACTTTTGCAAATACATCAAAAGTCCAAAATAATCTCTTTAACAAAGATTATTAGATCAATATTATGTGAAATTCAAATAACTATAATCTGATTGAACAAAGCATCATTTGTCCTACTTTTGTGTGTGTGTACGCATCACACACACACATTGCAGCATTCACCATTGTTCAGTGAAATCTGTCTGGCCTGGATTGTCCTTATGTGATGGTATTGTTGCTGGTATTGTTTAAGCCACTCCGTTTGTACTTCGTTCCCGTGTATCTTGATGGCCATTATGCTGCTGGAGGCCAGGCCATGTCAGATCGATTGAAACGTAGGGGAAACAAAGAGACAGCTTGGCTTGAACCATTGGGTAATGGGCGGAGGAAAAAAGGAAAAAGATGAGGAAAACCAAAATGCATAAGCTGGATGGGTAGAGGCATATTGGTGAAAAGTGACACAGAGTGTGCTGAGGAAAACAAAGACAGGATATCTGCATAATAAAGTCCAAATGGAAGGACTTTTAATTGGCTACATGTTTTTTCATCCACAGAAATATAATAATTTGTGATTTCTAAAATGAAATAGCAAGAATGAATGGAGGAAAAATGGGTTCAAAGCATGATGATTTGGATTGTAATGAAAAAGGAAAATATAAATTAAGGATGTGCTGACATAAAAGCAAGGCCTCATACCAAATGACAAAATAGCAAGCAAGCAAAGCTTTATTTATTTAGCACATTTCATTCCAGGTGGAATGTGCTGCACAGAGTGTGAGCTACCCCTGAAATTGCAGCCACAAAATATTGTAAAGATAAAACATTAGACATAAGTAAGAACAGTTAAAATAGACATATGAATAATAATATAAAAAAGTGGATCAGGCTGAGCAAGTAAAAAAAAAGGTCATTTGTCACATTATCCATATGCTGACGATCAGTGGGTCGAACACACAACACCAGTATTTTTTTCACACTTTTGTCAATGTTTGCTAAAAAACATGTTTAATGTCTGTTAAAACAAACCAATTAAGGCCAACATCGAAGTTTATCCATTGTGTATGTCCAAATCTTCCACCCAACCTACTCCATAACACTTTTCACAGCAGTAATAACGTTTGTCACATCAGATAGTGGCACAGCAAATTTCATCTGTTCATCCTCACAGAATAGGTGGTGCTGGAAGCATGGTGATGTAGTGACTACTTGCAGAGCTAGTTGGCGAACTGTAGCTGGTGAGCTAACTGCCAACATGCTAGCCAGCCTGGATCATGTTAGGTGCTTGCCAGCCACCGTTGCATCCCAAAGCTGACCGCCAGTTAGCTAACTGGACAATAAGTTGACAGTTTATTCAAGAGATGTATTTGTACCAACCACTTCAGTCTGACTGACTGCAATATCAGTCCTTCTCTGGCTGAGCCGACTGAGCACATGCACTTTACAGACTTCCTCTGTCTGAGCCAGTGGACTTTCTGCTGGCTCATGCTGAATAGCGAAAAATAATTTAGTGATACACCTCTTCTAGACTTTTGAAAATTTTCACAGCATACATTTTGACTTGTCATAGTAGGAAAAGCACAGATGCTACAGCATTAATGATAGCCTTGTTCCATTCAAGGGTCCCAGTAAGCCATGACAGTGTGACGATGAGTCGACATGCAAAATACCAGGACCCTGAACCTGAAGCAGCACACACTTTATTATTTACACCTGCGCTTTTCTGTCCAAAATGGCTGTGACTGAAATATCTCCTTTATTCATTCATTCACTACTACCTATATAACAGACACAGGACTTTAATCTACAGTGAGCAGTAAATTGAGATTTTACTTCATCAATCATCGTCATTTTGTGTCATCACCGAGAGGTGTAGAGTTGCACAATGGTAATTTTTGTATTTATAAAATGTGATGCATTACATTTTGGGATTGTTACCAGAAAGTAGTGTGCATGCACTATGGACTACTTTTTTGTTCAATTGTGGTAATTTTTTAGGGCACTGTATAGCACATAAATTTCACACCCAGAATATGGACACATAAACAGGGAGTGATTTTTGGACACAGTTAATGTCTCATGGATCAAATTGTGATAATACAAAGAGTCATTTAGGGGTGTTAGTGACAAAATGTTATTTATCATTTTACAGAGGACCTCTTGTAATGATTATGTATGGGAAAAATATTTTTGGGTAAGTGTGCAAGTGTGTTTACCAAATTTCAACTCTATGAGAAAGTTTACTTCGCCTCTGCATTGCTGATCCACTGATCACAGCCATTTCATTGATATGGATTGATTTAGCTCCAAAATGCTGGTGTGATTGGGTTTTTATAACCCTTTGATACTTAAACATTTTCCTACAATGTTTTATAATTGCTATGAACAAATGATAATTGCTGTTGTTTTTCTGTGTGATGCAATGATGGTGATGATGATGTAAGGGTGGGTGTGATAAAACCTGCTTCATTTTTGGTGAGAGGCAAACAGACATTATGTATGCTTTCATTTACAGATTGGTTTATGATGAAGACGATGACGATGATTTCAATACTTTGCCTGAAACTCTTAAACTTATTACACCTAAGGAGGGGACGTGATGATGGTGAATAATGGTGGTCTAACAACATTGATGATAATGATGATTATGACAGCAAAAAAGAAAATAATGATGTGCATGGTTAGTTTATTTTGGACATAGACAACAATGATGATGAACATGATGATGGTGGTGGTGGCAGAGGAGGGTGTCTATGAGTAGAAGGGAGCGCTTGGCGTCACAGGATGCTACTGCTTGTTGAGCCTTTCCTCCACACACACACACACGCACACACACGCCCACACAAAGAAAGTCCACTCAAATTTACAAAAATGATTGAATTTGATGCTAATTAGGTAGCGTTCTCAACTAGTTAGATGCTAGTTTGGTAGCCTCTTCAGCGCCCAACCCCATTCATTCCTTTCAGCAGTCTGTAAAACAGTATTTAGACCATCACACTAAAACTGTCCACTGAAGCCCAAATAAAAGGATAAAAATCATGTAAAAACTGTTTTTTGGTGATATAGACATAAATACAGCTAAAAAAAAGGACAACAAGCTCAACAAGGTAGACAAACATTAAGCTACTATCTGCGATATAGATATATATATTTTAAGTACAAAAACAACAACAGTAACATTTGTAAACAGTAAGACAATTAGTGCAATGGTGCTGAAATTGAAATGATTAATGTTATAGGTTGCTTTATATACACAAGGTAGGTGGATATGACAGTATATGCAGTATGTACAGCGTGTGTAGATTTAAAAAGTATAATATATTTTTTGAGTCAGCGCCTCCCTATCCATTATCCAGGTCCCTTACAGCCCCCCATCAAATAAAATGTAGGCCAATTGTCTTCCCTGAATATTAATGTTGATTATTATTATGATTATTATTCCTGTTTTTATTTGTATTATTATATTTACATTATATATTTATTATTTGTTTATTATTTATGTATATTCTTATATTCTTCTTCTTCTTATTAAATTCACTTCAATTCAATTTTATTTATATAGCAGCAATTAATAACAGAAGTTATCTCATTGCACTTTTCGTATTGAGCATGTCTAGACCGTATTCTTTATAATATTATTTACAGAGGCCCAACAATTCCCACCTTGAGCAAGCACTTGGCGACAGTGGCAAGGAAAAACTTCCTTTAACACTAGAATGGCCACGATGACCATTTTGACCATTTTGAAATTTATATGTGTAATAACTTTGTTCAATAAAAAAATACAATCTTGCTGGTACCTGACTTTTTATAAAAGTGTCTGTATTTTTATTTACAATAGGTTTTATATAAATTACACAAAAGGCAAGAAAATATGATAATTTTTACCTATTTCGGCCATACACGGTCATATTGGCCGCAGTGAATTTCGCACTATTCTATTGTTCTATTGTGCTGGCCCCACAGCACACATGAAGTGCAGCATCAGAGATGTGCTCACGGCCTTCTTGTGTGTGTTTGACGATGGCAAGCTGAAATACATCAGGGACTGCACTGTGGCTGAGGCACATCAGCACCATGGTAACAGCACATGGGACCTGACAGTGGCTGAACTGAAAGCCTTCATAGCCCTGTTATAAATCTGTGGAGCACAGGGTGCAAAAAACATGGAGTTGGACAGCCTTTGGTCAGAAAAATGGGGTTTTCCGATTTTCAAGGAAACCGTGGCCAGAAATCGCTTCAGGGAGATAAAGAGATTCTTGTGGTTCGATAAAAAAAGAGACCTGACTGCAGTATGACAAGTTTGCCCTGGTATCGGCCTCACAAGTTCGTTCAGAACAGCATAGCCTGCTGCAAGCCCGGTGCCAACATAATAAGAGATGAGCATCTGTTCCCCACCAAGGCCCAGTGCAGATATATTCAGTACATATAGGAAATAATCCTCATAAATTTGGAATCAAACTCTGGGAGATATTTCTGGGGAAGGGAAGAAATATTATTACAGATCATTTCATCACTTCTTTCAACCAGGCCAAGAAGACCAGCCTTGTTGTCACCCTGGGGAAAATTAAGCCTGAGTTGCCCCCCTCCGCAAAAGAGCAAGCGGAGCTGTTCAGCACAAAGGTGCTAAAATGTGCTGATGCGACGCTCACATCTACCAGGGAAAGCCGAGAAAGAATGTGTGCATTCTGAGCTCTGTGCACACAAGTGTGGGCATCACCAATGGGCTGAAGGCAAAGCCAGAGTTGGTGACACACCACAACAACATCAAGTATGGTGTGGATGTCCTAGATCAGATGGCAAGGGTGTACTCTGTGAAAGGCAGTACATGTAGATGGCCAGTGGCTGTATTCTACAACATCCTCGACCTGGCTGGAATCAATGCCCACATACTCTTCAAGGAGTGCACCAGCAGCAAGATAGCCCAGAGGAAGTTCATGGAGGAGAAAAGGGCAGTATGGCAGTTGGCACAAGGTCCCAGTCAGCAGCAGAAGCAAACACTGTAGCAGACACCAAAACGGAGGCAGTGCCAGGTTCGGAGAAGCTGCGACAAAATAAAACACCTGCTGCAAATGCAGCAAACCCGTGTGTGGAAATTGTGTGAGGAGAACAGAGGTCACTTGTGTTTACGTTTGTGAAGCGTTAATAGCCAAGCACGCAATTTATGTAATTAGTTAATATAAAATTAGTAGCCTAATTGTTTTATGGTTCTATAGCCTAAACTTTGTTCTTGGTTTAGAGAGTTTAGAGAGCAAGAGAGAGAGAGAGAGAACACGAGGTAAGAGAGCATACAGTAGCACAATGCTAATTACACATAGAATTTTAAAATAATAATAATGTAACCGTAGTGGTAATATTAATAATAAAATAATGATAGTAATAATAATGATAGGAATAATAATGATAATACTATGCTATGGAAACGATACACCGTCTCGTCTAGTTGCATTTGTGTAAACTGGCAGATTTTAGAATGTTGCAGACCACATTCTTTTGCAAGAAGTTACAAGTTTCAACTCCTGGTGAATCTTTGGTGTAAACTTGCCTTAAACAAACGCCCCCGAAGAACACCTCAATGCCCACTTTCAAAAATATTGCATCCAGCGCCCCCCAACATTCTCTGAATGCCCCCTGGGGGGCAGTACCACCCCCGTTGAGAAACGCTAATGGAGGTGATATGAGAATTGTACCCTCTCCCTCAATTCCTTCATCCATAAATTAACCAGATATAGCAACAGAAAGAGTCCACTGATGAGTGGTGATACATATTAACAGTTACAAGACGAGAACGTTTATCAGATCCTGGTTGTTGTGGATCTTGGCAATAATGACCCACGGGCGCTGTTCTACCTCTGATTTTGGCCTCAGGCTACGATGAGCTTTGTCACTCTAAACTGGCTTGATGATGTTACTGTCACAGCCCTGTAATCAGACCAGACCGTTTTCTGCTCCTTCTTTGATGCCGACAATTCTGATATTTAGCTGGCGCAATTGGCCCTCCAGGTCATTCACCTTGGCCTTCAGGAGGCTATTGTCTGCCAGTAGCTCTTTGCATGTAGCCTCTAACATTGTAATTCGGCTATCCACAACTGAAAACACCTTGTCTAAACTATCCATTCGGGGTTCAGCCTCCTGGTGCTCCTTCTGACGAGCATGTTTCAATTTCTTTGTGTCATCCAAAAGTATGATAACTGCTCCTTGGGTGGTAATGGCAGCAATTTCAAAGATGTTGCTTGCTGATGCTGAGCTAGCACTAGCCGCCAGTTTCTATGAATGGCCATCTTCCTTGGGTTTCAATCACAACACTGCACTACATTTGGACAGAAACTTGATTTGTGTTTGATCAAGCACCTGCACAGAGCCAGAAACATCTGTGTCTGCAACTGAACCCGGGTCTTTGCCGAGGTGGACGAGTCCAGGTTTCTCAGTACTTGTGCTACCTTAACTGTAAAGCCCCATTCTGACTGGATTCATTTCTCTATGGGAGGTGGGTTGATTTCAAGATTACCTGAGCTAGTCATTGATTTTGATCCCATATGTGGGTAATTTTTCACTCCCACTCCAGTAATAATTACAGCCGCAATTACCTACTGTTGTTTGGTGAACTCACTGGTCCTGCTGTAATTCAAATCCTGTCCGGAGCAAAGTCTTTGTATTTTAAAGCGGATATATGAGTTTTTTCCATGGGCAGAGCTGCTTGTCCTTCCACTTAATTTATTTTTTAATCAGCTCAGTGTGAAATTTGACTGTGTGAAAATGGAGGAACTCGAAAATGTTTTTGCTAATCTGACAGAAACATTAACACCAACGTAAAGGCCTATTTGGAAACCAATATGATGACCGAAAAAATTTTAAGTAATCAGGAGAGCAAGAATCAAATCATCAAATGTGCTGTTGTAATGTCAGCTATAGGCAGGTATTGGTGTTCTCTTTTGGCTCATCCTGTTTAATGTCCATGTCCATGTTACAGCCCACATCCTGTAATTTCACCATTCAGCATATGGCTCAACTCAAATGAGCAGTACATCATCACACAGAGACAGGCAAAACATAATTGATCACAGTGTTATATTCATAGATACAGCCATGAACAAACACACTCATAGTGAGATTGATAAGGCCATGGGGTCTACTTTATGGGATCTTTGGTGGAGAGACAAAGGCAGCACCTGTGGTGGAGCAGCGCTGAGTGGACGTCAGGGTTTAATCATAGGCAGAGAAGATGGTTACACTGAGCCAGACAGCAGCCTGCTACACAATAAAAGAGCCACAGACTTTAAACAACAACCCACATTAGCTTTCCTGCTGAAGTCTCCTTCTTATCGAACTTACAAATATGAACACGTCTTGTCCTGCACCTTAACTTGTTGAGCAAGCAACCAAACAAACATACACCAGGAAAAAGTGTCCTACTAATGTCAGTTTGCAGGCTAGATAGCTAATTAGCTGGTCAACTGCAGCACATTAAACAGCATGTAAACGTACCTGCAAATGTCACTTCCGGTCCGGTTAGATGCTGGCGTGGTCCTTACTCTTAAATATAAATACTATTCTATTTATTTCTTGAAACATGATAGTTCAGCACTGGACCTCCTTTTTTTCTTCTTTATGATCTGCTTTCGTTGGCATCCCTGAATCTAGTTGTTTCATGACAGACCAGTGAGATCTTAAATAAATGACACACATGTCAACACAAACAGAGCTTCCTGTATACACTATGTTGTATTTTTAAATAACGTTTACTGTCAAAGATTCCATTCTGTCCTTTTCTAATCTGTTTCATATGATTCAGGTTTAATATCATGTGTCAGACGCTTACTGTATTAATCCAACCAGATAGATTGTTCAGAACACCAAAATAAACACATGCACAGGCACACACACACACACACACACACACACACACACACACACACACACACACACACACACACACACACAAATACATTATTAAACAGACAGTGAGCCTCCTGTTCAGCAAAGCAAACCCAGCTATGGTTCAGTGGACATTTATAAAACTTCCTTCCTCCAAATTACATGCCATAAGCCAGGCTGGTTGCCAGACAAGCAGCTGGCATCAGCGGGCATTATTGTCTTTCATTGTGGTGAGAGGAGAAGGCTTGATAGGCTCTTTCTTCTCTGTCCTCTCAGTGTTCAGCTGCTCCACGAGCCCACACGTCTGTGTTAACACAACAAAGAGCTATGAGCGGGACACATACAGTCTAATAAAAGATGCCACTGAGTTGCATTATGGGGCTTGTAGAATCCAGTGGTTGACCCATACAACGGACTATAAATCAGGATATCTCTGCCTCTGCTGCTTCAATTTGACCAGTCTTTGTTTAATCTGTCTGTCGTGACTCAAACTACTTCATGGAAGTACAATACTAAACTGCTGAGTGCCCCTTTAACTTTATTGCAACAGCTAAAAGCTGGTTTCAAAAAGCTCACTTTTTGCGTGTGAAAAACAAATATCTTATCTTAACAAATATAGCCAACATCCAATGTCTGGTGAACAAGCTGGATGACCTCAGGGCCAGGATAAAGTATCAGAGAGACATATGGGACGTTAACATCCTCTGCCTTGGCTGACCCCCTCGTTACCGGACCAGGCCATTCAGCCAGCGGAGTCCCGCTCGGTTCACCGCATGGACAGAACAGACTCAAGGGGAGGGGGAGTATGTCTCATGGTAAATAACAAGTGGTGTGTGAGCAGGAACATAGTATCTCTCACATGCTTCTGTTCGCCCAACCTGGAGCTCCTGACCATCAAATTTCACCGTTTCTATCTTCCCTGGGAGTTCACCTCAGTCATCTTCAGTGCAGTCTACATTCTACCACAGGGTGACATGGACACTGCCCTGTCTGAGTTGCATGATGCCCTCATTAGCTACCAAGCTAACCACAGAGACACAGCTCTCATCGTGGCTGGGGATTTCAACAGGTAATAACGGGTGCTAGCAAACTTTCGGCAACATATCACATGCCCCACCAGGGGTGAACGGACTCTGGACCACTGCTACACACAGTTGAAGGATGGGTACAAAGTGCAGTTTCTCCCCGCTTTTGGCAAATCAGACCACGCAGCCATCTTTCTCTTGCCAAAGTATAAACAACACGCTGACCAATCAGAGGCCACTCTTCAGGACGCTCTGAGTGATGCAGACTGGGACATGTTCAGGCGCAGCTCTGATGACAACAACAATGTGTTTGCCGACTCTGTTGTGGGATTTATTAGGAAATTAGTGGACGATATTGAACCTAAGGTGACCATCAGGACCTTTCCTAATCAGAAGCCATGGGTGGATCACACCATCGCTCCATGACGCTCTGAAGGCCCGCACAGCCGCATACACCACAGAGCTTGTAACTGGGAACATGGACGAATACAAAGCTGCATCATACAACATCCGTAGAGCAGTGAAGGTGGCCAAGTGACACTATGGGAAGAAACTGAAAACACAGTTCCAACAGACTGACTCCAGACGCTTGTGGCAGGGACTATGGAGCGTAACGGACTACAAAGCAACCACCTTCAGGACGGTGACTGTAGACATATTTCTGGCTGAAGAGCTCAACACCTTCTATGTACTCTTTGAGGCTAACATCTACCATCAGCCGTCAAGCCGTCACATGACGTGAGGAGGAGCTTCAGGAGAGGGAACACCAGGAAGGCAGCAGGATAGGACGGAATATCTGGATGTGTTCTCAGAGCCTCCGCTGACCAGCTGGCATTGGTATTCACAGACATCATAAACCTCTCCCTGGCCCAGTCTGTTATTCCACTGTGGTCCTGTCCCGAAGAAACATAATCCCAGCTGCCTAAATGACTACCGGCTGGTAGCTCTGGCCCCCGTGGTGATGAAGTGCTTTGAGAGGCTCGTCAAATACTTCATCACCTCTTCACTACCTCTGACCCTGGATCAGCTGCAGTTCGTGTACCGCTCCAACAGATCCACAGACAATGCCATAACTCACCTCATCCACACTGCCCTGGCCCACCTGGACATTGGGAGGTGGAATTGTGTTAAAATGCTGTTTGTGGACTACAGTTTAGTGTTTAACACAATCATCCCCTCCAGACTTGTAACAAAGCTTGAAGACCTGGGAATGAACTCCACCCTGTGCAACTGGATCTTCAACTTCCTGAAGGGCAGACCCCAGTAGGGTGTGAGTAGGCAGCCACACCTCCTCCCTACTCACCATCAACATAGTAACCCCCCACGGATGTGTCTTAAGCCCCCTGCTGTACTCCCTGTACACACGACTGTGTGGCCATGTCTGAATCCATCATTAAGTTTGTTGATGACACTGTCGTGGTGGGCCTGATCTCCAATAACAAAGAGAAGGAAGTGACTTACCTGGAGAATTGGTGCCAGAAGAACAACCTCTCTGTGAATGTCAGCAAGACTAAGGAGCACCAAGAGGGACTGCCTGGCCCTGCAGAGGGTGGTACGGTCAGCTGAACGCACCATCAGTAATAAACTCTCAGTCCTACAAGACGTTTACACCAGGAGGTGCATGACGAGGGGCTGAGAGGATTTTAAAAGACCTCAATCAACCCAACAACAGACCCTCTGCTGGGACACGCTACCACTGCCTGAAGGCCAAAACAGAGGTGATGAGGAGGAGGTTCTACCTCTGGCCATTCGGGTTCTGAACCAATGACTACACACACATATAACGTACAATCCATCCACCTGCCATACATCACTGTCATACTCATGTCACCTTAAATTGCATATATTATTGTGTACTGGTTATATTGTTTAATTTTCTGAAACTCGCTACTGATTATATTGCTATATTGTGTCACTGTTTAATTTTTCTGAAACTCACTACTGGTTATATTATATTTTTTCACTGTTTCATTTTTCTGAAATGCACACTCAACATCAAAAATCATTGCTGATTATATTGTTCAGTGTTCGACTCTATTTTATATATATTTCTATTTTATTTTATCTATTTGCTAGATTATTTTCTATTCTTTTGTTATATTCACCTTTATTTTATTTATCTACTTGTTACACTGGTTTGTAGCTGGGCACCTAAGAATGTCACTATACGTTATACTGTGTATGATTGTGTATGTGACAATAAAGCTTGATTTTATTTATATAAAATTATAATTACAAGATACAAGATAGATTTATTGATCATTTTACAACACAGGGTTGTATAATGAGATTTTGTTTTGTAGTTCCCTTTATGCAACTCAAAAATATTCTATACAGTAGATCAGTGAATAAATAGTAAGTCATAGAAATTAAAACTATTTTACATAGTGGAGTGCTGAGGATGAATTTAGTAGTCTCACAGCCTGAGGGAAGAAGCTGCTCTGTAGTCTGGTGGTACGACACCGGATACTTCTGTATCTCTTTTCAGATGGCAGCAGGGTGAACAGGCTGTGGCTGGGGTGGGTACTGTCCTTTAGTATCCTTTCAGAATCAGAATCAGAATCAGAAATACTTTATTGATCCCCGTAGGGAAACTCTTTGTTACAGTAGCTCGCCTTTACGTCAGTGCACACAGGAGAAAGTACTAGAAAACGATATGATACACTATAAACAGGTCAGAAATAAATTAAGTATCATGTCGGTATAAGTATAAGATAAACTAAGTGTCGAGTACCAAGTGGGTTTACTGGTTGATGGTGAAGTACAGTATAAAATGTCACTAATTATGTAATAAATAATAGATAATAGTAATAAGCGGAGGTGCATGTACTGTCGAGAGTAATTGAGGTATATAGTATCCGTAACAATAAATAAGAAAAACTAACAAGGGAAAACTAATATTGCACTTGAGTAGTAAACAGAATATTGCACAATTATTATTAATTATGGCGGAGATGTAATGCTCAATGTCCAGTTTAGTGACCTAGGGTCAAACAGACTAATCCTTAGAGGGAGGAGTTAAATAGTTTGATGGCCACAGGCAGGAATGACTTCCTGTGGCGCTCTGTGGTGCTCTTTGGTGGGATGAGTCTTCCGCTGAAGGTGCTCCTTTGTTTGACCAGCACGTCATGGAGCGGGTGGGAGACACTGTCCAAGATGGCGTGTAGTTTGGCCAGCATCCTCCTCTCTGACACCACCGCCAGAGAGTCCAGCTCCACCCCCACAATGTCACTGGCCTTACGGATCAGTTTGTTGAGTCTGTTGGCGTCCGCTACCTTCAACCTGCTGCCCCAGCATGCAACAGCATACAGGATAGCACTGGCCACCACAGACTCATAGAACATCTTCAGCATTGTCCGGCAGATGTTGAAGGACCTCAGCCTCCTCAGAAAATAGAGGCGGCTCTGGCCCTTCCTGTAAACAGCCTGAGTGTTCTTGGTCCAGTCCAGTTTGTTATCTAAGTATACTCCCAGGTACTTGTAGTCCTCCACAATGTCCACACTGACCCCCTGGATGGAAACCGGGGTCACTGGTGCCTTGGCCTCCGTAGATCCACAATCAGCTCCTTTGACTTTGTCGCATTGAGCTGCAGATGGTTCTGCTCGCACCATGAAACAAAGTTACCCACCACAGCCCTGTACTCCGTCTCATCACCACCGCTGATACATCCCACCACAGCAGAGTCATCAGAAAACTTCTGAAGGTGGCAGGACTCTGTGTGGTGGCTGAAGTCCGTGGTGTAGATGGTGAAGAGGAAGGGAGAGAGGACAGTCCCCTGAGGGGCCCCAGTGTTGCTGACCACGCTGTCTGACACACAGTGCTGCAGGCGCACGTGCTGTGGTCTGCCAGTCAGGTAGTCCACAATCCAGGACACGAGGGGGGCATCCACCTGCATCGCTGCCAGCTTCTCACCCAGCAGGGCAGGCCGGATGGTGTTGAAGGCACTGGAGAAGTCAAAAAACATGATCCTCACCGTGCTTGCCGGCTTGTCCAGGTGGGTGTGGATGCGGTTAAGCAGGTAGATGATGGCGTCCTCAACTCCCAGCCGGGGCTGGTAGGCGAACTGAAGGGGGTCCAGGAGGGGTCTGACGATGGGCCGCAGCTGTTCCAGCACTAGTCTCTCCAGGGTCTTCATTATGTGGGAGGTCAGTGCCACCGGTCTGTAGTCCTTGGAGCCACTGGGACGTGGCGTCTTCGGCACAGGAACGAGGCAAGATGTCTTCCACAGAATGGGGACCCTTTGAAGACTCAGGCTCAGGTTGAAGACGTGTTGAAGGACTCCACAAAGCTGGGGGGCACAGGCTTTAGCACCCGGGCTAACGCCATCGGTGCCTGCAGCCTTGTTTGAGTGGAGCTTCATCAGCTGTCCTCTCACCTGGTCAGCAGTCAGGCACACAGCAGAAGTTACAGGTGGGGGAGGGGGGGAGTCGTCGGTCTGGAGAGGGCCGTTAGCCTGATGGGGAGGGGGGAGCAGAGTACTCAGAGGAGATTGAGGGCCGACAGCAGCTGAGTTAGAGGGGGGATGACCAGGAGCCGGTGTGTCGAATCTGTTAAAGAACAGATTCAGTTCATTGGCCCTGTCCAAGCTGCCTTCAACTCCTCTGCTGCCAGTCGGTCTGAAGCCAGTGATGGTCTTCATGCCGCTCCAGACCTCCCTCATATTGTTCTGCTGGAGTTTCCGCTCCAGCTTCCTCCTGTACTTCTCCTTGGCTTCCCTCATTTCCACCTTCAGGTCGGCCTGGATTGCCCTCACCTCCTCCCTATTACCATCAGTAAAGGCCCTCCTCTTGGCATTCAGAATGTCCTTGATGTCCTTTGTTACCCACGGTTTGTTATTTGGATAACAATGGACCATCTTGGTTGGGACATTGCAGTCCACACAGAAGTTAATGTAGCCAGTGATGCACTCAGTGAGCCCGTCAATGTCCTCTCCATGAGGCTCACAGAGTGCATCCCAGTTTGTCACCTCAAAACATTCCTGCAGTGTCTCATAGGCCTCCCCTGACCATCTCCTCACTGTCCTTGTGGTCGCAGGCTGCCTTTTAACCAGAGGCACATAGCAGGGTTTAAGGTGAACCAGGTTGTGGTCTGACCTACCCAGAGGGGAGGGGAAGAGCTGTATGCATCCTTAACGTTAGCATACAGCAGGTCCAGTGTCCTCTCCTCTCTAGTAGGACAGCTCACATACTGGTGAAATTAGTCAGTGTTGTTGAAACACTGACATGGTTGAAGTCACCCGAGATTAAAATGAGTGCACTCGGGTGTTGAGTCTGTAGATGTGCTATGGCGGTGTGAATGGCGTGCACGCCGATGCCGGGTTAGCAGAGGGGGGGATGTAAACAGCCACAACAATGGCATGTGAAAATTCACGTGGCAGATAATATGGCCGGAGTCCCACAGCTAACAGTTCAATGTCCGGGCTACAGATACTCTGCTTGATGGTAATGTGACCAGGGTTACACCATCTGTTGTTGACCAGAACAGCAAGCCCACCGCCTTTCCGCTTACCGCTCCCGGTGTGATCCCTGTCGGCCCGAACAGTCTGAAAGCCGTCGATGGAAACGTTATGGTCTGGGATATCCTGGTGTAGCCATGTTTCTGAGAAGCACAACAAACTACACTCACGGAACTTCGTCTGACTCCGGGCTAACGCCGTTAGCTCGTCCATTTTATTCGCCAGCGATCTCACGTTGCCCATGACGAGAGAAGGCAGACACGGCTTAAATCTCTTATTCTTAAGTCTCTTTTGTCTGCACCCCTCTCTCTTCCCTCGGGCTCTGTGCAGGCACCTCACCTCACTGATATCACTGATGCTCAGTAGGTTGGTACCAATGATCTTCTGAGCGGTTTTAATCACCATCTGCAGAGCCCTCCGGACCTGGGCCGTGCACATCCCATGCCAGTTTGTGATGTTTCCTGTCAGGATGCTTTCTATTGCTACTCTGTAAAAGTTAATAAGAACTTGGCACAGGAATTTTGCCTTCTTAAGTTTCCTTAAGAAATACAGCCGTTTCTGAGCTTTCTTGACCAGGGTGGAGATGTGAGAGGACCAATTCAGGTTCTCTGTGATGCTGATTCCCAGGAACCTGAAACTATTAATCTGCTCCACCTCAGCTTCAGTGATGGGCCAGGGGTGTGTGTCTTTGCCTCCTTTTTCCTAAAATCAAAATCAGCTCCTTCGTTTTGCTGACGTTGAGCAGTAGATTGTTCTCTGTGTACCACTCTGCAAGATTGTTACTTTCCTCCCGATATGAAGTCTCATCGTTGTTTGTAATCTGGTCGATGATGATGGTGTCATCCGCAAACTTCACAACAGAGTTGTCTCCATGTAGGGGGCTGCAATCATGGGTGTACAGCATGAACAGGAGGGGGCTGAGCACACAGCTTTGGGAGGCTCCAGAGCTGAGCACTAGAGTAAAGGAGGTGTGACCGCCAATCCAAACTGTCTGGGGTCTGTTTGTGAGGAAGTCCAATATCCAATTATAGAGTGTGGTAGTTAACCCCAGAGTGCTAAGTTTTCCAATCAATTTCATGGGGGAGATTATGTTGAATACTGAGCTGTAATCATCAAACAACATTTTGATGTAGGTGTTGTTGTTCTCAAGGTGTGTGAAGACTGAGTGGAGGGCAGTGGAGATGGCATCCTCTGAGGATCTGTTGGTTCTGAAAGCAAACTGGTGAGGGTCCAGGCTGGTTGGGATGTTGTTCTTTATGTGCTGGAGAACCAATTTCTCAAGGCACTTAATCAGAATGGGGGTGAGAGCCACAGGGCGGTGGTCATTTAGACTAGACACTGCAGACTTTTTAGGTACAGGGATGATGGTGGCTGTCTTAAAGCAGGTGGGAACAATCTCCTGTGACAGTGATATGTTAAAAATGTCAGTAATAACATCAACTAGCTGACTGGCACATGTTCTTAGTACATGGCCAGGGATGTTATCAGGCCCAGCAGCTTTATTCATATTCACTCTCAGCAGGATTTTTCTCACATCCACTGTGGATACTGACAATGGCCAGTCTTCTGGAAGCAGAGTAGACTTTACAGTTGACACTTTGTTGGGGAGATCAAAACAAGCATAAAATGTATTTAGCTCATCTGGTAACGTGGCCTCACACATGATGGGGGTGCTCCTGCTTTTGTAGCCTGTGATGTTTTTGATCGCTTGCCACATATCTTTGGTGTTGTTGGTGTTGAGGTCTCTCTCCAGTCTCTCCTGATGTCTCAGCTTTGCCTCCTTGATGCCAGCTTTCAGTCTTGCTCTGGCGGTGTTGTATACTTCCCTGTCTCCTGACCGAAAAGCAGCTTTTTTGGTTCTAAGTAGAGCCCTCACCTCTCCATTCATCCAGGCTTAGTGGTTGGGGAATAATTTTATTGTCTTTGTGATCACCACATCATCAACACATTTGCTGATGTATGATATCACTGATGATGTATATTCCTCAAGGTTGATGTGGTTCTCCTGGGTGGCGGCATCTCTGAACATGAGCCAGTCTGTGCACTTAAAACAGTCCTGTAGAGCTGCTGTAGCTTCATCTGTCCACACTTGAACTGTTTTTACTGATGGTTTTTATCAGCTGGGTGTAAGTATGCAGGAGAAGCAGGGAAATATGGTCTGATTAACCAAAATGGGGGCAAGGGAAGGCTTTGTAGCTGCCAGACATGTCCATGTACCAATGGTCCAGTGTATTTGTTCCCCTGGTGGAATTTAGGTAAATAGTTCTGAGGTCTGTTTGATTAAAATCACCAGCTACAATAAAAACACCATCCGGTTGTTTTGTCATGTGACTGGTGATGACCTCGTACAGTTCCTGTTGCATTTTTTGAATTCGCATCTGGAGGAATGAAAACAGCAGCGACAAAAATGCTGGTGAATTCTCTGGGAAGATAATATGGTCGACATCTTAACAATAAAAATTCCACATCTGGGGAACAATGTCCATCCACTTTAACTATGTTTGAGCACCAGGCATCATTGATGTAAACACAGAGTCCACCTCCTCTCGTCTTACCGGAGTTTTGGTCCGGCTGGTCTAGTTGTCAGGACGGGAGATGCCGTGAGCAGTGATTGTGACAAGGTCCACTGCACTTAATCCAATGCCTGCACTTAATCCATATAATATGAACATGGACAGATGCCTGTGCGAATCAAAAACCTGTCTGTATACAGGTTGTAACTATACTTATACCTGTCAGAAACCTGTTCTGTATCTTCCCTCCCATGCTTTCCTATTGTTGCATGTGTGCTGAATAGTAGACTCTGTCCTACTTTTAGTGTAACGACTTCTATCTTAGTTTTGGTATACAGTGACATGCAGTATGCATATTCCAGCTGCACTAGGTCATAGGTATGGCTAAGTGACGCAATGCTACATTCTAAAGTCAGTCCTTCTGGCACTGTGTAAACTTTTGTTCACCACTTCCTGCAATGAACATCCTGCATACGAATGCTGGTGGGTGGTGGTAATAATGGATACTCTTCTGATTGTACTGAATGATCATAAAACTGCAGAATTGTTTTAGATTAATGCAACGGAATAGGACCGTATGGTAAAAGGTCCAGAATGGGTTGGAGTGCTTTGTTGTATTGTTTTGTTGTTTTCTTTTTACTTCTTTTTTGTGATTTTCTTGCGAGTTACTGTGTTAGTTCTGCCATTTCAGTGGATAATACTTTGATATGCCAATTCTGAGTGCTCACAGTCTCGTATACGCTTTCATACACCTAGTCAAGTCCAATCAGTTGTCCCCCAGCCATTGGTGCCATTGCCATGTCAACTTCTAATTCATTATGAATTTGAAGAGAAAACTGTCCGGTCACCAATTTAGTCATTCTTCTGATCATAACTTAGGAACATGACAACCATGACAATTAACAACAATGTTCCAATTACCAGTCCTACCAGCTTTAGGATCTTTTTGAAGTTCAAGTTATTAAGGCAATGCCATATCACCAGTATTTTGGTGTTCCAATTAGAATTTACTACATGCTCATCCCTCAATTTCTTCAATTTCTCTATGGCTTTTGTGAGGTTCCCTTCTTCCCCCCGTGCACATTGTAATGACAATACAACACTCATCTCCTATGCAACTCTACACTCCTTGGTCCTTTGCCACTAATATGTCTATAACAAAGCTATTTTGTAGAGCCACTAAAGAGGTTGTGTAGCTGCCAAAAATGGTGACCGCCAGGCTGCTTGGAGACCCTTGAGGACTTCCCCCCGAGAGCAATGGTCAGAACCATGCGCATTCCTAATAGCGAACCACGTCAATGAAAAAGGCAACACAAAGTGACCATGACAACTTCTCCACAATCCTTTTTGGGAATCATCCTGGGTGATCTTAATAGTCTCTCTTTCCATACTGACTTCTCATAAGGATCAGCTATATCCTGTGCTTGTATGAGGGAAGACAACATTGTTAGAGGTTCAAAGTCTTCTGCTACCAACATAGGGCCCATACTAGTGCCTACTGCTGCTCGTTTTGCAGCCTCATCTCCTAATTTATTCCCTTTGGCTATTAAAGTGTCTGTTTTTTAATGTGCTGGACACTTGATAATGGCAACCGCTGCTGGGAGGTGTATTGCATCTAACAGTGCAGAGAGTGCTTCTCCGTGCGTAACTGGAGTGCCGTCAGCCCTTAGGAAGCCTCTCTGCTTCCAGATATTTCCATGAACGTGACACAGGCCGTAAGCATACTCTGAGTCTGTGTATACATTAAGATGCTTTCCCTGTGCTAGTTTTTATGCGGCTGTAAAAGCTTTGATTTCTGCAAGCTGTGCAGAACATGGTTGAGCAACCTTGGTTGCCTTCATTTCTGTGTTATCTTTATTTAATTGCACAGTGGCATAATCTGCATGGTTGCCTGTAGCATCTCTAAAGCAGGAGCCATCTACAAACAAGATCTGCTGTGATTGGCTGATTATGCATGTCTTCATGTGCTCGCATAAAGTTTTTTATTTCTTGAACACAGTCATGTGGAGCTCCCTGCAGCACCATCCAGGTTGCCCGATTCACTGTGCTACAACATTGGATTGTAAGTTCAGGTGCTGAAAGGATAACCTCATAGCCTGTCTTTCTAGCTTGGGTTAGAACAAATCGAGGGCTTGTGAGCAAGGCATGTAATTGATGGGACACATATAAGATTACTGAGCGTCCCATAGTCAATGAAGAGGCTTTTTGAAAAGCACAAACTGTGGCTGCCAATCCCTGATAGCAAGGTGGCAGACCTGACTCAATGTTGTCTAACTTAGTGCTGTGCTATAGTAGGCCAATGGCTGTTTACCTGCTTATGTGTCTTGCATCAGTACTGCACTGGCGTAACCTGAGCATTCTGCAACACATAACTGAAATGGCTTGGTGTAGTCTGGGTTACCAAGTCCTGGAGCAGTCTGCAAGTCTCCTTTTAGTGCCTGAAAGGCTCCTTCTGCCTCCTCTGTCCACTGCAATTGAGCTGAGTTATTTAGCCCATATCAGGGCTCATAAGGGCGCTGCCTTAAAGGCATAGTCACAAACACAACGGACGACTGAATCCTCTGAAATGAAAGCTTTTGTCCCACTGTTTGTGGCTTTGGAGCCTTATCTATAGCCTCTACTTGTGAGGATGCTATTAACCTTTTGTCTCCACAAAGTTTTCTGCCCAGATAATCTACTTATGTTTGACAGAACTGTAACTTGTCACTACTAATTTTGTGTCCTCCTTCTGCTAGCACTGTTAGTACTGTAATAAAGTCTTTTTCACTTTTTTTTGTCTGACTACAAATCAAGAGGTTGTCCACATACTGAATAACCGTACTTGGGATGTCTAGGTGTTGCAGATCTTGTGCCAACACCCTGTTAAAGATTGTTGGGCTTTCAATGTAACTAAGCATCGGCATGTGTGTTGACATCCTTGATACGTGCAAATAGATGTTGTAAGTCTGGATGTAGTGGTACTCTAAAGAAAGCTGAACTTAAGTCAATCACTGTGTACCATCATGTGTCGGGTGGGATATTGGACAGCAATGTGTGTGGGTCTGGGACGACAGACGGGTATCTCAGCATCTACAATGACGTTAACAGCCCTCAGATCATGCACCAATCATTAATCAGTAGAGTGTGGCTTCTTCATTGGAAAGATGGGGGTGTTGCAGAGGCTCTTTGTTTTTATCAGGAACCCTGCCTTTTTCAGGCCCTCTATTGTGGGTCTGATTCCTTCCAGAGCATACTGCTTTAGTGGGTATTGCTTTTGGTATGGTAATCTAGCTCCTGGTTTTAGCTTAATGCGTGCCTTTTGCCACTAGTAGTGTTCTCCACATGGTGCACTATGTGTATGTATCTTCATGAGTCCCACAATGTCGTCCAAATATGTCTGCACTTCGGGTGGCATGGCTTTTTTCACCATCACTTTGAACAAGCTTTTTGTGGTGGTGTTAACATTCCAGGCATTTCCTGTTTCATCTCTCCACCTCTGCTGAAAGGCATGCAGAAACTTGGATGGGCAGTCACTGTCCTTCAGTGTTTCTCCATCCAACTTGGAGGGATCCATTTTTTCTGGATATTGCTTTCTTAGTTTGTCCCATTCCATGGTGCAGTGTCATCCAAAGCCCACCTGATTAGTCGTACTTCCTGTCACCACCAACTGTAGTTGTGCTGCTTGGAAGATTTTTTCAATCGTATGTTTTCCGGCCACGTGCATGAGCAAGGCTTTAATGTCACCTGGTCTGGTAGTCTGCTTGCCAGTTCAATCATATCCATGAATGACAATGGCACATATTGATGCTGTCCCTGTGCCTTAGTTATTATAGGGAATATTATGGTGGGGGAGCCAGTGCTGTCCGCTGAATTGTTTGCTCCTTGCCACAGGCTTTGTGACTTGCTTCCCCGACTCTCCTGCCGCTTCTCAACTGTATGCTTGCTGTTTTTCATTTCTCTTAGTTGATGTAGTTGTTCATTCATGACATCCGTCAATTTTGTTTTGACAATGTTCAGCCATCGTTGCCTCTCTTCAGTAGCGGTATCTTCTGTTGTCATGATGCCGTCTAGCTGCACCTTCATTCTCTGTTGGCAGCCTGTTGATGCTTCTACTAGCTTCTTCCAAGATTTTATTCCATTCAGCGCCAAGTTTTTCCTCTTCCTTTCTTCAATGCATTCAGGTAGTCCTGGACGGAAGTGTCCTTCACCTGTGTCCCCTGTGCTTCCCATTGGATGTCGTCTGTTGACAGGCTTTCTTTCAGTTCACTTCTATTCGGTCCAGGCCACCCACTTGGCGGTCCTGGCAGTGGGGTACACGCTGCTGTCATTATTTGTTCATTTCTGTTTATATTTCATTTGTAACTCCTTGCTATGTGCCTTTCCACTTTTCTCCTTTGACTTGTAGTTCATTCTGTCTTCACTGCCTGGTGAGTTGCTTCTTCCAGCTATCAGTTGATACTGTTTCCTGTCATTCCTAGAAGGTGTGTCTTTGTCCGAAGACACTCGTGGCTTTACAGTGATGGTTAGGCAGAGTCTGCCTGTTGATGGGGTGTACTCTCCCTAGGAATGCTCCTCCTCATCAGATGTGCCTTCCACTGTGTGTAGACTTACAGTAACTCATTGTTCTCCTCCTCCATGACTTCTGCTTCATTGCTCTCCTCTTCAGCTCCTCTTCTGTTTCCAATTTTTCATCTTGCACTCCTTCTTTTGTCACTTATTTGTTTACTCAATGTCACTGTGATCTTTCCTTGCAGCTCAACTTAATCTCCTAAGCCTACCATTGGAAATTGTCCTACTTTGATCAATTTGTTATTAGGGGAGTATGGCGGCAGCCTGACTGGCCATGGTGGGGCAGTGGGTTGTTGTTCTTTTAACCCTTTCTTTCCCTTGTTTTTCTCCTGCAATTTCTTATCTCTCATCAGTGCCTGAATCTGTGGTGTGTGTGTAAATGTATCTACATGCTGCCTGTCTAAACCACCCTAACACTTCTCTCTCCCTAGCACGCTTGCCTTCCTGTGCATTGCTTGTGTCTTTTGCTTTATAATGCTTTATGTTGGCTTCCACTTCATCGCATCAGTCTCCTTCAAAGGTGTGAACTTCAGTCTCTTTGTCTGTCTGTCTGGTCACAGACAGGTATCTTACCAGCAGTACAATCTGATATATATTTCTTTGATCTAGTGGAATTAAACTCTAGCCTCTTTACCCTATTGTCTGCCGGGATTTTAACAATACAATCCAATTTACCTGTCACCTACTTAACTCTTCTGGGGACAATGGTGACACGCAGCTGTGGATTCACTTTCATCTGGTTTCGTCCTGGTATCCCAAATCCTGCTGGCAGTCAAAATATTGGACTCAATGGGATTGTAGCTACTGCACTAGGATCGTTACACAGCAGCTCCAGGACTCGTGGCAATGCTGTTGCAGTCCACAAACTATGTATTGTTTCTTTCCATGGTACATCAGGAAACTCCTCCTGTACTAGTGGCAAATTAACTATTGTAGTGATTTGCCAAAGCTTCTGATTAATTTCCTTATTCTCTTGTCAATGCTATATGCCCTCTCTATCCTACCCTATAGTAGGTTTGTTCCAACCAAAAGTGTGTCCTTAGACCCTGTATCTCTCTACAGCTCCTCTGTAATATGTTCTAGTTATATCACTTCGTAACACTACTATTCCCTTCATCCATCAATATCTATCAACGCACAAAAATATGTACAATTATTCTAAACACAATTTTTATTGTGATTAAAATTTTAATGCATACACCTCCTTTTTGCTATTTACACAGTTAACTGCTTACTCACTTTATCAACATTCACACTCATTATGCAACTAGGTACACTCTTCTGGCCAGTGCCGCTACCCCGTAGGCCCCTGAGCGGCGCACGCAACAACCTTGTCACTATCTTAGTGACACGTGCAACTTCTTATCGCGTCATCGTCTTAGTGACGCGCGCAACAACTTCATGAATCAGCTCCTTGCCCGTTCAGGCTCTTTCCTAACTGGAGCACCTCAGCTCACAGCTGAAACACTACAGAGATGAAAGATGGTAACCACAAGCGCTGCTGCCAGCTTTTAATTCTGTTTATTTCTGACTACTCCCCCAACATTTATGACAAACTCACGAATCTTGACAATAATTGTCAAGATTCGTGAGTTTGTTACACAAGCTTTAACTCGATACACCACAATTTTAACACACACACTCTGTCTATACTGTGAGCACACACCCACACTGCTCTTATTGATGTAGGCCTACCAGTTTCTACTCGCTTCACTGCTGACAGCTCTGCACTGAAGCTTTCACAGACAACCAAATCATTCCTCCAGCAAACACAAGACAGGCTATGCATACGTTTAGCAACCACTCATCCATTTATTCCGCTCCATGGTGCATACTTTCACATATATCACTAGACACACATTAAACATAAATACATACAGTTCATACAGTGTTGTTTCAGTGAGTGTTTTCAAACGTTTTGACAGTTTTTCATGCCGTTTTCTTATCTATGTCTCCAAAAATTTTAACTAAGTCCTTTTAGAGAAGAGACACTCTGAATTTTCTCACCTGGGTGGATGCCTGCACTCAGACACACTCAGAATTTGCAGAAAGAAAAAAGGCTCTGCCTACCTCTTATTGTGGCCACTGGTCTGATATGCAGGCGATCCACCCATGCTAGAGTCGTCAGGTTTTTTATCTCTCCTGTGCTGGACTCGCCAATTAATGTCGGATCACAGAAGTCCAGGCCTGGGCCGAAGAATGAGTCTAGCTTCCTTTTCCAACACTTTACCAATAACTCAGATGAACAAAAACTGGAGACACTCAAAATAAGTCACCTGAGATGATCAGAGTTCATTGCAATAGAGTTTATTCTTAAACCCAAGATAAACCCGATCTCATTCTAATGGAGCCAGGAAAGAACCTAATTTTCCCTGCCTAGGGTGGTAAAAATTCTAGGTGGAATTTGCATTGTGCCTGAGGTTTCTGCCTGTTAAAAGGAGGTTTTTCCTTGCCACTGTCGCCAAGTGCTTGCTCATGGTGGGATATGTTGGGTCTCTGTAAATGATATTATAAAGAGTATGGTCTAGACCTGCTCTATAGGAAAAGTGCAATGAGATAACTTCTGTTATGAATTTGCGCTGTATAAATAAAATTGAATTGAATTGAATTCAGACCAGTTTCTGACACCACTATCTTCAGGGTGTTTTGGACTGTATTTTTTAAAAACTTTAATACTTTCACACATTATATACTGTAATAGATTTCTTCAATTTAAGTAGTGTTAAACATCACAACAAAAAAAACCTTGAGCTTCTGTGGCTGAGTCGCTCTCCTCCTGGGGCTGTCTAGGTCGTAGCGCCGGTTAGAATCATAGCTAGGCTAGCATTAGCGTTTAGCAGAAGCCTGGAACGGTATAGCCAATGAGAGGCAGAGTTGGGGTGGGTCTACAGATAATTCTTCTTCCAGTACAGACTGTAGTTCCATCAGCTCATGTGAGGGAATCTCGCCACCTGCTGGTGCAGCTAGTAACTGCACCTCAATTTGCGGATTCCTTTTTACAGATCTGCTGCGGTATGAATTGGACAAAATTCCACAAATAAATAGGAAGGAAGTCACAAATGTCACATGGCCCACAAGCTGACAGGAGGCAATTTACAAATGTGCAAAACCCCTTTCACATTTAAAAATGGATCCACAAATGCGTAAATATTATTATGTATTTGTTGTGGTGAAACTACCTATAATGCAACACTATATATCACTTAAAACATTAAAGTACTGCATGTGTTAGATACAATTTTAAATCAACCAGCGTTTGCAGTATGTGGCTCAAATGTTTGTTTCCTGTCTTTAATAATATCTCTGCAACTCATGGCTTATTTATTTCCAGACAGATCTGACATTCAATGAGAAATGATTACAGTATAAAAGAGGCCACATCGAAATCCATTACATAAAATTTAATTAAGAAAAACGGAATGGGCAGGGAAACTGCATTTGAAATAGTGGGGTTAATATTATATTCAAGGACTAGACATTTACAACAACAAGAGATGTTCTCTTTGAATGGAAGGAGTACTTTGTACTTATACTCAAATTGTACATTTAGCTTTATCACACAGAACTATGTTAGCATATGTTGGCCAAGAACAACAAATGTAAACAACTAACCACACTAGAAACAAACGAAAGCTGCATATATATTTGAAAATATTCAAGGATATTTTATAGCTTGGAACACACCAACATTGCTTGATGGGTCAAGAAACACAAGCAGTCAGATCAGAGGCTCTCAAGTAGCCAAGCCTAAATTAAATATTCATAACACACACACACACATTAGGCTATACAGCAGAAACAGGAGATTCAATTAGGGCCAAAATGAACGCACACAACACATACAACGTTAATGAATGTTTCCATTTATTCACCTCTGGGGAGCATGAATGTCTACAGCAAAGTTTGTGGAAATGCAGCCAAATATTAAATATCTAAATATTTTGGCCTAATTGTGGTATTAGAGGAAAGGGTCAATATCTACAGACAATTATGACTGATCAGCATCATTATTTCTTCCTCTCTCGCAGGAGCTCCCAAGTTCAGCCCCCATCTCTGCCCGTCTTACCTCTTAGCCCCCTTCCCCGAACCCTCCATCCTTCGCACTCTCTCTGTCCTCTCCTCTCTTCCCACAGTCTTGTGTGTATGTGACTAATTTGTCTATTGTTCTGTAAGTGGGCCAAGAGGAACCAGTCATCTGCTTATTGAACCGGTGTTTAGGAAAACTGGACCGTGCTTAATTATGGACTGTGTGTGTGTGTGTGTGTGTGTGTGTGTGTTTGTGTGTGCAGGATATGAACCATATGTTGTTCAGTATTAATCTCGTAAGAATATCCTGTTTTTATTTAAGGATTATGGATAAGGAGCATATGCATATGGACTGTTGCGTAATCATGTATGTAATGACATAATGCACAGTAATATCTTGTCTGATAAAATAGTGATTTTAACGCACTGAAACACATTGCCATCGTTTCTCCAACCACTTTTACATTTTAGAAATTAAATCTGTCATCTTGAATAAGTATCACTAGTCACTGTCAGTGCTTATTATTCATCTGGGATGAATACTGAAAATATGAACCCACTGAGGGAAGTTTCACATTGATGTAAAGTGTACAGGGCTGCAACGCTCTTTGGAAGTTGTAGCTGACTTCTCTTCTTAAGTTTATTATGTCCACAGGCTACCTCCTACATCACTACCGTAGCACTATCTGGGTGCCAGTGGTAGGCTGTTCATTCTGCATCACAAATTTGCATCAAGGAGCTTTGCATTTTGTACAGCATATAGCACCCTCTATTCTTAGACCCTCGATTCAGATAAGGAAAAACTTCTCCCAAAAATCCTTTAACAAAGAAAAAAACCTCAGGAAGAGTGACAAAAGAGGGATCCCTCTTTAAATTTAAATTAGGGTGACAAAAGTATAGATAGATTGGTGCTGCCAAACAGATCTGAGCCACAACACCTTCTCTCCACCATGGAGACCTGGAAAGAGGACAGACTACACAAGCACACAAGAGCAAAACTCAGTCACACTATTCACACAGATAGGATAAAGGAAACAAACACACAGGGGGAGATAGGCAAGGACAACATGCTCACAAGGGACAGAGAGACAAGAGGAGAGGCTGAATTTCCTGGAGGACGAAGATCCAGATCCAAAACATCTGGAATGGGGCACCGACAGCCAGGGGGAGAGAGAGAGAGGTCCCAGGATGGCCAGAGCACAGAGAAGCCTGAGTGAAAAGAGAGGACAAGGAGGTGAAACTAGGGAGAGAGAGGAAGAAGAGATATAAACTATAAGTACTAGGCTTAAAAGATTAATTGAGACTGAGACCGACTAGCCGCAAGCATAATGGTAATAGGCCCAAGGGCCAGGAGTAATCAAAGAGTGAGTTTTAAATTTGGATGGAAGATTATTACAGAGGAAGGGGGAAGGAGGGAAGGGCCCTGCAGCCTGCTGACAGACGGACTGACAGGAGCCCTGGACTCTGCGAGCCGCAGGCCTGGACTGGCTATCGGGAGCACAGGGAAAACTCTCAGTGGCCTGAGCCAGCTAATTGGCCGAATTCAAAATGAAATGGGAAAACAACACCTGGCAGTTACAGTCACTCACAACTACAAACCATTTTTACCTGATGGTTTGATCTCTGCGTGTTGATGTCTGCATGAGCACATCAACATGTTCAGTCAGTGCATGGAGTGGGCGTGGCTGAGCAGTGTGGAGAAACAATGGACAACACAGACGAAAAAGAGAAGGAGAGAAAGAGGAATGGTGCAGATGAGATGGGAGAGCATTACAAGAAGAAAAGACCCGGAGGAAAATGACACTAAACGCTGCAAAATTACAGATATGTTCACAAGCAAAGGAGATTAGTTTTAAAAAATGAATTGAATTATTATCCTAGTCCATCCCTGGAGCACGGAATGAAATATTCACTTCTAATTTACAGGGGAGAGAGGAAAGAAATATTGTGCAGCATTATGGAACTACTGCAACCCAATAAAGACAAAAACTTGCCATGGAACTGCAGCAGCCTCTGCTTTACAGAGGCATGTGCAACTCTCTGATACATACAGTAGTTTAATCATGTGGTACAGAGAAGGTATAGTAGGTGGATGTGACAATCTCTCTCTCTCAATCTCTCTCTATCAGTTGTAAAGTTTATGCTCAAAGCAGAAAGTTTGACTTTGAGTTAGTTCTAAAAAAAAATAGATTTGACCATATCATGACCAGGACAAATTTACTATTCACTATTAAGAATATTTTTAGGATAAACAATATGGCTTACTGAGCTACGGCTTCTACTTGCTGAGCTCCAGCACTAAACCTCTGCCTTCAAAACATGGATGATTTACAAGGAAAATTCATAGATGTGTGAAAGCACAGAATTTCTGTGGTATCTAAAAACAATTTCACCTTTATTGCTTGCTCCACCACATTGTTAACACACAACAAACTGAGCCATTTGTTCCTCTATTTTCCTCTATTAATAACATTTTCTGTTTTTCTATATAATCCAGTCAAAAACTGTATCTTGCATACAGCAAACACTAAACTTTCCAGTTACATTTGGTTATGTCTTGTGTTAAAATCCTTATTGTTTTTGTTCTCATTATTATTCTTATTACTATTCTTCTTCTTCTCCACTAAAAGTGTTCGTGCAGCAAAAACTGTAGATAATGCTTCTGATTGATTCATTTTCTGCATTTGAAATTCAACTGACACTGCCCTCCTTTCTAGGATGTGTGACTTTCTAAATAACAATAGTTTATTTGAGTATTTTCAGTCAGGATTTAGAGTGCATCATAGCACAGAGACAGCACTGGTGAAAATGACAAAGTACCTTTTAATTGCATCAGACAATGGACTTGTCTCTGTACTTGTCTTGTTAGATCTTAGTGCTGCGTTCGACACCATTGACCATCACATCCTATTGCAGAAACTGGAACATTGGAATTAAAGGAACCACACTAGCTCATTTAAATCCTATCTATCAGATTGATCTCAATTTGTACATGTTAACGGTAAGTCCTCTGCGCACGCCAAAGTTAGTCATGGAGTTCCACAAGGTTCTGTGCTTGGACCGATTCTATTCACCTTATATATGCTTCCTCTAGGCAATATTATTAGGAAACACTCCATAAACTTTCATTGTTATGCGGATGATACCCAATTATATCTATCAATCAAGCCAGATGAAACTAACCAGTTCTTCAAGCATGTCTTAAGGAAATAAAGACCTGGATGACCTGCAATTTTCTGATGTTAAACTCTGACAAAGCTGAAGTTATTGTACTTGGCCCCAAACACCTCTGAGACACATTATCTAAAGATATAGTTACTCTAGATTACATTACATTACAGGCATTACCCTGGCCTCCAGCACCACCGTAAGGAACCTCAGCGTTATCTTTGATCAGGATTTATCCTTTAACTCCCATATGAAACAAACTTCAAGGACTGCCCTTTTCACCTACGCAACATTACAAAAATCAGACATATCCTGTCTTAAAATGATGCCGAAAAACTAGTGCATGCATTTGTTACTTCTAGGTTGGACTATTGCAATTCCTTATTATCAGGCCAAATAAGTCCCTTAAGACTCTCCAGTTGATCCAGAATGCTGTGGCACGTGTACTGACAAGAACTAGGAAAAGCGCTCACAAGAGCTCCTCTCTCCTTCTCTCCCTCTCCATCTGTATGCATTTTTATCCCATTACTGCATGTTACTAACGCAACATCTTCGCTCTCCCGTAGTTCTGTGCTTTCTCGTTTCTCTCCTCTCTCCTTCTGTCGATTTCAGTAGGTATTTCTGCCTCCGGAGCTGCAGAGACTGGATCTGTGGTTGTGGGCCACTTGCTGCCCACGTCTTCCTGCTTGACAACTGCTACTACAGTTGTTGTTATTGGCTCTGTTACTAATACTGTCATTATTATTCCTATAGCTGTAATTCCTATTATTATTAGTTTCTTAATATTAATATTACCACTACAATTATATTATTACTATTTTAAAAATGCTAGGTGGTATTTGCCTCTCTCTTCCCCCAAAACCTCTCTCTCTAAACCTCTCCCTCTCCCTCTCTCTCTCATCTCTCTCTTTCTCTCTCAAAACCTAACACGGCAGCGGCGGATGGCCACCCACCACTGTGTCTGGTTTTGTCAAAGGTTTCTGCCTCTTAAAGGAAGTTTTTTCTTGCCATTGTCGCCAAATGCTTGCTCATGGTGGGATTTGTTGGGTCTCTGTAAATAATATTATAAAGAGTACGGTCTAGACCTGCTCTATAGGAAAAGTGCAATGAGATAACTTCTGTTATGAATTGGTGCTATATAAATAAAATTTAATTGAATTGAATAGGGGCTGTAAATGTGGAATTTCTTCTTTTTCATTAGGACACACATTCCTGTTAATACTCATTTCTTCAAACACATAATCGGTCCAATTCTGCTTCAGGACTAAGAGCTGAAATTTTCAAAAATTCAGCCCCTCCTTGTGCCACATGTACGAAATTTGGGAGGCACATGTAAGATGCCAAGACAAACAAAAATGTCTGATAGTGACATTACCTAGGCCCAAGAGGAAGTTGGCCATTTTGACCGTTAATCTGATCCACTTCAAACTTGGACAACGTATATAAAAGATATGGAGCGGCGAATTTTGATGTTTCGCTATGGAACAGGAAATGGTTTGTAACACGACTGTACATGATCTAATCTCAACCAAACTTCATATGTATGATAAGGGTCCCACCACGATCACAGCTATATGACAATATTCAATTATTGTCACAGCACCACCTACTGGCAACAGGAAATGGCATGTTTTTCTCCAGCCAACAGGTTGAGTACATCCACTTCAAATATCATCAGAAATGGACTTGGGGATGCTTCATTGTAAAAGATAGTGAGTTTTTGGCAAACGGCCTTGCGTGGGCCTGCGACTAATTTTGATACTTCGCCATGACACAGAAAGCTGTTGCAACTTCACTTTACACCATCCAATCTGCCTCTAATTTCTGTAAATTATGTTTAAAAAACTGTAAGACGAAAACTCGCGAAAATGGGCAAGTGGGTTGCAAATTCCACCCACTACTCAGGCGAAAAAAATCACACTGATTATCCTTAAGGTGGCAATTATCTCGAAAATGGCTCGGCTTAGAGTCAAAATTCTTTCACCATAGTTATCCGTCAATTGATCTGCATCTTTGCTTCCTTGGTCTTCTGCTTTAAAAATGTTAAATTCTGTGAATGTTTATCAATTTTCTCAAAATCCTATTTTTGCAAACTAGTCAGAAACCGCTAGTCCAATTGTCCCAAATTTTTGGCAGGATCATCTATGGACTTCGTTGATCATGAACGCATTGAGATATCAACCTGACATTTGAGACACATGTTCAACTGTTTTTACATAGCTTACATCTTAAAGCGTGTCGCACTGCACCTCTAGGGGGTGCCACTAATGCGAGAAGTTTACATCTCCTAATTGGCTACATCGATTCGTATAAAATTCGGCTTGCACGAACTAGGTTCATGACTCAATTGATGTTAATGATTGCTTAAAGTGGGCGTGACTTATTACAACAAATTTACATTTCTAAACATTTCCAGACAATTCCACCCATACCTCCTACAGAGCTGAAACTTTCTCAGCACATCCACTGAAATGTGTCAAAAGTTTGCATCATGCAACCTATGGTCAATTCAGAAGTCCTACACTCTTTATTTTTCAAAATATGTAAAAACAATTAACTTTTATATCTGTCACTAGTCTTCATTCAAATGCTACCAAAATTGACACAGACACTCTCTAAATGGTAGTCCAGTGTTTCAAATTGTGTTCAGATCGGTCAAAAGGTTAGTCCGAAGTAATTTTCAATATCTTGCTGTAATTTGTACTGTATTCACACCATTTTCTTTATTGCTCAGTTTTTCATTAAACATCACCAAAATATTTGACAGTACATCCGAAAACAGCAGAACGTTGTGTGATTTTTTTTTCAGAATTTTATCACCAGCATTTTGACTGTTGTAAGCGTTTTAAGTTTAAACAGACAAAAATACCCCAGTCTGACACTGGTGATTACCTCAAGTTGTGAGAAGGTGTGTGGAAGCCACATCTCCCCAGTGGTGCATTCAATAAGTTGCTTTCTCTTCTCTGGGGATGCAAAGGTCCAGGGTTTGAATCCCTGGGGGGTCCAAGTCATATTTGCCAACAATGTGGCAATACATGTATGTGGTGTGGTTTCAAGTGCTCAGTGATGTCATATTCATTCCAAAATCACCCATTGTACTTGAACTCCTTGAAAATTTCTTCTAATTATTTTCCTTTGCTAAAAAGTGTTTGTGCAGCAAAAACCGTAAGACCTCGAAACACAAAAATTGGCGAGTGGATTACAAATTCCACCCACTACTCAGGCAAATATAATGATACTCATTGACCTCAAGGTGACGCTGTAATAATCAAGTTGACGTTTTCGCAATTATCTCAAAAACGGCTTGGCCTACAGTAAAAATTCTTTTCATTTTAATCTCTCATTCATCTGCATCTGGTCTTCTGCTCTAAAAATGGCAAATTTCGCCATTTTTTGCACTCTGCTTGGACCCTGATCATTGCCACTTGCGGCTATATTCCTTTTTTGGTTTTCTTTCTTTTTTGGCATGTGGCCTTTGGTGGGAGACTAGAAAAATTACAAAAAACCACAATCCCCTCTAAAGCACACTAGGCCCTAAGAGTACTAGCAGTCAGGACCAAAACAACTCGCCTAGTAGAGTTTTTTAAATTAATTTGAGTTGATTCTATAACATAATTAGTCCTGTTTGGGAGACAGTCCTGAGTGCTCCTCATAGAAAAACATAGAGAAGTGACTGTGCACTTCTCTTTATTGGAGGGGGAAGTTAACCAGAAGTCATTTTTAAAAAGGAGAGAAAATGAATAAATTAAAAATTACAATTGTTTGTCTCGCCATACTGAGCAACCAGTCAAAATGGACCGCTCAGGAATGTCGCTAACAACTCAAGGACCGCTCTGATGTGGGGAGTATTAATGTCCCAAAGTAGTTTAAGCACTGTTTCAGAAGATTTATACATTTATACATTTATTTAAAAACCCAGTGCAGTCAAACTATACCACACATGGTGTAACTGGGAAAAGAGAAGGAGAGAGCGGGACAGTGATGAAGAGGGGGGTTGTTAGGAGGTTAAGGCAGAGGAGAAAGGTGAGAGAAGTAATGGATTGGGGGCAGGCGAAGAAGCAGAAAGAGGAGTAAAGAGAGTGTATTGGAGGGCTGATAGAAGGGGGTTTCCAGCTATGTATCTCTCTCAGCTCCTAGATTCATGACTGTCAAGGATTAGACAGAGAGAAACAAAAGGTCAGAGGTTATCCCCCCCTGCCCTGGCCTACCATTTGCTGCTAGGTTGAACTGCAGCAAGGGAGGGGAAAGGCTCCTTCACACACTTTATCAAAAACATCAAACCCAGGGGGGACTTAACCAAATATAACAGACACTGACAAAAGAACAACTCCAGGTTTAATATATTCTAAAATTGTTCAGCAACAGATAATCTACACATGAGCCTGCCTGAAGTACCACATCAACACACTAAATTTACCTTTTATTGAATATCAGCAACACTCCACTCAGTGTGGTCCCAATCTTACATTATCTCATGGACATAATTAATACATTTCATATCAACTAGAGAATTGCTAGATAGTATACACAGTAACCTGAATTATTTTAAATGAGACATTTGATTAAGTCTAGCATTTTTCATTTCTCTTCTTCTTGCTACTTTAATCAGTATTATTACCAATAGTAGCAGCTGTGGCAGTAGTAATAGTAATAGCGGTAGTAATTATAATAGTAGTGGTAATGAAAGTGTTAAAAAAACATTTAAAGTTGCATAAACTGATTTTTTTGTCCACTTGGGGGCAGCGCAACAAGCCATAAACATAAACACGGGTCGTAATGAGCTGACGTTTTTCTGGTCAGGACAGTCTGCATATCTGTGTATACCAGTAATATGGGGTTTAGATCGCAATGCAGCTGACAAGGATTCAGTGGGAATTGCAAATAGTAGGGGTCTCAAGGGGCAGTCTCTAGTGGAGTGATAAAGATGAAAATATTCAGAGTGAATATTATTTGTGCTAATTGAAGCTTGTGCATAAAGCAACTTAATCCATGAAATAAAAGTCTTCTTAAAGTGAAATTTCGCTGAAGTGTAAAAAAGATAGTCCCACTCTTATCTATTTTTTTGCACACACATAAGACTGTATAAAATCCAAATACTGAAAAACATAAGAAAGGGGGCAGGAGAGGTCAAGAAGCCACAGGCTTATACAATGGACCTCTCCTTTGAGAAAAACAAACAATAACAAAAAAATAATAATAATAAAAAAATATATATATATATATATATATGCTAACATAATTTCGGAAAATACAATAAAAAATAAATGACAACAAGAAGCACAAGACAAAAATCAATTAAAAACAAAGAAATACATGAAAAACAATACAGGATAAAAGGGAAAAAACGAAAGAAAACAAATATATACACGTCAAGAAATAATTAGACATGGATTTCCTTTTAAAAACTTCTAAAAACGAGCTCTTGATACTCTATCAAAAACGTTTTCTGCGTCTAAGGATATCAAAGCTTTGTTGGTGGTAGAGGGGTTCTACATAGTATTAAACAGACGTTTGAAAAGGAATGCCTATTTCGAATTTGATCTGGTGAAATTATAGATGGCAGAGTAGATTCCAGCCATCAGTTTTGACAATAATTTAAAGTTAACATTAAGCAAACTTATTGCCCGGTAAGAGGTACAGGCCAAGGGGTCTTTGCCTTTTTTCAAAAGGACAGAGATAGAGGCTTGAGTAAGAGTTTGGGGAAGGCAACCGGAATTGATGATGAAATGACTCGTTGAACATGTCTCGTAATAGGGGGCCCAACTTACATCAAAGTTTCACATAGAACTCAGATGGATAACCATCTCGTCCTGGGCTCTTCGTAGGGATGTCGTAGCAGCATTTAAATCTTCAATAGGGATTGGTTCCTCTAATTTCTCATCAGCTATATCAAAAGGCATCTATGGTATTAAACCAGCGACCAGGGTTAGCCACTGTTGGGGTGAAGTCAGGGAAGATGGTGATCCTACTAGAGTCCTAGAGTCTCCAAAAGTAGAATCGGAGCCAGAGCCTTCAGTTATCAAGCTCTTCTCCTGTGGAATCAGGTCCCAGTTTGGGTTTGGGACTTTCCTCTTTGATAAAGCTTATAGTTAGGGCTGGCTTGGGTAAATCCTGAACCATCCCTTAGTTATGCTGCTATAGGCCTAGACTGCCGGGAGACTTCACATGATGCACCTCTCCGAGATGAGTCAAATTTAGTGATGATATCTAAGCTCATTTCATCCATCATCTCTCTAATCTTTGCCAGCAGGGCATTGATAGCAACTGATGGTGGCGGAGACTCTGATTCAGGAAACACTCGAGGCTTGCTACGGCCAGCTTTACCCGGTTTTGCCAGCCATTGTAATTGTTGCACTTGGCTGGTAAAAGTAAAAGCAAACATGAGCTGTTATGAAGCCTAGAACCAACTAATATTACAAAATATTGCAAAAGTATATATTAAAAAGTCACATATCAGAGGAGCTGCCACAAAACACATCCTACATCCTCTCTGCTCAGCAGCACCCAACTACTTTTTAAGGGAGTCTGGGGGATTTTCCCTCTGGGCAACAGAGGAGTATTGCTGGTTACTGTTTACTGTATTCGTAAAATTTGACATTATATTTTGACATAAAATGTTTTGCTGATTTCATAAATTTTGTGTAAATGGTGAAGTCAATTGCGTGTGTGTTTACAAACATCTGCTGCCTATCCTGAGCCCAAACACATAATTAGCATAACAATGAATATTTTTGTTCACACTTAATAGGCCATCGGTGTGTCATATGGTCAACAGGTGTCCCAGCCTCCACAATCTAGATAGTCAGAGTGTAAGGGCCTTTGTAACACAACAAATTTGGTGTTTTGTTATCTGCTACTTTTGTAGCAGATAACAAAATAACAGATTGTACAGCCCATTACTGTATCAGCTGCCTCAATGACCAGCCCAAACAGATGCAAACCCAAACCCACTGAAGAAAAATTCCACAAGTGTTTTGTGAATGGAGCCTGCAAACCTATTTCACTGTAACTGTTAATACAGTATAAATCAGAAATAGGGGGAGGGTCCAGAAATCCTCCATCACAGAAATGAGGGGAAACTTTCTTACATCTTGAGAAAAAGCAGCAAAATAACTGGCCGCAAGACTCAGACATCATGTTATTTTTATCATATTTCTATCGGGTTACATACAGTATGATCTTATACCACCCACATACCTTCCACCAGTTCCAGGCTGAATTTCTGGGGTAGTGTGTCTAAAATGAGACAAGTTTTTTTTCTTGAACTTCAAAGTCATTAAAGTGAAATGTGAGGGTAAAATCTGTGTTTATGCTGTTACATCACCTTTTATCCTAAGTGACTTACAATAAGTGCATTTCAACCATGTGGATACAATCCAAAAACTGGAAGAATCATGCAAGTATATCAACTTCATCAAATATGCTGAACTGCTTCAAGTGCTACACTTAGAGACAATAAAAAGAGAATAATAGCAATAACAATAATAGAGAAAGAGTTTTTTGTCTTTTTTTCAATCTGTGATGGAAGATGTGCAGAGTTTCTGCTGTCAGTGGGGAGCTCGTTCCACCATTGTTGAGCCAGAACCGCAAACAGTCGTGATTTTGTTGAGCGGTGGCTGGGCCCCCCTTGTAGTGAGGGAGTAACAAGCCGATTGGCAGTAGCAGAATGTAGTGGACGAGCTGGGTGTATGGTTTGACCATGTCCTGGATGTAGGATGGGCTTGAGCACGGTAAGCAAGTACCAGTGTCTTGAATTGGATTCAGGCAGCCAACGGTAGCTAGTGCAGGGTGTGGAGGAGCAGTGTAGGGTGGGAGAACTTGGGTAGGTTGAAGACCAGCCGAGCTGCTGCATTCTGGATGAGCTGCAGAGGTCAGATGGCACATCCAAGCACACCACCCAAGAGTGAGTTGCAGTAGTCTAAGCATACGATGACAGGAGCCTGGACCAGAACCTGCGCTGTCTCTAGAAATTCGTGCTGCCACCTTGGTTTCAGACTGGAGTAAAAGACAGAATTAGTGAATAACAGAGGCAAGTGACTTGGTAGGCAAGATAAAAGAGGGCACCCAGAACCAAACCCTGAGTGACCCCAGTAGTGAGGCTACAAAGTTCTGACACATATTCTCTCCCAGTCAGCCTGTAAGTGGGGTCCTTGAGGTAGGATGTGAACAGAGAGAGTGCAGAGCCTCTGGTGGTTCACTGTGTCAAACGCTGCTGAAAGGTCCAACAAGATGATGATGGAGGACAGGGAGGTTGCTCTAGCAATGTTGAGTTCCTCTCTGACGGCAAGGAGGGCAATCTCAGTTGAGTGTGCTGCCTTGAAACCAGACTGGTGGGGGTCAAGAAGGTTGTTCTGGTGGAGATATGCAGAAATTTGAGTGAAGACAGCACGCTCAGGTGTTTTAGAAAGAAATGGAAGACGAGAGACAGGTCTATAATTCTTTACATCAGAAGGGTTGAGTGTGGGTTTCTTTAAAAGAGGGTTCACTCTTGCTGCTTTTAGAGCATTAGGAAAATGACCAGTTGTCAAAGAAGTATTGATGAGGTGGGTGAGAAAAGGAAGGAAGTCATGAGCAATAGATTGGAAAAAGTGAGAGGGGATAGGGTCAAAAGGGCAGGTGGTTGGGCGGTGGACGGTAACCAGGTCTAGTGCCTCATTGGGAGAGAGCAGTGAAAAGGAGGTTAGAGTAGGAGATGAAGAGGTGGATGTAGGACAGGAGGAGTCAGCAGGAGGGTGGGGAAATGAGGAGCATATGTCATCTATCTTTTTTTACAAAGTAGTTAACAAAGTTGCTCATTAGAAGGGGGTGGGGGTCAAGGATGGTAGAGAAGATAGACATTTTTTTTGGGTTGGACAAGGAAGATTGAATTTTGGATTGAAAGAAAGAGATTTTAGCTGCAGATAAGGAGGTGGAGAAAGAGGAGAGAAGAGATTGATAGGCAAGGAGGGTCTCGGAGCGTTCTGTCAGACAAACACAGAACTGGAGGGGTCGGGCGAGCCAGCCGAGAGGTGAGAGGATAGAGAGAGTCCAGAGAAGAGGACAATGTAGAATGGAGAGTGCGGTTGCAGCGGAGAGGGACAGTATGTGTAGAAAAGAAAGGTCTGAGAGTTTGAGAGAGGGGGAGAGAGTAGGATATGAAGTGGTCAGAGACATGAAAAGGAGTTAGAGATGTCAGTGATAAAGCAGCTCCTGCTGAATACAAAGTCAAGTTGGTTACCAGCTTTGTGAGTGGGGGGGAGAGAGAGAGTCAGAGAGTGAAAGAAGATAGTAAATGAAATAAATCAGATGTTAACTTCTCGTCTGGATGTTGAAGTCACCGAGAGGTACAGACACAGCATGAAATTCGAAGAAGAAGGAGTGTGGAAGCTGGTAGAGAGACAATCTACTTTTGGGGGAGATTAGCAAGCCAATGCCAACCCTCTGCCGACAGGTGTGGGTGAAGGAGTAGGCTTACGAGAAGGCTGCAGGGGTGAAAGTGTACTCAGGTGTGATCCAAGTCTCAGTGAGAGCAAGGAAGTTCAGAGATTGCAAGTAGGCGTAGTCTTCGTTTCATGAGGCTGCCGCACAAGCTGCCACTTCAAACACGGAGTTTTAAACACAAACACAAATGCTGATTGCTCAGTTAGTTACAGAGGTGCTAACCACACCCCCTGTTAATTAACAGTATAATTAAGTACAATGAGCCTAGTGGTGATGGCCTGGCAAAAGAAACTCATTTCCACTGACAGCTCAACAAACAAACAACAGATCAGGGAAGAAGTGTGATTTCTAAAAAACCTAAAATGTTTTAACAATGAGGTCTCTTAAAGGTGAGGTATGCGATTCTAATCCGATACACGTCTTTTTGTCAGATTCAGTGAATATTTCTTCATGGTCCGCTAGCTGTCTGTTCAGTGTGTGCGCTGAAAAAAACTCTGGTCCTGGCTCCGTAAATGGGAAACAAAGAAAGTGTCTCGGACTGGGCCACACAACACTATTCCAGCCATGATTTGTGTGTTAGGTAACGTTAGATGACTTGCCGACGGACATTCAGGTTACTTCCTAGTTTGCCAAGATATGCTGTTGTTGTGATGTTTGCTATAGTATTTGCATGTTTGGAACATGTAATTGGCATTAAAGGAACCGCACTAAGCTGGTTTAAATCCTATCTATAAGATCGATCTCAGTTTGTACATGTTAACGGTGAGTCCTCCGTGCACACCAAAGTTAGTCACGGAGTTCCACAAGGTTCTGTGCTTGGACCGATTCTATTCACCTTATATATGCTTCCTCTAGGCAGTATTATTGGAAAGCACTCCATAAACTTTCATTGCTATGCAGATTATACCCAATTATATCTATCAATCAAGCCAGATGAAACTAACCAGTTAACTAAACTTCAGGCATGCCTTAAGGACATAAAGACCTGGATGACCTGCAACTTTCTGATGTTAAACTCTGACAAAGCTGAAGTTATTGTACTTGGCCCCAAACACCTCCGAGACACATTATCTAAAGATATAGTTACTCTAGATGGCATTGCCCTGGCCTCCAGCTGCACCGTAAGGAACCTCGGAGTTATCTTTGATCAGGATTTATCCTTTAACTCCCACATGAAACAAACTTCAAGGACTGCCTTTTTTCACCTACGTAATATTGCAAAAATCAGGCACATCCTGTCTCAAAATGATGCCGAAAAATTAGTGCATGTATTTGTTACATCTAGGCTGGACTACTGCAATTCCTTATTATCCGGCTGCCCGAATAAGTCCCTTAAGACTCTCCAGTTGATCCAGAATGCTGCAGCACGTGTACTGACAAAAACTAGGAAAAGAGATCATATCTCTCCAATATTAGCTTCTCTGCACTGGCTCCCTGTAAAATTTAGAATAGAATTTAAAATCCTTCTCCTCACCTCCAAAGCTCTTAATAGTCTGGCACCATCGTATCTTAAAGATCTCATAATACCATATTATCCGACTAGAACACTGCGCTCCTAGGCTCCCTCTCTCTCAAAACCTAACACGGCAGTGGCGGATGGGCACCCACCATTGAGTCTGGTTCTGTCCAAGGTTTCTGCCTGTTAAAAGGAAGTTTTTTCTTGCCACTGTCGCCAAATGCTTGCTATATATTATAAAGAGTACGGTCTAGACCTGCTCTATAGGAAAAGCGCAATAAGATAACTTCTGTTATGAATTGGCGCTATATAAATAAAATTGAACTGAATTGAATTATAGTAGCAGGAGAGTTGTGAGTATCGCTGTCTGGAACTGGTTTGCAGGCTTTCTCTGGCTGCTTCACAGCAGCAACAGTAGGGGTAGTTTACTATCCCACAACCTAGCTAAACTAACCCACAACCTAGCTAACGTTAGTTACATTACTTGCTGTGTCGTTGTTCGCTCTATATCATGGTATTTGATTTCTCCAGAATAGCATACCCCACCTTTAACTAGGGTTAAAGGTACTGATTTCAGATTAGTTCCCCATAACCCTAGGTTCAGTTAACCCCAGCTTGCACAAATCTAAGACCAAAACAGAACATAATGTATTTACCAAGAATATAAGAATGGACTAACTGATGGTTACCTGACACAGCACAATTTACTAATACCAATGGTTAAAATTCAACAAGACAGGAAAAAGACAGAGCAGGAGACTAATTAGATTATTGTCAATTGACACTACAAGAACAGTCTACAATCAGATTAAAGTCTACTAACACGTGGTGTAGGGTGGGAGAACTTGGGAACTTAGCAGATATAGCACAGTCAAGCAGAAATATGCCTATTTGAAAAGTAGATATATACTCAGCCTAATTCTAGCAGCCTTGAAAAAAGTTACCCCCAAAGTCAGAATGCAGAATGTTAAAAATATGTGAATAATAATTATTGACAACTAGTCAGGCGGAAAAAATTGTTTCAATTCCAGCAACAACTGTAAGTCTGGGAAACATACTGACCAAACCGTGGCTTAAACAAAGAGACATGACTCTGCAGTGTACTGTGGGGCTGTCAGGAGGGGGTAAGGAGGGGAGACTCCCAGTGGCTGGATAATAGCTGAAACTGGATAAGCAATCAGAGATCCTCCAGCTGGGTCAGTCAAAATTAATGTGAATATGTTTTTTAAATGTATTGTTTCTAGTTTTCTTTATTATAAGGAAGAAAAAAGGGTTTGTAAGTTAGATAAGAAGGAGACTTTAGCAGGAAAGCTAATGTGGGTTGTTCAAAGTCTGTGGCTCTTGTGTTACAAGAGTGTAACCAGTGTGACCGTCTTTAGAAATCTGTCGTCAATAAATCAAATAATGTGAAACTGCAGCACTTTCTTGTATACAGTGTTTTTCAGTATTTAGTGATGAAAGACGGAATTTAACAGAATGTGAGTGGTTGATTTTCCTGAATCCAGTGACAGTATCTTTCCTTCTTCAGAAGCACTGATTGTGGTACACACTGGTGTCATCATTCTTTTGTAGGAGAAATGTAATTTGATACATAACACACACACACACACACACACACACACACACACACACACACACACACACACACACACATACTGGGTACCTGTTGTGTTTCTCATGGTGAGGACATGAACAATAACAGGAAGCACTTTTAGTCTGGCATGATGAGAAGGAACCCTGCAATCGTGGAAAGAAGAAGGGGGAAAGACAATTACATTTTAACTAGTCATTCGATCAAACTTTCCTGTAACCCAGTACAGACTCTTACTCACTTCCATTACAGCAACAATTGCATTCTAATCATATTTTTCATGTGCATGTAAACTTGACATCTTGTTGATGTCTTTATATTAAAGTGAAACAGGCAAACATAACATATGTTTGTGTGAGTTTTTGTAGGGTCTATGTGGGTGTGCCAGTGCAATCCAAAGGTAATTGTTATTTTCTGCAAGTTCAACAAATCCTACTGATCCATGACACCTGAATTGCTGTGCACCATTTGACCATTGACACACCTCCTGTTTAATATCTTCTCCCACTTCACTGGTCAAGTTCAGTGTCAGTCACCAAAATATCAAGCTGAGTAATAAATGTGTACTTCTACCTTTACCACGCACCATGAGCGCACTCTGCATAACACTTCGTTTCTCCAGTCTCCAGTGTTTCTCCAGTCTGTCTCCAGTGATCTCCCTGCCTGTCTCCAGTGATCTCCCTGCTTGCCTCCAGTGATCTCCCTGCTTGCCTCCAGTGATCTCCCTGCCTCCAGTGATCTCCCTCCTACAGAATATCTCTCTCTCCATCCCCACTATATCTGGCTGTCATTCAATAAAGAACCTTCTTGTCCATCGCGGTGTCCCTTGCCTGTCTGTACTGTAACAAATACTGTATTCTTCAATACTTTAGTTGGAAGTAAAACCAAAAAAAGTGGCACACCTGAAACTGTGATGGATCTTTACTGCGGACAGTTTGGATAATAATTTTACCCCTCTATTTATTACATTTTTCTTTTCCAAATACATTTGTCCAACCTGGGGATTTGTTTCAAACCTGTCTGGTTGTCTGACTGCTCATGTTTCTTGACCTGTCAGACTTCTTTTTAGTGATATCGTCGTGTTCCAAGATCTCAGCTATTAATTTGGTTAGTACAATGTTGTTATTATACAGTACACACAAATTAAACCAACTCCCAATTCTCTACTGTAACTCCTGCACTTGGTTAATACCTGCTAAGTACTAGAAACTAGAAAAACTAGTCTATGGCAGAAAAACTAGTACATGCATTTGTTACTTCTAGGCTGGATTATTGCAATTCCTTATTATCAGGCTGCCCAAATAAGTTCCTTAAGACTCGCCCTTAATGAACAGGTACCATCATATCTTAAAGAGCTCATAGTACCCTATTTCCCCACTAGAACACTATGCTCCAAGAATGTAGGGTTACTTGTGGTTGCTTGAGTCTCCAAAAGTAGAATGGGAGCCAGAGCCTTCAGCTGTCAAACCCCTCTCCTGTGGAATCAGGTCCCAGTTTGGGTTCGGGGGGCAGACGCCATCTCCACATTGAAGACTTTCCTCTTTGATAAAGCTTATAGTTAGGGCTACCTTGGGTGAGCCCTGAACCATCCCTTAGTTATGCTGCTATAGGCCTAGACTGCCTGGAGACCCATGATGCACTGAGCTCCTCTCTCCTCCTCTCCCTTTCCATCTGTATGCATTTTTATCCCATTACTGCATGTTACTAACTTGACATCTTCTCTCTCCAATAGTTTTGTGCTTTCTTGTCTCTCTCCTCTCTCCTTCTGTCACTTTCTTTAGGTATTTCTGCCTCCAGAGCTGCAGAGTCTGGATCTATGATTGCAGGCCACCTACTGCCCCAGTGTACCTGCTCAACACCCACTGCTACAATTATTATTATTATTGTTATCATTACTATTATTATATTTAATAATATTATTACCACTATGATTACCATTACTTTAAATCTCTATGAGGAACTTGCATTGTGCTACTGTATGTTCTCTTTCCCCCTGCTCTCTCTCAATTCAATTCAATTTAAATTCGAAGGCTTTATTGGCATGAAAGATTTGAAAAACAATTTGGCCAAAGCATCCTCTCTCTCCCCCCTGGTGGGAATTGTTGGGTCTCTGTAAATAATATTATAAGCAGTATGGTCTAGACCTGCTCTATATGAAAAGTGCAATGAGATAACTTCTGTTATGAATTGGCACTATATAAATAAAATCGAACTGAATTGAATTAATAGGTGAATTAAGACACAGGGGCTTCAATAAAGAGGCCACAACAGTCAGTGTGGGTTATCTGCCATAAATGGCTATCAATTAAAAAACAGTTACTAAAACTCTAAAAGAAGAAGAAGAAAAGGAGAGGACAGACAGTCCTACCACGGTCGGAAAGCCAACCACCCGTTGATGGAGCACTCTGAGAATTTTACCAGTGAAAAATATAACACATACCAAAACACACTTCAAATGAAAACACCGCACTATTAAAATGTGCCACCACAGACCTTATCACCATAAAAAGTGAGTGAACTCCCAGCACCCCAACCACACACTGGAGGCCACCACCAGCCACAGCACTAGAAACAAATCAATCCTAAAATGAACATTAAAAACTGTAAGATAAAGACAGATATAGACTAAAACTAATACCCAATATTAAAATAATACTAAAATAAAGGGCAATCACAAATTTGCTGCGAGGTAAACTGATAATTTGCAATGCTAAATTATTACATTACATACCTCTGCACCAGCTGACAGTCAGTCATCTCTTTTCAGCTTTTCTACCTACAATAAAAGTTATGGCAGACCCACTATATCATAATGATTAAAAAGTACAATACCTCAGGGTGCTTGCACCACTACAATAAAAATACTAATATGAAAATAAAACATAATTATAAGTTAATAATAAAGACCATAGGTTTGGTTTAACAGAGCCACAAGTGTACAGAAAAGTCTCAGCCACATGGAGAAAGCACACTAAGCACCATAGTCTAAGTGCAGGGGTAGCCTGCAGTCTCCACACCTGCTGCCCATGAGCCTACTTATTGGTTTGTGGCTCTCACCTGATTCCCCCTGCATGGTTCCTAGTGTCCCTGTCCTACACTACAACATAACTTTATTGAGCTACCAGGAGTTGAATAAGAAAAACAATGCATAGAAAAACATAATTTGGGAAATGAACTCCCTTGTCGTTCGCCAGCATAGTGGTAATGTGAGAAAATGACTGCCCAGTGGGAGCTGAGGAGCTCAGAGACTGTCCTCCCAAGAGAAATGACAGCATCAGTCGTTTCAGCAAATGTCCCAAAACGACATATGTTTACATATGTCGTTTTGGGACAGCATCCGTAAGAATCCGCTAGCGTCCGTAAGAATTGTGACTGTTGTACCGTTGGGAGCAAAGGAGTTAGGTGACGTTATTATAGAGCGACACAGTCTGCAGAGGGAGGAGTTTGGGGTGGATGAATCGGTCAACATAATGCAAACCATGCTTCTACATGTTGTTCTAGAGGGCATGGACAAAACACATATTTTGTGGTTTAATTTGAAGGACTTGTTGGAATTACTATTATACTATTATTATTGCTTAGTGAAAACATGCAAGGTTCAGGCTCGAGAGACTACAGACTGCCTGCCTCTTTGAATCTGTATATTTGAACGCACCGTAATAATGAGAAGTGTCAAATTATGATGGCCGCGCTGAATGAATCTAGCAACAGTAGCCAATTGGCTAATGCCAGTACAACTTAAGCTCTGTGTTTGAACTAAAGGGCTTGGTCTGCTTTTACACGAGGTGCTTGCTTTGAATCATCCAACAGCGTTCAATTCCCGATTTGCTATAAGGGGGGCTGCATCCAACAATTTTTGTAACTTTCTGAAAAGACAATCCCACAAGAATGCCCACTTCAGGCAGCGATTGGCCAGGAGTGTGAAAGGAGGCAGCACTTCATTCTCTCTCAAGCTTTCTTTTTCATTCTTCACTCAACTACTACCATCACTTTTTATGTGAACAACAGAGTCCAACACCATGAATGTCGTCGAGGAGGGACTGTCCAAAATACTCGTTTGTATGATTCATCACATCTCTCCCCTCTCTATGAGGGCAGGCTTTTTGCGTGTGGCCATTCAGAACAGGTATAAACACTTTTGCCTGTAGTTGTAGCCAGACAACACGTAGTACAACCTTGTTTGTTTCAAGCATACTGAGACCTTAACCCCACATAAAGACATTACACTCCCTGGCCACTTTATTAGTTACACCTATACAATCAATTGCAATCCAGTACAACAGGCCAGTTTTTGTTCAAACTATTGTAACTATTTGTTACTGAGGTCGTGGTGGTGTTGTACTGGACTGCATTATAAATGTGTTTCTAATATTATTCCCCCCTCATGTTAGTAAATGGGGTGAGCAAAACATTAGAAACACCTCTCAATATAATGCACTCCAGTTCAACACCTAAGCCAACTATAACCTCAATAATAAACATATGGTTACATTAATACCTCTCTGACAGTGTCAAAATTAGTATCTTTGTAAAGGCAGAATTTATGGCTGAGCTGTTGTTTTGGATTGTATTAGTGGCCACTTTATTAGGTACACCTGTAAAATCTGTAGAATCACTTCAGACAACCATTTCATCCCACAAAAAACAGTGTACTGTTGATTTTTTACTTAATCAATGAAACTGAATCACAATATATTTGGAGCGGACCACACTGACTGCAACAGATCAGGAGTAAGTCACTATTTTATTGGTACCTAGACTGCTGGACTCATGTGTTCTTCCAACCAGTCCACTCTGGTATCTAAACTCTACTTCTGTATGTCTTTTGGGGGGTAGAGACAGAGTGAGATGCACCCATTGAGGAGTGTATTGTCTTGAGGTTTTCCTCTTGTTAGCACCCTTGGCCTCTCAGTGTGCTGTGTCACACACACAGACACATACACCGCTGTCTACTCCACCCCCTCCCTACCCTGTCTTTTCGGATCACTTAACAGGACAGTTACTCTATCCATCTTTTCATCATGGTCTATTGTGTTTGTAGCCTCGGTTTAGAAAGCTTTTATGGGGAAACCATCTCTTTCTCTTCTTGCAACTCTTTCTTCTTGGCAAAATTCACATTGTACCATTTAAAACAGTGATGATACTGATTTAGGTTCAGGGTCAGTAGCATACTAGTACAAATTTAGTGGTGTCTTAAAGGCATGCTTAAATTATTTGAAATTTTACATACTTGTTTTCTACCAGGCACTTCTCACCTTATATGAAAAAATAAATAAATTGTATCCCTTGTCTGCCATATTGTCAGCATTTCTTCGGTAAAGCAGTTGCTGCAGCTAAGAACACGCTAACAAGTGCCCTTTGGTTTTCAGTTATGTGTGGTAGCAATGAAAATGAAATGAACAATGAAAATTTGGTGGTGAGGTTGGTGAAGTTCTTGATGGCAAAAAGGTAACAGTGGACTTACACAACAGTCCCAACATTTTGCAAGCTTAAAAAGCCTAGCTTAAAAACTAAAAGAAAGTGAAATTGAGAAAGACTGGGAGAAAGGGCAAACTGCTAGGTTAGCTCCATCAAAAGATAAATACATCTCCCACAAACTCCTGTTTGAGTTCAACTTTGTATAGTATCTTGTTTTGTAGAAATGAAAAATTAAATATAATGGTTTTAGGCACAGTTAGCGCTGGAGTTAGCACTTTATCAGCCAGTTGGGTGCAGTGACGGCATACATCTCAATAAGAAGCTTGCTAACAAGATACAATCAGTTAATGTAATAAAGTCTACAGCTGAATGGAGCCTAAACGTATCCAAAGTGGAAACAGTGAATTATAAGCTATGTACTTGCTAACTGCTAACAAAATAACTTTTTAACAGAACATATTATTTAAGCATTGTTGGGGTGTGCCCTGGAATGCACTGTATTTTGTACAAGTAAAGATGAAAAAGTTAATTGTGGTAGATAATGATTTAGCATGAAGTCAGTGAAGACACAGCCATACAGGTCAAGGTACATCTAGAAGTGCTAAGTCTAAGGCACCTGGACTTGCTTTTTATTCTTAAGGATGTTTCGCCTGTCACTGAAAAGGCCTTCTCAGTTCAGAGGAATCGGAGACAGGTCCAGCGGCCTTTGACTTACACTTCTAGATTTAGCAAAAAGTGTATATTTTGTGTTTTACAACACACATTTTTACTACTAATAAAAATATAGCAATAGCAATGCCTCTGATTTCACATGAATTCACAAAACACTTGTGAAAGCACCCTTGTTTTAAATGTTAGTGCTATCAATTGTTCCCTAACATGCTGCAGTAAACTGTTCAGTTTTAAACCCCCCGAGTGGAAACACAGACCAGTACCAACCCCCCCGTTAGGAAAGGAGTTGGGGGCTGGTGGTGGGGGATGAAGGGCAGATTCTTTGGGAAGAAGCCCTGGTCCGTTCTCTGTCCTGGTGTCCAGACTTGATAGCCGTGATACCAGGCCATTCAAGGACTTGAAAGGCGCTGACGCCCTTGAGAACCACTGAAAGCGTCCTTCCTTCCCTCAACACACACACACACACACACACACACACACACACACACACACACACACGCACACGCACACACACACATTATAGGGTGTGTGGGACGCTGTCTGTTGTGTACCACTTCTACTTCATTAGCAGCTAATTCTATGAACACATGCAGTTGATGCTACTACCTGCTCTGATTATATCAGGACTTCTGTGCTTTTTCCTTTCTACAGAATCTTTGTGTTGATACTGTATGTTGCAATTATCAGTTGCACAACAAGTCCTCCAAATTAAACAAAATGTCATTTGTTACATTTGTTAGAACAACACATATCAGCATATTGCTTGTCTGATGCTTTGATCAACAGGACATAATTTTTGTGTGCCTTCCAAAACCGTTACAAATCACTGTTGAAAAATCTATTTTATGATGTGACAACGCTATGATTATTAAGGTTTGGTAAGGACAAAAAAACACTTGGTTAGGATTAGGGAAAGAGCATGGTTTTGGTTAAAATGACTTATTTTTGAAGGTTGGGGGACCGTAGTGGTCATGGCGACAATAATAACCACGTGGTTAAGATTATGGAAAGATCGTCATCATAATCAGCAGAAACCCATGTTGACTCATGGTAGGACACAGGAATCGAACCACAAAGACAGTCTCCATTCGCATTATGTTTCAATTTTCCAGTAGCTCTTGTTTTTTCTTGCTGTAATCTGTTTTGATATGCTTATGCAAACAATTCTTATAAAAGGAAACATAAAACCCAGCAATAACTGCCTTTTGTTAAACATTAGACATCTGCCGCTCAGTGATGTCTGCCTCTGCCATGGAGGTTCCTTGCTGACCCCACCAAATAAATATGATGTAAACCTGCCATGAAACGTTATGTTCTTTATGCCAGTCACTTCATCTTCATTTTATCAGAAATAATAACTATAAATGCATTTCTCATTTTATGTATTATATCCAGGTTTCCAGACACTACATAGATGTGGTTGGTCACTTTGCTGAGTAGACTTTTAGTGTCCCATTAAATAAATTAACTTTTAGAAGGTTATAGTAGGAACAATGAATATTTGTCATTTTTTTTGCATGTAAATTGTGTAAATTTGATGACAATGGTTATCTGCAAAAAAGATATGTTACCTGACAGCTTCAATTCAAAAGACCCAGCACCAGTGGCAAAGTAACTGCCTGTTATTTTCGACCATTACTTTCCCTTTCTGTCTCTGTGAAGTCATTCTGTCAGGTCCATTTCTTTTCATTTATCTCCAGTGAAAGATGGTAAGGTTAGATTCCTCAGCATGGAGACCTCTGTGTGCTCTCTATAGCTGCCACCACATTCATCTTCAGCATTATTACTAGGTTCACACACTCTTTGCCTCTGTCTCTTTCATTCTCCACCTGCTCTGATCTTAGTCAGCATCTTTGTAAAGCTGTGAATGTATGTTTATTTGGACAATAGGTGGAATGTGATACAGAACATTCAGATTTGTTGGATCAGAGGCACGGATAAGATTATGTAACATACAAAATATGTTACATCATTTTGATACAACCATTAGGCAATTAGATTTAAAATCACATCAGCAAATGTGCAGTCACACTATGCAAGTGACAGAAACTAAAATGTACTGCTGGATGCATATTGCCTATAGAGAACACTATTTGAATCATTCTAATGTTTTCACTGATACCTGGTCTGAAGCTCTGCTGGCCAAAACCCATCCAGCAACAGCAATGGACGACATAGCAGAAGGTTAGCGAAGCTGATCACCGATCAGTCTCTATTGTAAGAGGGATCAATCACGATGAATCAAAAGAATCTATAGACTGCTATTGTATGCAGTGTCCAGAGTATGACCCTGGACCCGGCCACCCTGAGAAGCTGAGGGTAAAGGTCACACACACAGACAGAGCAAGAAACATGGCTTCACAGATCTCATCAGATCTATACCTACCTTGGTATAACCATAACAGCATCAGGGAGTTTCAACATGGCAGTGAATGCACTAAAAGAAAAAACTCAAAGAGCTCTAAATGCAATTAAGAGAACATTGTATAATTTCCAAATTCCAATTAAAATTTGGCAGAATTCTGCAGATACATTTTACACGTACACAGAAAAACACCAACAAATGCATGTAGAGCGGAATTAGGCAGATGCCCACTGATAATTAACATTCAAAAGAGAGCGCTCAAATTTTTTAATCACCTTAAATCCAGCCCCCTAGACTTTCCAAAGCCCTCCAAACCCAAGAGCTGAGCCCAGAAAAGAGTCCCCTATGTCAGTTGGTGCTGAGACTAACTGCCCCCCCATCAGACACACTCAGACCACAACACTGCTTTCCAAACACCAGTCAGAGGAAATCAAATTCGACAGGTGAGGTTGAGACAGAGATGCACCTACAATGTACAACATTCAATGAAATAAGGAACATTTACTTTAACAAGTTCAACTCTGTAATCTCAGATTTCAAAGAACTTAATGACCTCTCAAAATTAAAAATACTCCTAGGACAAGGAGACAGGGCATCTTACTGCCCAATATGTATCAACGTGCCACAACCTGAGGGACAGTGAATGACCTACCTAACCTAAAAAGTTGCAATGTTTATGTTGTTCTGACTTAAGTGTATTTGTATTTTTAACCACAAGTCAATGTTTTATTATTATAATTACTATATTTCTTACTTATTGTTATATATTCTAATAGCACATTTTTTCTGGTTATGTTTTTATTTCACACATGCTTTGGCAATGTTAACATCTGTTTCCCATGCCAATAAAGCCCAATGGAATTGAAATTAATTTATCTTTATCTACACCTTGAATTCAATTCATTTGTGGTCTACAGACTATAGATCTCACTGAGACAAGGAGTGAGAGATTTTAGAGTGATGTTACAGTAAAACTTAAGGAGTGCACTGCACACTGCAGAGCCATGATGAGTACATCAGTTCTTAGTAAAAAGTGAATTTTCTATCCTTTTCTACCCATGTTAGGGTCATGGGTCACTGGAGCATATCCCAGCATACATTGGGTGCGAGGAATTGTCCATCTTGGAAAGGTTGAGTGTTTAATTGCCTAATTTACCCAGTGTGTAAGGGATAAGGCTTGTGATATTCTATATTTTTGGTATTGTCAACAAATCCCATAAGAAGACCATAATCAACGATGTGTTAGTCCATCTCTCAATACTAAGTACCATTGGTTCCTATAAGTTAGTTATAGTTCTTAAGTAGGAGGAATTGATGGTTCCAGAAGTATATGTCCCATTCATTTTTCCCGTAGACAATGACCTCTATGGCCTGGATTGGCATGGATGATAAAAACTCAAAGGTACAAGCCTGTAGACATAAAGACTTCAGGGGAGAAGTTAACCATGACTCAGAAGATGCATTTTGGCAACATTCAATCTCCAAGCTTTAAATTCTGTGACATGCGGCGCTAGCGGCAGGTGGAACCAGTTGTTACTGTGACTTTTGTTTAGACCTAAGCGCAGCCACCTTATTCTCCACCGTACCGGAGGTGGCTTTCACCTCTCCTGGGCTGGGTCCTCTTGTTTGCATTCTGAGCACTCCAATGATTTCTGGTACAGGATCCCATTCCAGGCCAATCTCCAGTAGCTCTCTCATTTTTTCATTCAAGTCCTCACCGCCATCATATGGCAGGCCCATCACAATGATTGACACATCAGAATCAAATTCATAAGAGTTTGGGGCTGGTTGTCTGTATTTTTTCTTCAAGCAAATCTGATACCGATTTCCAGGTCAATAGTTTCCCTTCTTTCTTCTGAACTGACTTCTTGAGCTCAGCCTTCATAGTTTTTTCCAGGCATGCTCTACACTTTACTGTTGAACCGTCTTTCAGTGTTATCCATCTTTGCTTGTAGTAGCTCCATCTCCTTCAGCAACACGTTTGTGTCTTTGTTTTCATCCTTGTCCTGATGGTGCGTGTGAATTGATTTAATTATATATTTAAGGCCCTGCACACTCACACAGGTGTTTTGAGTTATGTGGCCAATTAGACCTACTCAGGTTGGATTTGTGAAAAGTTATGTTTGCTGGGATTTACGTGAGGTCACCATGTACTAAGAATGATAAAGCAGTAACTTGTTTTGCAACAAAACACACAAGATAACAATACATTTTTATCTTATCAAGTTTTGGGATCTGAGAGAAGCCATTTTGCATAATGAGCCCTTTTACTTTTATATTTTAAGTACATTTTGCTGGAAATACTTTTACTCAGAACTGTGTAGAACTGTGAATGCAGGACTTTTACTTGTAAAAGTATTCTTACATTGTGGTATTGCTACTTTTACTCAAGTAAAAGATCTGAATACTTCATCCACCTATGCTGTTGAGAAAACTGATAAAACAATCTGAAGCTTAAAACAATTCACTTTTAAATTCCGGGCCAACTTTGGATGAATTCAGCAACTATGGCAGCGTCTTTTGTTCACACATTCATTGATGAAGCATTTTGAATTCACTACGGCTTTGATTTGTGTCTCTGACTGGCTTCTTCCTTAGTCTCCATGGCTATGGCGGTCAAGACTCATTGTAGTGTTTAGACCTGTCCCCCATGCCAAAATGATGGACAAAACATGACTTCTCAGAAACTAATTTGAAAAAATGTAAACTTAGGATGCTACAGTAACTTATTGGATCTTAACATTATCCGGGAGAGTCCTGTGTTTCTATGTTAAGTAACATCAAGGATATTGTAGAAAAGGTTTCAGTCGTAGTCATCTGGACACTGTTTTCAGAATCAAGACGTTTCGGCTCCCATCCGAAGTCATTCTCAAAAGTCATTCTCAATTGAGAATGACTTCCGGATGGGAGCCGAAACGTCTTGATTCTGAAAACAGTGTCCAGATGACTACGACTGAAACCTTTTCTACGATAGAACACTCCTGGACGAATGAGGGACTACACCGTATCAAGGATATTGTTTAAAGAAAAATTTGAAATGGGAAGACAGAATGGGGAAAAACACTTCCAGAACTAGTGGGTCCTCACTCCTTCACAAACTTTGTTTCATTTTTTTTAAATGGCTCAGTAATTTCTTCAAACAGCTGGTCACTGTAGTTTTTAGCAAACATTACTCAAATAGGAGGAAATAGTGCATGTGTATGGGACTATTTTCACGGTGTTTGGACTGTGGGTGGAAACCAGAACGCCCCGAGGAAACCCACACAGAGCAAAGGTTTCAAGTTTCATTCTTTCATCAGGGCTTGGCTGACAGCAGCCAAGTTCTCTTCTTCTTATTATAAGCTCTGAGCTGATCAGCTTTTCCAGGAAATCAAATCAAGAAAAATATACTGTAAAACATTTTGACCACATACAGGGCTTTAGTCATATTCAAACATTATGTGTAAAACATTTAAAGTTTAGTATATTACCATAAGTAAAATAACAGTTCAGTAAAAGCCTGGACATAGTTCATATCAGTGGACTTTATTATCTACATTACTGATATGCACCATACATACAAAAAAAGTTATATTTATATTGCTCCATGTATATTTAAATGACAGATAGAGTCACTATGCCACAGACAACCTTAGGTTAGTCAGACAGAGTGATATTAATAGCACAGTGTCATTAAAATAAGAAACCAATATGTCTTCATATACTGGTCAAGCAAAGGAGCACCTTCAGCGGAAGACTCATCCCCCCACAATGCACCACAGAGCGCCACAGGAAGTCATTCCTGCCTGTGGCCATCAGACTCTTTAACTCCTCCCTCTAAGTGTCAGTCTGTATGACCCTAGGTCACTAAACTGGACACTGATCATTAACATCTCTGTGATACTTGAATAACTGCAATATTCTGTGTAAATACTCCGTGCAATATTTAGTTTTCCTATTTATAGGATACATGATATTGATATTATTCATACCTCCATTACTGCTGTGCGATATCTTAATAATCTCAATAAGCTACACTTAACTCGACAGTACATGCACCACTACTTATTACTTATATTATTACATTGTATTATTATACTGTATTATCATCATCAGCCGGTAAACCCACTTGGTACTTCACACTTATTTTATTTTATCTTATACTTATACCCACCTGGTACTCCATTTATTTTCTGACCTGTTTTTATAGTTTTTATAGTGTATTGTATTATATTTATTGCTAGTACTTTCTCCTGTGTGCACTGACGTAAAGGCCAGCTGCTGTAACAAAGAGTTTCCCTTCGGGGATCAATAAAGTATTTCTGATTCTGACTCTGATTCTGACTGCGTTTGGACATTGATTCAATATGTGTGAAATATCTGGAGTATTTGAACTTTGTGTAAGAAAAATACAGGCACAACACATGCCAAACCAAATGGTCTTTTTTGAATTGAGGCCTTACAGAAAAGTAGCCCTACTACTCACAGGCTCTCTGGTTCAGCTAGTGAAATCAAGACCTATCAGCCTCCACACCATCAGCATGCAAGCATTCTACACAGAGGCAAGTAGTGGCCACTACCACTGTGTATATACATATGTGAATGTTTGTGCTGTTGCACATGGCTAGAGGCTTACGTAAACCTATAAGTGCCAATGATATAGTAAAGTAACTCCATGGAAGAATACCATTGTCATTCTAAACCACTGAAGCACACTCCCAAAATGTCCTTCAATGGAATAAAAAATTATTACATTTTTCAGATTTAACTAAATCATTTCTTCATACTTGTCTTGAAGGGATTATTATGTATTACAGACAGTGGAGTTCTTCAAGGAACCATTCTTTTTCTTTTTCTTTATACAAGCTCATTCGCCAGCAATAGCAGACAATACAATGTTGTAATGTTCAGTGTCTTGCCCAAGGACACTTCGACATGTGGGCTGGGGGAAGCCGGGATCGAACCACCGACCTTCCAATTGGTGGATGACCCGCTCTACCATCAAGTCGCAGCCTTGTACGATTGTATATAGAAAGAGAGAAATTGCACTCTGTGTTCTGCTGTCTGGACTAACAGATTAAAGTCCCTACAGAAAATATATGTATAATATGTATAATTCTAGCATCTTTTAAAACTATGTGTGTGAACTGCTGTCAGTTGTGGTGAATTTTTAATGCTACTGCTGGGAGTTGCCAAAGTCTTTTTACTTGTTTATAAAGCCAAAAATAACCTAGAACCTTATTCATCAAAGTATCAATCAAAGATTCTAAAAATGACTACTACAGTTTTATGTTCCAGCCAGAACATTGAGCTCATTCCCCAAAGCTTTCCATTATGAAAAGGCTGCTTTCCCCCCTAAACTGTGTAATACCCTCCCTCTTGATCTCAGAATGTTAAGCCTGCTTGGTATTTTTTTAAAGGAATTAAAGAATACTTTTTCATTTGGAGCTTTCATTTTTATTTTTTGGTATTTTGGTAGTCTCTCTCTCTCTCTCTCTCTCTCTCTCTCTCTCTCTCTGTGTGTGTGTGTGTGTGTGTGTGTGTGTGTGTGTGTGCACGCCTGTATGTGAGAATACGTGTGCGTGTGTTTGTGTTCAGAATAAAGTTAGCCAAGCCCAGCTCTAAAACCGGAAGTATATCACTTTCTACTTTAAAGTAAGAGTAGGAAATGTGCTAGTTTAATAAACAATAGGTACAATAACAATAAGCAACATTTTTCATTCATTCATGTCATATTCATCAGAATTGACCATATATTCAGAGGTATGATACTACTTAATTATACTTAGGTGAGTGAAAACAACATACAACATACATCTAGTAAACAAAAGTCACCAGTATGAATCTTATCTTTTAAAGTGTTTCACCTCGGGGATCAATAAAGTATTTCTGACTCTGATTCGGATTCTGATGAAATAGCCCAAAACCTGGACCAAGATTTTCAGTGTAATTTCTCAATAATTTGTGCAACAGAAAAGAAATTCTATTTACTCTATCACTAGAGGTAAGTGGGAAGGTAGTTAGCCTATTTTTGTAAACTAATGTGGGTGAATCGTCCCTTTAAATATAGTGCACTGATGTGATCTTCAGCGATTGATGAAAAGATGGAAACGTTGTGCTCTTTTATTTTGAAATCTTTGGCCGGACGTGTTATCATTTTATGCTGACTGACTTGACGCGGTCCAGTAATAAACCGGCGCAACAGCAAGGTGTTGATGGTAAACTTTCCTGTGTCTGCCGGTGGGAAGAGCGCTGCTACTCCGGTTTGTCCTGTAATTCTGTTTTGTGCAACAAAAGAAAATAACTCATAATCCGACGGAAAAGGAATAAACTAATCCACTGACATAACGGGAGACAAACGGGGGATCATTATTTACTACATTTCCCTTAACTTAATTCCTAACTTTTTTCTAATCAGTAACTAGAGGTGATATTCTCCCACAAGTCAAAAAAGTTGGAAGACGATTTTGTATACAAGATGTGTAGCGGCTGATAATTTGTTTTTGTTAGCTAAGTCGAAGCTTGTTTAAAGGTGTAAGTTATCACCACAGTGACAAGAAGGACAAAGCTGAAACAGACAAAGTGCTAGAGGCAGAGTAAAGTAAATGGAACCTCAGTTGTGCTGTGAGGAGGACAGGCCTGCTATCCGGAGGGCCTACCGGGACTCCAACCTATTGACTGACCGGGTCCTGCACGCTCTCTTGCGGGCAGAAGACAAGTACCTCCCTGCTCCCAATTATTTCAAATGCGTCCAGAGAGAAATAGCTCCGTACATGAGGAAGATAGTGGCTACCTGGATGTTGGAGGTGAGTTAAAGCCAATACATAACGTTACGTGTTGTACAAAGAGAATCGCGTTCTCAAAACTGGTAGCTATTTCAAAGTTCCTCTGCTTATCTGCGAAGTTGCTTGGTACAAGAATGTCTTGTCTTTTTGTGAGTAATCGAGAGTCGCTGGTGAATTCGGCATACAAGCTACGATATATGTAAATAGACTGTCAAATCACAACTTTAGGAATAGATTCCGACTGCTCACTAGCACCACTTTTGATTTTGTGGAAGGGGACAGAGACGAATAAAAGGTGAATGCAATTTCTTTCAAAGGTGAACGAAATGGAAGCCGTATTGAAGTTCTAGTCCTCAAGACTCTGTAGTGCCTAGACAAGTTGCGTGTAATGCAGTCTTGCCGGTAAACAAGCGGTATTTTTAGATTTTCAGTGGTGTTTTTCGATGGAGTTTGGAATTCTGTTGTCAATGGAGTAACATAGTGGATTTGCTATCAAATGTAGGTTCACCATGGGCATGATACTTGTCCATAATGTATATTTTGTAACTACGTGTAGCCTGTTAAGAAGGCAAAAATGACGATGCCATGTGGAAAATGGTCATTTTAAGCAATTTATCGAGTTAAAAAGTACTCATGGCATCAACAAACGCTTATGGACGCCTTCTTTAGCCTACTTAAAATAAATTATTTCCATGCGCTCACATGCCTGTTTAACTTAACGGGCTAGAAAGAAATTTCAAATCCACAGAGAATGCATACCATATTTAAGAATATTTTGAAATAGTTTAGGAAAATGCTGCGAGCTGCCAGTCTGTGCAGACCACGCGCTGCCTTTGTGTTGGGGGCTCGCGAGGAACTTTAAGGGTTCTCAAGATTTACCTCATTTAATGCTCCATGTCCTTTCCATAGACCTACAATTAACATTTCTTCAACTTTATATCATACACTTACTGGGACACTTACTGTATGAGTGTAACTTAGTTTTTCGCCTTACCTGATTTTTGTTTAGAGGTTTTCAGTTAATGATATAAAACCGAGAAAAGCAACAAATCCTCACTTAAGTGAAGCTGCCGGTAATGTTTACCGGAACTATCTGCCTAAACTGATACTAGTGCTCTCTTTTCTCCAAATTTAAAATCTATATTAGCATCAGGTAATATAGGTATTAGCATCATTTTTATAGGGTAAGGTAACATGAGGTCAGGGCCCTCTGTGACACTAATGTAACTGATAGTGGTAACAGTGAATTTTATAATGACATTACAAGAAGAAGAAACAGTATTTAACGGCAGTATTGTTGTCTGGTTTGTCTGTGCAGGTGTGTGAGGAGCAGAAGTGTGAGGAGGAGGTTTTCCCCCTGGCTATGAGCTACATGGACCGCTTCCTGTCAGTAGAACCCACCAAGAAGAACCATCTGCAGCTTTTGGGAGCTGCCTGTATGTTCCTGGCATCCAAACTGAAGGAGACAATCCCACTCACTGCCGAGAAACTCTGCATCTACACAGACAACTCTATTGCACTTACTCAGCTGCTGGTAGGTCATTCAGTAGTGACCATTGCATTAAAACACTTTGTCTTAGTGGGGACACTATAATCGTCAGAAGTATGAAACATTTTTGCCTAAGTATGTCATCAGGTCTACATGTCGGTCTGTCTGTACACTTTTGTTCAGATCAAGATATCTCAGCAGCTACTGCCCAGATTGCTATGGATTTTATGGTCCTTAGAGACTCCTCCTCCTGACCTTTTCCTGTAGTCCCACCACAAGGTTAAAATTTCCTTGACTGACACTTCAGGCTGTGATTGAAAAAATGGCTGCATTGTCATGAAGTTTACTGTGGACATTCATGGTCCCCAGAGGAGGATTCCTAATGGTTTTGATGACCCCACAAGTAGACAAAAAACATCCACCACCATCTTTGTTAATCCCTGCATCTGTCCATTTGGATCACACTTGAACCTGTCCTTCTGTCCCCCTCTCTGTCCTCATTCACTCACAGCAAATGGAGCTGCTGGTTTTGAACAAGCTGAAGTGGGACTTGGCCTCAGTAACCCCTCTCGACTTCATTGACCACTTCCTGTCTCAGCTGCCTGTCAGGAGAGAGAACGGGCCCATACTGAGGAAGCACGCTCAGACCTTTGTGGCGCTGTGTGCCACAGGTATGCATGTGTCAATCAACACGACATCATCAATAGACAAATAGTAGTGAGAAAAATAGTAGTAAAATTTTTTCTTCAAGTCATAAGGGGAAATACTGTGTATCGCACATTATTGTTGCAACAACCAGACGAGAGACCCTTAAATTTTCACACTAACAACAAGAAAATACATGTACATCCATATGTAAACCCGTCATGTGCATAACCTTCATAGGAAATATATATATCTCAAAACAACGCAGGGTCGCCCAGCAGAAAAGTAGAACCAGGCTAAACTTTTGCTGCGACTCAACGGCATGGTGCTGCGTTGGCCAGTCAACTACTGTACATGCATGTGCACATTCCTGGTAGATTACTGTATAACATTAATCCCGTATTTCTGCTGTTTATCTCGTGATTGCTGTGACAAAAATTTAAATAGTTTCCATGGTGATAACTTTCCAGAGTTGTAAAATCCTGTCAACAGTATTACAAACTGTTGTGCAGTGTTTTGCTGTCCGTCAAGCCTTTAAATGCATTAATCTGTTACTCCAAATGGACTTCCTGCATTGTATTTTATGTCTCAGCTGTACCTCAAACAACACGCCCCCACCAATGCAGGGCTGTTTTCAGTCTAAATCCTCGCTTAATAAAACATCTGCGACTATGGTTTGAAATCTGAATGTTTTTTTTTTTGTTTTTTTATTGTCATCAATACATCTGTTTAAATGGTACTACATTAACATTTGGTTCCATTATGATGCTCTGCAGATGTTAAATTCATAGCCAGCCCTCCGTCCATGGTCGCAGCAGGCAGCATGGTGGCAGCAGTGGAGGGCTTACAGATGAGAATGGTGGGCAATGCCATGATGTCTCAAAAACTGACAGAGCGGCTGGCACAAACCATCAGGAGTGACCCGGTTGGTACATCTGTCCATGACATGATTAGTACACACACTCACTGTACTAAAGCCTCATTTGCACTGCATGTTACGGCTTGGCTCGACTCAACACGCTTTTGGTACCAGGTAATTTTCTCATTTTCGTTTTCCACTGCAATGTAGGCGGGATTCTTAGCTGATCGTCATAGCTCCGCCACATGAAACTGCTGTGACATCATCTTCAACGCGTCACAAGCACAGGAACTCTTGTTGGATCCTTTCATCAGCAACCAAACAGAGTAACGTCTGCACTTAGTCAAGTGACCACGGCATGGTTTTGTGGATTGCCATTTTTAAAAAAAATCTGGGTCGAGTGAATTAAAAAAATAGCAGTCGCTATTGATGGCGGGTTTGTGCAGGATGTCCCTGTTGCACAAGTGACAATTCTACTGATGATTCTCTCTGACCAATCAGTGGTCTGCAATGGTCTTTTAGTATTGGCTCAACTCGCTTGGACGGTTCCAAGCGAGTTGAGTTGTCGAGCCGTGCCGTACCATGCAGTGCTCATGCAGATCTCTGACATTCAAACTAACCTGAATTCTCACTCTTCAGGACTGTCTCAGGGCGTGTCAGGAACAAATCGAGTCGCTGCTGGAAACCAGTCTCAGACAGGCACAACAACAGCAACACTCCGTTACCAAGGAAACTAAGGACATTGGTGAGGGGCAGGACCTCTCAACTACACCCACAGATGTCCAGGACATAAACATCTGATTGAGTGCTGCCAGTCATACTGCTGGATGAGAATAGAAAAGCTGGTTGAACTGATGACGTGGACGTCGTCACAAAAACACACATGGCTTTGTTTACATGATGTGGTGTGTGTTTTGGAGCGCTTACAAGTGACTGGACTCAACAGTGTATCAGAACTTTTAATATTAAGTCCAGTATGAACTGTGGCGCGGACCAGAAGGAGATGCTGACTGGAGACCATCACGTCCAGGACATTGACAACCTTAAGACTGGAATTCAGCTAACACTGAAGGAATGGCTGAAAGAGTAATGAGTGTTAAGTGGGGCTTTTTACTTGTGGGTAACAGTTTGATGCACCCACCAAGGTGTTTCGAAGGCCTAGTAGGTCTGTCTGAACCTACGCCTCCTCCTAAATTGAAACTGTCTAGCCTCAGAGACTAAAACTAATTGGTGCGTTTTGATGTCCCTGCATTTAGAATACGGGTCGTATTCATTAAACGTTTAAGAATTACATGCAAGAATGCTCCAAAGAGCCAACTCAGGAGTAAAAAAGTTCCTTGCTAAAAGTGAACAATGACAGATTTAGTGACTCCACTCCCAAAGAGTGTTTTTCTAGATTCAGCTGCTCTATTAGCATGACCACACAATGATCCTTGAAGGTACTAATATTTTGCCTCTTGAATAGAGAAGCCACAACTAAATTGTTGTACCAACATAGTAGTATGATGAACTTTTTTTTTTTTTTTTTTTTTTTAGGGTATTGCCCTCATGACATAAGCTTGTATCAGGTTAAGACCTATTTGGTGGTGCTTTTTTTTGTCTGTCTCAGGACAGAGTGAAGATGAATTAAGGAAAACTGTCTGATAAGACTCTTAAAGCCTGTTGATGATGATGATGATGAATATATAATTTCTTGGCCTATATTGTTGTGTGGTGGCATAATTTTTACTGGCCTAATGTAGATGAAGTGATGTCCACTTTCAGCAAGCTAAAACCAGTTACCCTCATCCTAAAGGTATGGTCACATAGAGAGTCGAAGTGAAACTGGAACTTCAGGGTTCTGCTCCAGAAGTAAGAAAACCTCATTCAAAATCCCATTGACATTTGTAACAACGCTAATAATTAAAAATCCAGCCTTGGAACAGGCACCTTTATCAACAGTATGTTGTGTGGCTCACTTCATATGTTTAGATAAGCCCAATAGTGTTTTGAAAAATGATCTAATATAATGTTTCCTATAAGGAAAAACATTTCCCATAAGCCCTAGACGTTTGCGGGCTAAACGTCACAGCTCAACAAAAGAAGTAAGTTGAGGGGTTGCGGTTAGCTCTGACATGTCTGTAATAACAGCAGGATAGAAAGGAGTGAATGCTGTAGAAGTTTTTAGACAGCAGAGATTACAGCCTTTAGAAGAGAGTGTTGGTAAGTTTTAGTTTTAGTCACCATTTCAGTTTATATTGTGCTTTGCTGCCGCATACTACCAAATAAATTTGCAAACAAATTACTACAAAGTATCTACCAGAGACAGACCGGTGAGGCTCCAGGGAAGTTGCCAACTTTGTCAAGTTGCTTATCCAACCTAAATAGTTCAGAATGCAATAGATGATGATCTTACACTGGCGGCTGGTACACAAGAAATTAAAGTACCATTTTATTGTTTTATGGTAACAAATGAACAAGTGCTGATGTCAAACTGTGAATACGACTGCCACTTTTAAAACTTGAAAAAATGTTTACTAGGTGTGAACAGCTCCTCCATTTCTGCTGTATTCCATTGTAGGATAACAGTGTGCATCATCACACTCACACAATTGTAATCAGCATTAGTTGTTAATCTAGCATCAACTATACTTTATTAATATTTTCCACCATGAACACACTTCATATTCAAAACACAGGTAGTATATAATATGCAACTGGGAAACAGCTCTCCTTTTCCCTTACTTTGTTGGTCTATACATTTTGTGCCCCTTTTGCTCTGACAAATGACATTGTATTGGTTTAAAGAGGAAGTTTTTTTTTGTTGTTTTTTTCTTTTAAATGCCAGTAGTGAAAGTGGTGTATTTTTTTGACCACACTGCCACAGACCATCCCACTAATGATCAAAAAAGCACCTTTTATGTGACCCCAATGAATGGTTAAGTTAGGGTCTCTCCATATCTCATATACAGTACGTCTGTGTCAGAATTACTTAAAGACACCTTGCAATATCATACAGTCCAGTACAAAGACTGGAATCAAATTGAAATTTGATCAAACTCAATTCATTTTCAAAATTCAGATTATAGAATAGAGATTTAATTCAATGAAATTCAGTTTCAGAGCATGATGCACAATTAGAAATGTCCAATTTGTGCAGTTCAAATCTGGCACCTGCTGGCACAAATATCTGCTGTCTGCAGGCAAGTGGAATGGGTGATTTTAATCCCAAATGCTTTTTATATATCAACTTGATTTAGTTAATTTTTGTCCTCTCATTACTTGGTTGCCACTGATGGTGAAGAATGAAAGAGAGGAGGTTGAGGAGATGAAAACAACATTTTAAGATGAGCAACAGAATAAATTCTTTAGTCACAGATACAGTGCATCCGGAAAGTATTCTCAGTACTTCACTTTTTCCACATTCTGTTATGTTACAGCCATATTCCAAAATGGATTAAATTCATTTTTTTCCTCAAAATTCTACAAACAATACCCCATAATGACAACGTGAAAGAAGTTTGTTTGAAATCTTTGCAAAATAATTAAAAATAAAAAACTAAAAAATCCCATTTACATAAGTATTCACAGCCTTTGCCATGACACTCAAAATTGAGCTCAGGTGCATCCCGTTTCCACTGATCATACTTGAGATGATTGGAGTCAACTTGTGGTAAATTCAGTTGATTGGACATGATTTGGAAAGGTACACACCGGTCTATATAAGGTCCCACAGTTAACAGTGCATGTCAGAGCACATACCAAGCCATCAAGTCCAAGGAATTGTCTGTAGACCGCCGAGACAGGATTGTATTGAGGCACACATCTGGGGAAGGGTACAGAAAGATTTCTGCAGCATTGAAGGTCCCAATGAGCACAGTGGCCTCCATCATCCGTAAACAGAAGAAGTTTGGAACCACCAGGACTCTTCCTAGAGCTGGCCACCCGGCCAAACTGAGCGATCGGGGAAGAAGGGCCTTAGTCAGAGAGGTGACCAAGAACCCGATGGTCACTCTGACAGAGCTCCAGCATTTCTCTTTGGAGAGAGGAGAACCTTCCAGAAGAACAACCATCTCTGCAGCACTCCACCAATCAGGCCTGTATGGTGGAGTTGCCAGATGGAAGCCACTCCTCAGTAAAAGGCAAATGACAGCCTGCCTGGAGTTTGCCAAAAGGCACCTGAAGGACTCTCAGACCATGAGAAACTAAATTCTCTGGTCTGATGAAACAAAGATTGAACTCTTTGGCCTGAATGGCAAGCTTCATATCTGGAGGAAACCAGGCACCGCTCATCACCTGGCCAATACCATCCCTACAGTGAAGCATGGTGGTGGCAGCATCATGCTGTGGGGATGTTTTTCATCGATTTGGTACATTTCTCTAAACTCAGGTAACAGCTCTCAAAACAGTTAACACAGTAATCAGTACACTTTGTAATTGTCCTAAACAGATAGCAAATTCTCCTTCATTTCATACAAATCACATATCAAAAGCATAATTTTCTCAAAACACTGTGCACAAAAATCCCAAATTTTATCACAGCAGTTCATACAGCCAACCAAATCTTTAATATATCAGGATAAACATTTGTAACTTTTTCATTGTTCTTCACAAAGATCACAAGCATTTTTGTACCATTTTCAAAACACAACAAACAAAACTCTGTGAATTGTAAAATAGTCAGTTGCACACCTTGTGTCTCCAATTAACGCCAAATTGTTATCTGATGAGTTAGTAATCCACTCAACACAGAAAAAGCCAATTTCCTAATCGTTCACACAGCTGTCTTACGTAATTAACTACAAAAGGGGAAGAGAAGAAGACAAATGAGGAGATACAGTAAGACAAAAAAAAGAAGTATGAGCAGTGGAAACAGAAGAGGTTTAAGAGTGAGAGGTGGTGGCCAGGGTAGAGGGAGAAGAGGAAGAGGAGATAGAGAAAGAAGAGCTGAAGATGTAGGAGGAAGAGCGAGAAGAGCTGAGGATGTAGGAAGAGGAGAAGAGATTGAAGAGATGGATAGATTGGAGGGCAATGGAATAGTGGAAAGAGAAAATATAAGAAGAGGTGGACAGGGAGGAAGAGGAGGACAAAGAGGAAGAGGAGGCCAAGGTGTAAGAGGAGGGAGGAGATGTAGAATGAGGGTAGGGTACACGCGTGTTTCAAATGAAATCAGAGCCACACTTATTGACCATGTCATAAATCATGGTCTCTCACTGAGAGAAGCTGGCCAGAGAGTTCAGCCCAATATAAACAGATCCACAGTGGCTTCAATTATCCGTACATTTCAGAGGGAAAACCGGTAAGTAACTATATCATTCTACTTTTACAATGAGAGTCCATGTAGTCTTGTTTGACATAGGTCTAGATCTCTACAGTAAATATTCCTGCTTTTCCTTTCTTTTTAAGTTAGAGAACATTCAGGTGGACGAACAAGACTTTTTTCAGTTGAACAAGAGCATGCCATTGTTGACCATGCCTCCGCCTCAAAGAAATTCAGCAAAGAATAACAGGACAATCAACTGTTCCACAATATCCACCAATGCAGTCTCTCCACAATTGACCGTGTTCTAAGAAGAAATGCTATCCGAATGAAGCAAGTATACAAAGTGCCCTTTGAGAGGAACTCCGTTAGAGTGAAGGAGTTGCGATTCCAGTTTGTTCAAGTATGTGCAACCCAATTACTGCAATTTTACTGTCAACTCAAAGATATATTTTTCCTGAATTTTAAGTATGTGTCCATGAACTATTCCATGCTACTATATGTGAAAAGATTTAGGAATATCTATGTATACTGCTGCTTCAAAGTGTGAACTCAAACTTCAGCAACAATTTCACAGTAGTATTGACTGCAATCAATGCCATTACTGTAAAACACAAATTTACTATATTTTACCTTGTGTTCTTTTTACTCTAGAGAATCTTGGAGTTGGATAGCAGTGCAACTCATTATGAGTACCTGTATATTGATGAAGCAGGCTTCAATCTTCAATAAAAAGGAGAAGAGGGAGAAATGTGATTGGCCATCGTGCTACAGTCAATGTCCCTGGACAACGAGGAGGCAACATCACTCTCTGTGCAGCAATTTCTACAACTGGTGTTGTGGCACACAATGCTGTCTTGGGACCATACAACACAGCAAGGCTCCTACATTTTTTTAAACCTCCGCAGGGTGATCAGGAGCAAATGGTGCGGAATTTTGTAGTTGTTTGGGACAATGTCCAATTCCACCATTCAGCACTAGTGCGAGAGTGGTTTGAGAATCACCCACAATTCAGGATGGTGTTTCTTCCACCATATTCTCCTTTCCTGAATCCAATTGAGGAATTCTTCTCCTCTTGGAGATGGAAAGTACATGATCGCAACCCTTACAACCAAGTAAGTCTTCTTCAAGTGATGGAAGAGGCCTGTGGAGATATTGGGGCACAAGCATGTCAAGGATGGATACAGCATTCAAGGCGTTTTTTTCCCACGATCCATGACTCGTGAAAATATTTTCTGTGATGTTGATGAAATTCTCTGGCCAGATGTAATTGAGAGGCATGATCAATAAAATAATTGAGTCAATGAATGCAGTACATTTATCACTTTATTTTTTATTTACCTATGTACTTATTTTCATTATATATATATTTTTTTTTTTGTGTGTGTGTGTGGGGTGACAACATATTGTTATACACCTGAACTCCTCATTAAAGAACTTAATGAAAAACATGTATTTTAATTTATTTCTTTGTGTATCTAAAGCTGAATTTGTTATAAAATCAACAGAGAACACACGTTTAGTTTTGATGTTAATATTGAATTTTAATAAATGCATTACTAGAATAAAATGCTGTGTTTCATTGTGCAGTGAATACTTAACGGTTTTGCCAGCATAAGAGTGTGTTTAGTTTGCTGTGTTAACTGTTTTGAGAGCTGCTACCTGAGTTTGGAGAAATGTACCAAATCGATTGAGAAAAACTGTAACCATCACCCAGATGAATTAATTAATATGTGGAGTCCCAACATTAGCATCAGCTTTTCAACAAAACTTAAAATATTCCACATTTCATACATTATTGGTATTACTCAAATTTTAAAGCCAGCAATTCAGTTTAGCGTCAGCTTTTCAACAGCCAGAATTCACACCACAATTTCTTCAGAAATTGCTTCTCTGGTTTCCCACTGTTAGACCCTTATTAGACTTTCTTAGAGGGCAATTTGCAACACATTACAACAGAACTGTAATGTAAACTAAAGTGAAATCACATAGATCTGTAGGAGAATCAAATACTTTAATCAAATAATCAAATCAAATCAGGAAAACAAAACCAAATTAATTAAAATTCGACCATTAAATTGATCAGTTTCTTAAGAAGGATTGAAATATTTTCCAAAGATTGCCCATGTCTTCTGCTTCAAAGAAAAGACACAGACAACTTCTTACTGATTAAATGAGGACATTTATTTATTTATAACTGAGTAAATGAAGGATTAATAAGTTATATGATAAAGGAAATAAACAAACACAACAGATGAAATTGCAGATATTAAGTGATGAAATACACCTGATCTTATTGGCAATAGTGAAGTGAAGTATGTGATCGACTGCAAGACTCTAACGTCATGCTAGGGCTTCTCTAAATAGGAATTAATATATTTTACTCGACAACAACTCTTTATCACAGCAAAACCGTGGTTTAGCCTACTATTGTGAAGTGCTGGCAAAGATGAGGCGTTTCTGCTGGCTTTCCAGCGTGGTGTAAGTTAAAAAAACATTGCTGTCATTTCCGTGTGTGTGAGCAGCCTAGGAAGTAACTGATACAATAACATGGCAGTGCTGAATCTGCTGTGCAAAGGAAGTTGCGGGTGGTCTGCCTGTGAGTCAGACTCCGTGATTTAGGAGCCCAGCAGGTAGCTCCCAGGTGACTCAGAGAAAGCGGTTGGTCACTGAGCTGATGAGCTCTCCTGGCCGGTCTGGCGGTCTCGTTTCAGGGCCAACGGCGAAGGTCCAGGCCAAGGCACTGCTGGCACAGTTCTCTGGGAGATGCAGGATTTAAAGTTTCTTTGGTTCTAATATTTGTTGTGTTAGAACACAGACGTTGTCTAGGCTTCTTTTAGAAGGGTTTTGCTTTTTAAAGTTGGCTGGCTTCCAGCGGTTCAGGGTGACTTAAAAAAGAAATGATGTGTGTAAAAATCTCGAAGCTACAAAAATATAAAAGTCAAAAGAAATAACTCAGTTTAATACTGAGGCATTAAAAAAACTTGCTTGGAAAAAGGTTAAATTGTGAACAGATTTTAGGCGAGGAAAAGAAAACTTCAACTTCATTATCTTAAGAAATATGTATTAAGCAGTGATGTGTCGGTCACTAACGATCCGGCTCCTTTAAGTGAACGATGGGAGCTGGCTCCCATCTGAGAGCCCCCCCACCAGAAATGCATGACAACGAACAAACGACAGATTTGAATAGAGCAGATTTTTTTTCATATTATATCTAAATTAAATTTCAATTAAATTGAAAGGAATTTGTGTCTGTATAGAGCTGTGTAAACAGTAAGACAATTAGATTTGTTGGGTCTCTGTAATTAATATTATAAAGAGTACGGTCTGGACCTGCTCTATAGGAAAAGTGCAATGAGATAACTTCTGTTATGAATTGGCGCTATATAAATGAAATTGAATTGAATGGTGCGGAGTGCAAATGGTGCTGAAATAAATATGATAATGTAACACGTTGCTTTATGTGGTGGATATGACAGTGTGTACAGTGTGTGTAGATTTAAAAAGTGATAATATTTACATAAACAATGAAATAAATTTACAGGTATGGATGTTTGTGTCACAGGGTTATTGTTATTGATAGAAACTGTTCTTGTGTCTGGTTGTTTTGGCATACAGTGCTCTGTAGCACCTACCAGAGGGGAGAAGTTGGAACAGGTTGTGTCCAGGGTGTGATGGATCTGCAGTGATGTTTCCTGCTGATTTCCTGACTCAGGACATGTGTAAGTCCAGCATGGAGGGCAGGTCGGCACCGATGATCTGTGTGAAGGATGTCTGGGATAATGGTGTTGAACGCCGAGCTGAAGTCCACAAACAGGATCCTTGCGAATGTCCCTGGAGAGTCGAGGTGCTGCAGGATGTAGTGCAGTCCCATGCTGATTGCTTCATCAATAGTTATTCTTGACACATACCACTGTTGGGACCACTGGCACTCCACCATTTGAATTCATTCATTTGTGGGACTTTAACCGAACATTTATTAGCTTCCAGCTACCATTGGTCAGTCTGACCTGTGACCCGTGATGTCACCAGGTCAATAAAAAGGTCAGCAGCCATTGTTCTCACTCCAGGAACTCTTCAAAAGCAGCATTCTCCCTCTCTCTTTTCCTCCTGGCTTCGTCTACAGCATTGCTGCTCAACAGCAGATGCCACCACCATGTAATCTGCTTGGAGAAGACACACAGCAGAACCAAACTCTCTCTTACAGCAGCGATGCAAGGGCCTGCATAAGATTTCTGCAACAATACTTAGTTGGGCCAACGACTACTACACAAAGTCTGCCAGCTAACTTTAAGAACTAACTTTGAGAACACCATCAGACAGAGCAAGCGGTTCCTCTATCTGCACAACCAGACTGCACAGCAAGGACTTTTCTCCAATTGGAACCAAAATTCTTCCCTACCTGGCTCATCCACATGGACAGCTAACAATAAATCTTATTCTGCACACTGGTTCAAGACAACCACCATTGTCCCTGTACCTAAAAAGGTCTGCAGTGTCTAGTTTAAACGACTACCGCCCTGTGCCACTCACCTCCATTCTTATGAAGTGCTTTGAAAAACTGGTTCTCCAGCACATAAAGAACAACATCCCAACCAGTCTGGACCCTCACCAGTTTGCTTTCAGAACCAACAGATCCACAGAGGATGCCATCTCCACTGCCCTCCACTCAGTCTTCACACACCTTGAAAATAGCATCACCTACATCGGAATGCTGCTTGTTGATTTCAGCTCAGCATTCAACACAATCTTCCCCATGAAACTGATTGGCAAACTAAGCACTCTGGTCTTGAGTACCACACTCTGTAATTGGATATTGGACTTCCTCACAAAAAGACCCCAGACAGTTTGGATTGGCCATCACACCTCCTCCACTCTAGTGCTAAACACCAGAGCCCCCCAGGGCTGTGTGCTCAGTACCCTCCTGTTCACGCTGTACACCCATGACTGCAATCCCCATCATGGAGACAACTCTGTTGTGAAGTTTGCGGATGACACCGCCATCATCAGCCGGATTACAAACAACGATGAGACTTCATAACAGGAGGAAATCAACAATCTTGCAGAGTGTGCACAGAGAACAACCTACTGCTCAACGTCAGCAAAACCGAGGAGCTGATCAGTGATTTTAGGAAAAAGAAGGCAAAGACATACACTCCTGTCTACATCAGTGGAGTTGAGGTGGAGCAAGTGAACAGTTTCAGGTTCCAGAGAATCAGCATCACAGATAACCTGTCATGCACATCACACATCTCCATGCTGGTAAAGAAAGCTCAGAAACGGCTGTATTTCTTAAGGACACTTAAGAAGGGAAAATTCCTGTGCCAAGTTCTTGTTAACTTTTACAGAGGAGCAATAGAAAGCATCCTGACTGGAAACATTACAAACTGGCATGGGATGTGCACAGCCAAGGACAGGATTATTGGTACCCATCTACCAAGCATCAGTGATATCGGAGAGGTGAGGTGCCTGCAAAGACCCCAAAGGATACTAAAAGACAATAACCACCCCAGCCACAGCCTGTTCACCCTGCTGCCGTCTGGAAAGAGATACAGAAGTATCCGCTGTTGTACCACCAGACTACAGAGCAGCTTCTTTCCTCAGGCTGTGAGACTCCTCAACTCCACTTCATCCTCCGTACTCCACCATAAATAAATGACATGGAACTTTCTGTTATGCTGGTTTTGCACATTACCATATTACCTTTGTATAATATACGTATATAAGTAACCTTATATATTGTTTTTTATTTTTATTGTATTCTAATTTAAAATATTTGTATTTATGTTCTGTGTGTGTAGCGTGAAGGGCAACTACAACTTTAATTTCATTGTGCAGCCCTGTGTTGTAGAATGCCAAATAAATATACCTTGAACCTTGAATATTGGACTTACATTCATCAACTGAACACAAACATAACTCCAGATGAATGCTAATGTTTCTCTGTGTCTGCTGGATGTGTAAATAGGCAACTGCTAACACGTTAGCCATAAGAACTTTATAAGGCCAAAATATGTCTAACGTGGAGATCCCAAGAGGCTAAAAACAAAAAACTAATGAAACTTTAATTGTATTAAAAATTCTCTGCAGTAAATCTACACTACCCCTGTACTGTAGCTTGCTCAGCATGTCAATAGTAGTTACCAGTAGTTTTAGGTCTAGTATGTTAACTTTGTTCTTGTATATTAACTTTGACAAATATTAATTTCAGCCAGTAAGCACAGTGTAAGCTAAAATGTTGGTGGTAAAATACGATTTTAGCACTGGTGGTGACATATTTGAACTGCCAGATGTTTTCCACTTGTCTCCATTTTTAAAATTTTTTTTTTACTAACTATAGCTAAAGCTGGCCTGTGTCAAAATCCTGTATCCTGTGTGTAGTCTTGTCACAGCACTAATGTCCGCTGGGCACCTCCTGTGATTTATAGCTCATGACGTCCCCATGAACTGTGATAGATATTTACAGTGGACAGTTTGGGTAATAATTTTACTGTTCACCTATGTTTTCTCTTCCAAAAAATAACTGACTAACCCGTTGACTGTCTGACTGGTTGTGTTGCTTGGATGTTGTCATAACCAAAAATGAAACCCAATTTGTAATAAGCTGCAGTTTTCCTGTAATCCTGTTTGAATGTACCTGGTCCACAGTTTTTCACAATTGCTAAGTCACATTTCTCTATACGAGTTCACTTTTTCAAAACTCTTCACACAGTCAGTACAACAGAAGTCAATGTGGATTAAGCTGTGGATCACTTTTCATTGCTTTTACACAAAATGCATTCAATGTCTACATCTTTCAAATGTCATGAACTGTTTTCTCACTCAAACTCAGCCACCACCAAGACTCTCCATTTACAAACTCTGAATTTACTCTCCATTTCGCACTTTTACATACTATTGTCAAAACTGTTACTTTCATTTTCATACTTTCACTACATTTACTTTCAAAACCTAACTTTCCATTCCTCAACCCCACAGAGGAAATCCTTTCCTCATGGAGGTGGAAAGTTTATGACCACATGATCAGATGTCCCTCTGGGACATAATGAATGCCGGATGTCTGGACATATCTGCAGAAGATTACCAGGGATGGATCAGGTTTGTAAAAATATTCTTTCCCAGGTGTATTGCAAGAGAGGACATAAGGTATGGATGAGAACTTCCAGAAGCAGAAGACAGGGTTGTCTACCACTGTTGTATTTCTATATCTGTAGCTTATATCTTAAAGCCTCTTGAGGCAAATTTGTGATATTGAGATATATAAATAAAATTGACTTGACTTATACAAGTATGTATAGTGAATATGTAAAATTTAAAAAAAACAAACAAACTAAATTACTTTAGTTTCATTTTGTGCACTTGGAATTACTCTCTGTAAAAATGGCAAAAAAACATTTACTATAAAGAAGCACAATCCATGCAATAAAGAAGTGACCTTATTTTTGTTGTAATGGTATCTTGGTTTATGCTACATAAATAAATAAAATATACTTTTACAAAGACAATAGTGACACTATTTGTAATGCTACATGTTGTTAGTGATTTTTATGGTCAATATATAATGATTGACAAAGTGTTACTGTTGGCAGACAAATGTTTTCAGTGTTTGGGTACACAAGTTGATCCTGAGATGTAGAAGCGATGTGTTTTGGTTGCATTTGTGCATTTTGGATGAGATTAACTGTTGTGCTGAGCTGCATGTCAGTAAAGAGAATTGTGTGACGAGTTTTGAAAAAGTGAACTTGTATAGAGAATTGTGAGTTCCACTGTAAGTTACCAACCACATGTCACCAAAAACAGTCATTTCAGACTATGAATCCACATCAAAATAATTTGGTGTCATTTTGTCATTCCTTGATACTGTTTTCTTTTTCTTCTCTTGCTGCAATAGAAATTTGATAACATTCTGAAAGCAAATGCAGTAGACTGATAGCTAGTCAGCATTGAGAGGTTTCACGGTATCTTGAGGTAATCAGCAATCAGCATTAGTTTAGGAAATTAGGGCGAAACACAGACGCCTGTGCAAATGCCCTTCACAGTGTCTTCAGGCGATCCTAGTATGATTCATTGCCATTTCACATCATTTCTGAATATTTCAAAAACACATCATATCACAGTGTCAGAGAAAACAATAAAAGCAGGTTTAATTTAATTTGTAGTTTTTAACCTTTTACACGCCTTTTCTTTAATACATGCCTCTTACAAAACAACCTACGTATAGTTTTCCAAAAAAGCAACTGAGATAGCACTGAGTTCATCTTTAATAACTGCAGTACTGGAACTGTACAGTTACGTGGACAACTTTTGGCAGCATTGTTGCCTGCACTGGTCGACTGAAATCAGTGTGGACAACTTATCAAGCCACAACGGTAATGTACAGCTCTAACACGGAGGCAACACGGCAGCGTGTAGAACTGTCAGTTTGTCATCAGGTGAAGTTTAAAGATGGGTGTGTGCTCCAGTGTTTTCTTGGAAAGTGTGCCTTTGTCAGGGATGGAGAAGAGCATAGATGTACTACAACATACAGTCATACATATCTGGAATTTACACATCCATAACAATAATGATACAAGGATCAAGAATCAGAGTCATAATTATATGGTATAGCAATAATAATAACAATTATTGATATTGTCTAAAAACTACACTTGTGTTTTCATCTTTTCTTTCTTCTTCAAAAAAGAACCATATATTTATATTTATATACTGGAAATTCTTAAGTCTTTCTTAGTTCTGGTTTTCTGACTAAATAGGTAACTTAAATATTTACAGTGATTATTTTACAACCATTGGCCCAGCCCACTGAAGATAAAATTTTCCTTTTAGTTTGTCTAGAATAAAAAGAACGCAGAGGAAGGAGGGATGAGGGAAGAACGGTCCCAGTGAAAGGCAAGGTAGGGAGGGAGGAGGATGTGAGGTCAGTAACCCTGTTCCCAGACCCCCAGGATCCAGGGCCACACAGGGATTCCCATGCTACAGGTCAGGAGCGTAAGGGATGGAAAGCCTCACCCTGTCGAGGCACGCAGGGTCTCCAGCCTCACACTGGATCTGTGCTCCAGATCCTCCTACCTTGTGCTGCAGGGGTGTACAGGGTCATCCACCCCTTGTAACAGGGAAGATAACTGCCCCATGTTCCTGGGACATCTCAGTTTGTGTTACTGTTTGGTCCCCCCCCCCCCCCTACATCACCAGCAGCTGTCCCAGCACCATCCTGAACTGCTGCGTACACCCTGCCAGCTCCCTCACCCTCTCAGTCATCTCTCTGGCAGCTCCAGGGGAAGGATACTGAAGCGCCGCTGTCTTCGTACTGATCACGATGTCTTTGAGTTTTTCACAGAGGGTGTTGCTGCTCTGGGCCACCCGGGCCCTCACCTCAGGAGACTTGGCCTGGCGCGACAGCGTGTCGCCGATGAACACCAGCTTGTGCGCGCTAAGGATGACAAACTTGCTGTGCGCCACAAAGATCTTGGGTGGCTGGTTGGAGTTGACAGCGGTGAAGAAGGCATCGATGGCATTGGTCACAGTGGTGACGTTCTGCTCGCATTGCTCCTGGTAGAAGAGGAGGAGCTGCCGGTCGCCGTGGCACAGTTTGGAGGAGGTGAGGCCTCCAGAACCATTCTGGGCCAGGTGGTTGGCCAGAGGGTGGTGCGGGGACGGGACCCAGCCCGTCATGTCGTTGTTGATTGGCCGGCTGACTTCCTGCTCTAGCCGCTCAAACTGTTTAATCTAGAAGGAGAAGAGAAGGAAGGAGTCAGTTGATGCTTAGTAATAATAATACTTGTAGAGCTGCAACGATTAGCTGATAGAAAAATAATTTGCAACAATTAATTAATTTAAGTCATTTATCAAGCAAAATTGCCAAGCAATATTTTATGATTTTGCAACAAAAGTGCCACCTAGTGGCCGACTGGAAGCAAATTTTGCACTGAGCCTTGGTGGGGCACCGGAAAGTACTGGCCCAAGTCATGTTCATGTTAATCTGACAAACCTATGTGGAGATATCACATCACTTCCTGTTTTACTGCAACCTACAGGAAGTTGTTCCTTTATAACTTGTATCAAAATTCTTTGAATAACTTTTGATCATGAGGGTCCATAGATTCCACGTGCAAAATTTCGTGCAGATCAGACTCACAGCCCAGGGGGCGCTCAAAAAATTTGGTTTTGCATATTTTGTGGAAAAAATTATTGGCGGAAATGGGCGTGGTCTATATCATGAGATGCAGCTCAATTCAGGGAATGCGTGCATGTGAGGTTTTCAAATGTGCGACGTACTATGTGGGAGTTACTGGCCAAAACGCGTTTACCTTGATTATAGTGCCACCTGCTGGTGGACATGTGTAATTTTTGGGGTCTGAGGTGTGTGCACCAGTCTATACCTCCCCTGTGTAGGCTGCAGTACCACTTTCACCAATGAAAATAAATAAATAAAAAATACAAAATGTGAGCGCTTTAATTTTACCCCTAATTACGGCCTAAATGACCACTCACTTCTTCATTTCTACTGCCATCTATGTTCACTCTCTCACACAAACATAATCACAGAACAAGTAAAGGGACTGAGGCAGAGAAGGATGAGGACACACACACACACACACACACACACACACACACACCTGTTGCTGTTCCAATTGTGTCTTGTGTCTGATGATGTTGCCTTTCTCCAGCAGCTGTCTTTGGTTCTTTTCAAACTCTTCCTTTCCCTGTCAGATGAACACAGACACACAGGTGTTACACCACTTGTACACACTTACCTGATTTATTTAAAACACATCTCTTTGTTTTTGCATCAGTAGGATCACATTTAATATACAGCCTCTGTCTCCCTCTAGTGGTGACAAACATGAACTGCAATAACATTGAGGGACTTACAGTATCTCCTGACACACATAAGTTTGTTTCACTATCCCTGTGGGGGACCGTCATTGACATAATGCTTTCCCTAGCCTCTTACTCTAACCTTAACCATCACAACTAAGTGCCTAACCCTACCCCTTACCCTAACCCTAACCCTAACCTTAACCCTAACCTAATTGTAACCTGTAGCCTAAAACCAAGTCATTAACCCTCAAAAAGCAGTCTCTACCCGTGGGGACCTCAATTTCTGTCAGTTAGTGTGAATTCAGGTTAAAGTCCCCACCAGGATATAAGAACATGAAACACACACACACACTGAGCTGAAATCACCAATTTTGACTTCAGTTCTTATAGTGTAATTAAGCTATTTGTAATGACACTAGGCTTTTTCCAATTACTATATAAGTGTATGTGTGTGTGTGTGTGTGTGTGTGTGTGTGTGTACCTGTAAATGTACGTAGTCATAGTCCTCCATCCAGCCTTCCTCTGTGGTCTCATATGGCCTGTCCACACCTTCCTCTTCCTCTGCAGCTGTAAACTTTGGTGGAGAGGGGAGGGGCCGCGACTGAATGTTCACCTTCTCCCCTCCCTGATAGCTCCCACTTCCTGATCCTGTCATGTGACCACTGATCTCCCCTGGAATTGGAGGAAGTGGCACTTGCTGCTGGTGCCTGTTGGTCCGTTTGAAGAGCAGCGAGGCATTACCATGGAGAAAGGAGGCGAGTTGCTTGGCATCGTCTGGGATGCCTCGCGCTGTCATGATTAGTCGATCTAAGTCATCCCCTCCTGGTGGCGATGCTGTGAGCGCTGTGTGCGACCAGGAAAGGCCGTCTAAGCTCTGACTGTGTCGAATCAAACTCTGGAAGACCTCCTCCATCTTCCCCACCTGACGGCCCAGTTTGGTCGGCAGAGAGCGATCTGTGGCCTGGGCGGCATTCGCCACAGCGCCTCGGGCAAATTCTAGGAAGTCTCGGACAGTGGTGCGCACCCGGTCAGCAGCCTGATGAATGGCCGGGAGGTTCCCTTCCAGGTGAGCAGGGCTTCTCCAGTTACCTGTGATGAATGACATCATGAGGGAAACGCTGGACTCAACAGCTTGCTGGAGGCGAGACAGACGCTCCATGGCCTGCTCCAGGTCCAAGACGAGAGGTTTCCCTGGAACGGAGCCAGGGGCTGGAAGTGAGGAGGAAGAGGAGGTGTCGCGGACAGGGACCATGTCTAAAGATGAAGCAGAATGGTTGCTCCGTGTGCTTCCTGTGCTCGAGGCAGACAGCCGCTTGAAGGACATGGTCAGCTCCTCACTGGTGGATTGGGCATCACGCACAACCTGGAAAACACATACCACCACTGAAATAATGTAGAGACTATCTGGATTAAGGCAGGCTGTACAGAACCTTAGCTAGCAGTTTCCCCATGTTTCTTGTCTTTGTGCTAAGCTAGCAGTGTTATTTCATTAATAAAGACTATTATGTCAAGTAGTTGTGGATTTCCACAATAAAAAGAAGACAAACCCTAAATAAAAAGTAACTTTTGAAAATGATTACCATTTTTGCCAACAAATAGAAACTAAATGATAATGTGAAAGACAGATGAACGGACAAATGAATATTACTGTTTTAATGCAAAGTCTCAACAACAGCTAATTAATTGATGATCCCATTGAAAATTGAAGTTAAAGTGCCAACAAAACCGCAGGGACAAGCTACGAAAACAAGCAGGTCTGTACACCAGACATTCACAAAAAGGGATGCCAGTGACATCATCATGTCAACAGTAAAGCCCCTGTTCGTCCCAAGCTAAACCAGACAGTAGAGAACACAGAGCTGCAGTAATGCTCGGTGAGTTTGGAATTACAAGTGAGTTTACTGAGGAGAGTGAGTGTGTTGTCCTGTACCAGGGAGCAAAGTGGCATGTGTTTGAAGTCTGCTATAAACAGGTAAACAGTGCTTTTTCTGCTAACCTCATGATAGACAAGAACACCACCTGTAACCATGGAAACTGTACACAACAAAGGTGGTGACGGCTGTAGCCACAGAATACAAAAATTAAATAAAAATTATACTAAAGGTTCATTGACAAAAACTTCACATCTGAATCTTGATTTAAAACCAAACAACCATCTTTCCCAGAATGTGGGAGCGCCCCTTTAACTCTCCTACCTGTGGTGGGACATCGTAGACATAGTGGTCTCCCCTTTCTCCTCCTTTCTCCTCTCGTTCCCGAGGGAAGTCGTAGACATCCTGGGTGGGGTGACCTCCGGTCCGCAGGCTGGCCGGGATGTCATAGATCTCCTGGGGGGGCTGGCTGATTCCGCCCCTGTCTGCATGATAATGTTTGTCAGTCACGATGGGGGGTGGGACGTCGTACACGTCCTCTGGAATTGGCGGCTCGTCGTCGAGGTTGTTGTACAGGTACTGTCCAGGAGGGACAGGGACTTGTGGCTTCAGTTTGGCAAAGTGAGGTGGTACGTCGTAGGTCTCCTCTCTGATTGGTTGAGCATCAGGGACGTCTTTACTGACAGACGGGGGGAAGTCATAGACCTAAAGAGAATGAGGGAAATATCCTGTATTCCATAAAGGGTTTTATTTTATTGTTCATTTTTTAGTTGAGTTTGTACTGTATGCATGTATGAAACTGCTTTACAGCACCGTTACAGTTACAGCCCCACTTTCTGGGGCTTTTGCCATGAACAGTTTTAGTTTCCGAGTCTTACCTGACAGATCAACACGCATGTTATGAGGTCTGGAATATTTTCAGGTTATGGCTCATTGATAGCTGTCTCTTTGCTCTTATTTACACCTGATCAGTCTTAATCACACTATTAAACTGGGTTAATTCTGTAATTTCACAGTCATAGTATGAAGTGTGGTGCCTCTTCAGCAGCACCAAGGGAGGTGATCATCACTATAATTGAACTTAAAACGTGCCATATATATACACATTTTGTAAATTACGTACAAAAAACAAAAAGTAAGTACAGTGAGCTCCCAGTTCACCTGAGTTTGTTGGGTCAGTCAGTTGTGGGCAACTGTATTTTCATAGCTGGCTACTATAATGCAATATAATGTGTTGTTAAGCCCTTATTAGTTGGTGACGTGTTTTGTCAGTTAAGAGTCTGATATAAAATAGTTATATATTTTTGTTTCCAAAATTCAGAATCTCAGAAGCTTACATCCAAGAGGAGACTTTGATATTTGAAATATTTTGATGTTTGATATTGTTGTACTGTATTAGTAGTTTCTAGCAATGCTAACAGCGTGGCTCTAGGGACTGCAATGTCGGTTAGTCGGCCGGTTCACCACTGTGGTCCAGACTGAAATATCTCAACAACTATTTGATAGATTGCGATGAAATTTCATACAGACATTCATGTTCACCCGAGGATGAGTCTTACTGACTTTGCTGAGTGAGTGAAAAATCTAAATATTGAATGCATTGCCATGCAATTTGGTTCAAACACTCATGTCCCCCTCAGGATGAATTCTAATAACTTTGTTAACTATATTTAGCACCGTCATCAGGTCAAAGTTTCAATTTGTCAAATACTTTGGTCTATGACCAAATGCCTGCAAAACTGACATTCCCATCAGTCTCAGCTGTACTTTGTGTTTAGTGCTGAATAGCAAATGTTAGCATGCTAACTAAGATGGTGACAATGGTAAACATCAAACTCATAACAGAGACACTAGCATGGATGTCTTATTAATAATCATGTAGGTCTTAACTTCTACCCTTATTTCTGTGATGATATTTTGGGACTGTGTTTTGCTGTTTATGTAACATTTTGTTGTGTTATCCATTCTGTAAAACAGCCTGACAAAGGTCCTGTGCCAAACTGCGTTAGTTGAATAAGAGTGTTGTTAAGTAGTTTTTTCCAACCATTATCTTTCATGATGTGATTTTCTTGGTTTTTGCTTATATGAGGAAATTTCCCAGTTTTTTTGTGTGACCTATTTTTTATGCATTCATTATGGAGGAGGCATTACATATAAAAAACAAGTAACTGAAATATTGTGTTGACATTACATAACACATCTACATCTATTCACTAAGGTAAACACATATGCATTAAAAATTGACATAAATTGACATTAACATAGTGAAATGAAAATTATAAATAATTTTCCAACCTCTATTTAAACCTCCTATAATCCTGATTATAACTTTACCCCCGCCCTCCCATCCGTCTTTCTGACCCCCTCCCAACCCTCCCCAGTGACCAGAGTTCTTAGTTATTTTCAGCTATAAAATTATAATTCTCAGATCTTATATAGATATTATTTCTTTTTGTATTCTTTTTTAAAAATATCGATACAGGAGATACAGAAATAAACATACTGTGGCTTCCTACACACCCCAATTTAAGATGTTGGTTAAATGTACGAATTAACCTGTATGGACATGTCAGGTACTGTAGGCCGAATTAGTAAGTCACATGTAGAGTAATACATAAAACCATGCATCATATTAGCCGATATGAATATAAGCATATAACCATGGCATAGCTTGTGTCAACTGTAGCATTCACAGTACTTCATGAAAATCCAGAAATCCAAATAAATAAATAAAATACGTGCTCACATATGGCATATATACACATACACCTGTACATATACATCCATACACTTACACATCCATGATCGCTACACCTTGTAGCTATACAATCTACAAAATATACAATCTACAATGCGGTTATATTTATGATATTACTTTTCCATTGCTAGAGCAAGAACTTCTGTTACCTCAGCCATCATACCCCGTATTGTTCCTATTGATAATTCTAAAGAAATTCAATTCAAGTTTATTTATATAGCACCAATTCATAACAGAAGTTATCTCATTGCACTTTTCATACAGAGCAGGTCTAGACCGAACTCTTTATAATATTATTTACAGAGACCCAACAAATCCCACCATGAGCAAGCACTTGGCTACAGTGGCAAGGAAAACTTCCTTTAAGAGGTAGAAACCTCAGACAGAACCAGACTCAGTGGTGGGCGGCCATCCACCGATGCCATGTTAGGTTTTGAGAGAAGGGGGGGGGGGCACAATGCAAAGACCACGTAGAATTATTATTTTTTTAGGAAAAGGAAAAATAATTTCAGCATCAGTAACAGAGCCAATAACAACAACTGTAGTAGCAGTTGTCGAGCAGGTGGCCCACAACCACAGATCCAGAAAGAGCCACATAAAATGATGAAAGCCAATGGTGTATATTTAGATCAATACAATATTTCCATCTCATTACTACCTTTTCTTTTGCTGCTGTTATTCTACAAAACAATGGGTTTTTTTTGATGGCTTGATAAAGCAAGAGAAGAATCATCATTCAATAAAATAATGTTTGGAAGGCAGGGTCTAATTACATCCATTATATCTGAAAAGGCTCTTGCTACTTGTATCCAGAATGTATTAACCCCCACAACATGTGTATGTAAGTTCCGATTTCATTTTGTGAACATAACATATGGGGCTTGGAGTCAATTTAAGTTGTCAATGTTTTCTTAGAGATAAATAAAACCTATGAATAACTTTATAATTTAGCAACTGTGTATCTATGTTCCATACAGTCATAATGCTCAATAAACAACTCAGTTGTTGTTGGATTTTTTTGTACAAATTTGACACAAAGCCCCTGCCATGTTTAAAACCAGTTATTATTTCTACAAGTGGGTGAATGGGTAATGATTGAGTCCATGGAACCCCATATGTGCGCATGGCAGTGCACAACTGTAAATAAAAGAAGAAAGATGACCCCGGGAAATTAAATGTATCTTTCAGGTCTTGGATGGACCTTAATCCATCGTTGTTGTAGATATCTGAGCGGGTGTAAATGCCACAGTTTTGCCACTGTGGGAATGTATGATCTTTCTACCTATTTGTATGATATTATTATTGAATACTGGTGTATCTATGTGCCATTTTGTTTCCCATTGGCCTAATTTTCCAAGTTGTTGCCACATATAAATCGAGTGGCTTCTAATTGGTCCAAATTGAGTCCTACAATAATTATGTGATAAACCTGAAAAAGTACATTTTTATATGGTGATAGAATATGTTTTTCTAATTGGACCCAAGGTGTCTTAAACTCCTCTTCAAACCATTTTTACAATGGACGGAGCATAAAGGAGAAATAATACTCAACATTTGGGATATTTAAACCTCCTGATCTATTATGACGTTGGAGTATTGTAGTTCCAATCCTTGGTTTTTGTCCTTTCCATATAAATTTTGCCAGAATCTTAATGTTTAGTTATCCTGTGAGCAACCGCAGGGATACAGTATGCCATATCAAGCAATTGTAACAAGACTGCCATACTACATATCTGTGACACATGAAAACACAACAACTTCCAGATCCAAAGCCTCACCATCTGCTGTGTGTTCTTGTCTGTGCTTGCTGGGGTGTCATAGATATCTTGGCCATTTGAGGGCCCCTTCACCACCATGGGAGGAGTGTCATACACCTGAACACAGAGAAAAAGACAGACATAAAGAACATGTTGTTACACACACACACACACACACACACAACTGGAGGCCAACAGCCAGCTCCTCCAAACACAGGGTTTCAAGTTATATAACAGTTTTTAAGACCTTTTTAATACCACATAGAATTCAATTTAATACCTG
>CM050844.1:1760000-1782500 GCA_027580175.1 Siniperca scherzeri | reverse complement strand
GTGTGTTCATCATTGGATTTTAAGAATTTCTGCGTTTTAAAAATGAAATGCTCATTATGAAATAATGCTCTTAAACTTATTCTCATCCAAACAGAGTATACAAAGGCAACCTTTTTCAAGAACATCCAAATATATAAGAGAAATGTTTAACTTCCACTTAACAGAAACTCAGTATAACAGTTTGACAAAACAAATGGAAAAAATGGATGTTGTGATGAAGTGATTAGCAATTATGTTTCAATGCTGTTGGGTAATGTTACAGTAAATGTTCCAAATACATTTTGAATTGATGTAGTGATCTGATTCTGACCCTTAACATGAGGACTGAGCATGTGATTGACTGTTTGGCACTACGTATCTATGCACAGCCTTTTGGCTTTAAAGTTAAGAATTTAGATAGGCATGTTGTCTTTTTGCAAACCAGGCATTTGCATATTGAAACACCAAAGCAATCGTGAAATATTATGAAAGCAACATTAATCCATTTTTTCTATGCAAACCAATCAAACTGTCTCATTCGAGTCAGATAAGATCTTTATGTGGTACTGCTAGATCATGCAACAGACATGTGATCTGAATCATATCCACCAGGAACACATCCAGTCCAGAAGAATCACACACACACACACACAGCAGTCTGACCTGTGTGTTGTACTGCTGGCGGGCGGGTGGCACGTCGTATATGTCCTGCTGGGTCGGCGGCTGATGTCTGGGTGGGACGTCGTACTCGTCCTGGTCTGGTTTCACTGTGTCATACACATAAACCTGTCCAACCCGAGTAGGAACTACCACCTGGACACAGAAATAGGCAGGTGAGATTCAATAACACAAAGATATATAGTCACAGCGCAGACATTAGTCTAAAGGTAACAGGAGGGATATCAACCCTATCAAAAGATAGAGAAAAGCTTTACGTTTATTAACAGAAAAACAAAGATAAAAAATTCATTAAGCCTGTGTTTATGTGACCATGGCAACCTGCAAGGGTCACAATGCACCAGCAAGTCTCTTTCATCAGACTGAAGTTAAAAAACGAAAAGGTTTCTTCACCTTTGAATGAGAATGTATGGCTTCTTCACACCGGCTGAACAGAGACTTAAGGTTGTTCAGTCTCATTAAAACACGCCGCTGACACACAGACGCACGTCAGACAATAAAAACAGAGCATGGGTCTTGTCATAGTTGCCGTGGGAACCAGGCTGCCCTATTGTGTGCCTGTTTAAACTCGGTATTATATGGTTTGAGTGTAGAGTAAACCAGCCAGCCTGGGAAACCACAACAGCTGTGGTTTACAACACACACACAACAAAAGTAGCTATCACAGCTAGCTCCCTCAGTATCCTTTGATCGTTCTCTCTTCGCTCCTTTCCCTGTCATTTCCGTGTCCTGGTTAAACCAAATATTACCAGCACCAACTGCACAAAAATGCTCGTGTAATCAGGCCTTCACTTCAATGGAATATTGTTTCATATTAGCTAGCATGCTAATCACCAACATTGCGTCAGTCATTCACTACTCCCTGCATTATAAACACTCAGTACTCAGTACAGTTGCTTACTCTATAGCGAACTAAAAGGAAATTTCAGACACTTATTTGGACACTCCTTTGGCTTCATTACCAACAAGTGTAGGATTTTGAGCAAAAGGTAGTGTATATGCCGTTGACACTTGTGCATAAATCTTGTGCACTAGTAGCAAAAAGGGAGTGATTACGGACACAACTCAATACGTTCAAAATTGCTACATGGAGTCACTGCCTAAATGCTAACTGCTCCTTAAACCACAATAGCATGTTTTTACATTTGTATTTGTACATATGGTTAAACAAGCATTTGAATACAACATATAAATAAGAAGATGGAAAGTGTTATTTCCACTTTTTACGGAGCTAGGCTGTCTGCTCTTTAAGGTAGTATTCAGGGTTAGCGACTGTAGGCTAGATGCGTCCTTATCTCTGAACCGGGCGCAGAAAGATGAAACTGATAACAATCTTCTTATCTGACTCTGGATAAGAGAACGAGAACAAGATCATTTTCCTAAAAGTTGGATATATGTCTTGTCAGAAAAATAAAACAAAACAAGACAAAAACTAGCTTAGAGCATGCTATAAAGTACGTGGTATGTGGCACCGGTCCACGCTATGTACTAGAACAAAAATCAAGCCAAGGTACAAAAACCTTTAAAAGAAAATTTCATCATATGAGCTACATAAATGTAAATATCTAACAAAATTAACAGAATAATACAGATCATCCCGTATCGGTCTGTCTGTGTTTGTAAGTCAAATCATTCTTTAATCCCATTCATAATATTTGCTCAGCTCCCCAGCTGTCAGAGGCACTCTGTGTGAGACAGACAGAGACAAATGATACAACCATCCATCTGACAGCCTGTCTGTACTAATCTACCTCTGCCTTCAACTCACCAGCCTCATGACACATTCTCTCTATTCTTTTCCACAGGAGGGGGAATTAGAACCTGTTTTTTCTCCAGAGGAATCATTTCACCACCAGTTGTACAATAATAAGAACAAATTCCTAAAAAGCTGATTACAGTCTTTATTTTGCATTTCTGTCTTGGTTTTCCTCTAATTCTCAGTCTGTGTGTCACCCTCAAACACCCCTGTCCTCATTGTCAGAAAGCTTTCAACAGTATTGACGACACTTGGCTAAGTGCCAGATGTGTCCTGCAGACACACACAGACACACATTCGCCATTCCCAGCCCTGTGTCAGATTAATAGCCCATGTTATTGATTACCTAGAAAATAGACACACACTTACACTCTAACGCTAAGTGATCTGTTTGTGTGTGCGTGTGCAAGGTCTAGTAATAGTAATAGCCTGCCGAGTCTTTTAATCCCTTTAGGAGATCAGAGCTATGGATCAATGGTCACCACTAGAGAGACATCCTACTCTGTGGATTCACGTCTGGCTTTCCTGATGAGTTCAGCCTTGGTGAACTTCAATTCAATTCACTTCACTTTTATTTATATAGCGCCAGTTCATAACAGAAGTTATCTCATTGCACTTTTCCTATAGAGCAGGTCTAGACCGAACTCTTTATAATATTCCTTTCAGAGACCCAACAGATCCCACCATGAGCAAGCACTTGGCGACAGCGGCAAGGAAAAACTTCCTTTAACAGGCAGAAACCTCGGGCAGAACCAGACTCAGTGGTGGGCGGCCATCCGCTTCAACATGTGAATTTGTGCGTATGACCAATAGCAAAGCTGCTTTGACTTAACCTACCTCTAACTTACTGGCGAAATTTTACAAATGTGAATCCACAGTAAACATGTAAGGCTGTGACAAAATCTGCACCGTGTGATCAGCTGTACAATATTGAAGGACAAAATAAGTTATTATAATAATAATAATAATAACAATAATACATTTTATTTATACAGCACTTTTCAAGGAACTGGTAAAGACACTTGACCTAAGTTAAAAATATATGTCACAGAGAGTCGAAGCAGGAAGTTGGCTTCCTACCTGCTGAAATAAAGCTACACTACTATACAGTTACACTGGCAGGTTTGTAAATACTGTCTAATGCCCTTAAGCAAGAGAATGATTATTTATAACTTATTCAACTTATTATCTAGACAACATTCATGAGAGTGAGTAAAAACAGTATTTAATTTAATCTGCTGGTTGCCTGGAAACTACACGTTGACATGAAGAAGTCACTGCACCCGGTCATAATATAGTCCTGAACATAACGCCCCCTACTGTGAAACCACAACCTGTCATTTTTATATTTCTGTTTTTGTACGGACCAAACAAACAAGATTCAACGTGTTAATCAGTGAGCTTTAGAAGTGCTGGTAAGTGAACTCTGTTACCTATGATGGACAGAGCCAGGCTAGCTGTCTCCCTCGGTTTCTTTATGCTAAGCTAAGCAAACCATCTCCTGGCACTAGTTTCATATTTACTGTACAGACATGAGAGTGGTATGGATGTTCTCATCTGACTCTCAACCAGAAAGCAAATAAGCGTAAAATGTCAAATTAATCCTGCAATTATTATTTGGGAGTATTCGCACCTATGGAGGCTTTTATTGGACTTTATCAGTTCTAACACACAGAAGACAATCCACAAATGTGGACCATGACCCACAAATATTTCACTATGCACAAACATGGATTTTTTTATTTGTGTTGTGTGAAGTCATATCTGCAAAAATACAAGATACGTGTCTGCATAACTTACTCTGTAAAAACACATTTTAATTTCTAAAAATGAGATAGGCTCTTCTAGACTTTCCAAATGTTAGCAGACTGAATGGATCAAATTCTGGTAGTGAAACGAGTCATTTCGCTTTGTTGTGACGCTCAAAAAATGTCTCCACTGTTTTACAGCCGCTTCTTTCACAATTTAAGTCTATGGGAAAAAGTCTTTCTGGGCCAGCGTGGACCCGGAAGTGGTAATCACAAGGTTTGGCAGCTATGTCAAATTGGCTTCGAAGCCTGGCGCACTTCCTTGGGGCTTGGGGTCTACAGATGACCTTCCAGTGCAGACTGTAGTTCCGTCAGCTCATGTGAGGGAATCTGGCCACCTGCTGGTGCAGTTAGTAACTGCACCTCACATGGTGGATTCCTTTTTCCAGGTCTGCTGCCGTATGAATTGGACAAAATTCCACAAATAAATAGGAAGGAAGTCACAAATGTCACATGGCCCACAAGCTGACAGGAAGCAACTACAAATGTGCAAAACCCATTTCACATGTAAAAATGGATCCAAAATATAAAGTGTAAATATCACTTTACATGTATTTGTTGTATTGAAACGATTTACATTTCTAAAACCTGGTCAAACATCTCATTTTTAGGAGAAATTAAAATGTTTTTACAGAGTAAGTTATGCAGACACGTATCTTGTATTTTTGCGGATATGACTTCACACAACACAAATATAAAAATCCATGTTTGTGCATAGTGAAATATTTGTGGGTCATGGTCCACATTTGTGGATTGTCTTCTGTGTGTTAGAACTGATAAAGTCCAATAAAAGCCTCCATACGCAACCTGATGCACTCGTTTGAACACATGAAAAACATTGTAAACATGAAGTGACCAAACTCCCTTGAACAATTTGGCGGTTCAGTGTTGTCTTGCCAAGGGCACACATTACATACCTTGTAAGACACTGCCTACAACCATTTTCTATTTTTTTGGTGTCTTCTAGCAGATTCTGCACTTTATACTACAGAGTTAAGTTATTTCAGGAAACTTTCATCTTATAAATTGGTTTCCTGCTTTTAGCTGCTTTCCAGGGCCGCTCTTCCCTTGTTAACATGAAAGTTACTCCATGTTGATCCTTGCCAAAGGTTGCTAAAGTATGTTACCTCCTCTTTGTATCATTCAACGTGCACCTACATGCATTTTTAGAATTGGAAACACCAATATCTGGCAACTATGTTGAATTGGCTCTAAAATCCCTTGTGTACTGTCTTGACTTTGATTCTTAAGCTCTGAAAGCTCAATGCACAGACCAGCTCGACAGTCTCAAGTCTCTGTACAGCCTGGTTTCGTACGTCTCATCACAGAACTGGCCTGTTGATGGCTGTATACGTTCAGATTTACTGACCTACATATCCACCAAAGAAAATTCTCTGCGTGTCGCGTTCTCAGAATGAATCAGATGAGGATTCAGTGAAGGAGAATTCCTCTACATGCTAATATGCACACACACACTATGACAGAGGGCCATGTGTAGACTCCGTAGAAGAAGTCGTTGTTCAATCGACGACCTTTGCTCTGAGCAATGTCCCTTCCTCCTTCCCAGCAGCACCCTCCACCCTCTCCTTCTCTTCCTCCCCCCTTCTTGCTTTCTTTTTCTCAGCTTTACGCTAATGACAAAAGGCTAGATAACGAGAAACCAAGATGTGGGCTTTGGTGTAGAAACAAAAAGCAGGATGATAGTATCTGGTGGTAAATACAGCACATTCTCAAATGAAGCCCAATCTTCCAGCTTCAAAAGGACCACTGTAACCACACACAGAGATAAACAGACTTTCTATACATGCAGCTGCAGCACAGAACACCTAAAAAGAAAGAAAAAGAAATCTGTACAGCACAGATGTGAAGTTAAAGAGAAAAGGGGGTAAACATAGAGATAGGCCTGATTACAGTAGGAGGGTTGGGTGGTTTGTCTGAACTGGTGGACATGGCAGCTTCAGATCCAGATCCAGATCCAGATCCAGATCTATACAGTGCTCTCACTCCGCTCTCTACTTTGTTTCTGCCTGTTTTAGCAGAGGGATCCAGAATGCAGTCAGCAGGGTGGAGAGGTTTTACCAATCAAAGCCTGGTCATTAGATACTTTATGTATACAGTCAAACTGCTTCATTTCTTGATGGATGAAAAAAATTTTGTACTACTCATACGCTTACAGTATTTCGTTGGCATGTACTTGTAGTTTTCTTTATATACAAGTTCATCATTCGTTTGTGCATTTTTGTTGTCTTACTGTGTTCTCTGTACTGATAGTGATATTTTACTGGTGTTTTTTTTCTTTTTGAATAGCGGCCAACATTGTCTATAATTATTTACACAAGGAAAAAACTAAAATTAAAGACTTGGTATAACATACCATTAAAAAGATATATGCAGTGTACAAGCACAAAAAACACATACAAATACATATGTATGTAGTACAAGCATGATCACTTACCCACCCCCATACTCTATCTCCTTTTAAAAATACATGCATAGATATAGTCTATGCATACAAATGTATACATAACAGCTGCCTGCATGTACTAAATATTTACAGTATGTGCAGTGGAACATACTGTATGCGTACATTTTATAAACGTGCATACATGCATGCCATACAGCCATGTATGTATGAAGTCGTTATATGCACATATGGTGTGTGTTGCTATTTGACAACACACACCATATGTGTGTTAGGCTGCTGACCAGTCCAGGATTGTATCTTGAATTGTAAATTTAAATTTTTTTATTTTTTTATTTTTTTAGCAATTGTAAGATCATAAGATCACATTTGAAGTCAAACACTATCAAATGGTGTAGTGACCTCTAAGGGCAGACTAAACTCATGTTCTAGTCTGTTAGCTGATTAAACATGATCACCTCTAATGTGTTCTCCTCCCACCATGACTCTGTCACAGTGCTTAACCACAAACCAACTCTGACACATGTAGCGCATTAAATGTTAAAGAGTTGGCTTACTGAAATAATAAAGACAACATTTTCTCTCTTCCTTCTATTGGTATCTAGTCATGCAGTTTCATTTTATGTGTGCAGGTTTTGACACGTCTGAGCTTTCTGCCTCACTTTAACCCTGTTACTCTGGATAATCCTCTCAGCACACTGTCAACAGTTTTCATCGGGACCAAGACTATGACTGTATGTTTGTTTGGTAAAAAGTAGTTCCAATGAAAACAGTGAGGTTGATTATCCCGACTAACCTGGACATGCTTCCGGAAAGAGACGTTGCCACAAATGTTTTAAATGGAATTTTTCTATGCTTTGAGCAACATAAACAAAGATTCATGGACGGAGAAAGAAATCTCAGAGATGGATATTTCCAATAAAACCAAAACTACCTACATGACTAGCTGTTGAGGTAGATAAAATATGTTTACGTGTGAACAACACTTAAATGTGTTAAATGGGATTTGTATGTTGTTTAGAGCAACCACTGACAGTACTATAGGTCTGGTAAGGTTACTGCAATAGATATTTGAACTCACTCCTGTAAGGAGTTAAAGTGTAAACACACAAAGCAGCGAGACAAAGAAGTAAACATAAAGACAGAGAATACCATGAACACCATGCCAGCTATGTGGGGCATGTGGCAACACGTGCACACGCAAACAGGCACCAAGAGGCAGTGTGGGGGTCTTAACAGATTAGTGCAAGGGGAGGCATGTCTCCAGGAGAGCGTCAACACACTCTACCCCCACTGAACTGTATTCCAACACCACATGGCATGACTGGTGTGTGTGTGTGTGTGTTCTGTCCATGTGTGCATGCTCAGACTGGCTGCTGTCTGGCAATTCTGGTGAAATCCAGATGGACTGACTCACCTCGGGGCTGTAGGAATATGGTGATGAAAAAAAAGTATTTTAATTATTTATTAGGATGTCATCAAATTATGCATGTTGTTGTTGTTACAACTACAACACTTATTAGGGACTGACATTATGCTGCACTGTGTGTCTGTGCACCTCATCGTATTGTTGGAAACTTCGTGCTCTCTTTGCAGGCTCTGTGTTAGTCATTTTCACTGGTTGGGACATGTGGTGCGATGGTGGGAAAACGGCGCTTCTTCACAAAATTGACACAGCAGATCACCTCACTCTTCAGTAAGAAATTGTAATAATTGTTTGTATTGTAATTTTGGTGGGTTTATCCATCTCCCTCTCTCAGAGAGGGAATAGGCATGGTGGTGTAAGTTCAGCAGAATAGGAAGAAAATCTATTGACCAAAGCCATTTACAAATATTACAAATAAATGCATCCTTTGACTGTCTAAAGAGAACTTGTGAAACCAGGTTTTGAAAGTAGACTAGTATTTTTGGTGAGCACAAAGCACTGATTTTTCTTCTTTACACAGTAGACTTGGTTTTAGATATCCACATCATCAAGTTCATCACTTATCATGACGAAACTAACAAACAAATGGACAAAGAAATGAGACTGGATGAGCCAAATGAGGGACAAAGAGGGACAACATGATTGTGTGTGTGTGTGTGTGTGTGTGTGTGTGTGTGTATGAGCATGGTCATGTCCACAGATATGTGTGGGAGTGTGCCAGACAGCCATGTTGACTTCAGTTAATATATCATGCATGTTGTGCAGAATGTTGTGGACTTGATAGCAGATGCTTTGGAAAGGATCCCTCCAGGTTTTCATAGAAACATTAAGATGCTACACTCGATAAATAAACTTCAAGGACTGATGATCAATTTGTGTTAGATATAAGGATTATTCATTTATTATATATTTATTATAACAATATTTACTTTATCATTTTAAACCCTGAGTTTAAAATAACCAATGTATTTGAAATTCTTTAAAACAGTAACTCCTGATGTTTTTCTGTCCATAACTGAATGTTTCCCCATTGATTTAACGTACATTTATCTTTATCATATCATACCTTACAGTACATCTATAGAAACATACCGTAATTTCCCAAACAAAAGCTTTTATTCAAATAAGTGCCAGTACAAACAAATAAGTTTGTCATTGGCCATTGATGAAACTGTGAAAATATGCTCATCACCGCCTCTAACAGTGAAACTACTGATAGATTTAATCATTTAATGTCATTAGAGAGCAAATTCTGTTCTCTGTTTGATAGTGCACAAGCACTGGATGTTGGACTGTTATGTAAGGACTTGTTTAGTTCCGATTGGCTCAAATGCTGCATGCTGGATATTCACTGATTCATCCATGCTGTTAGAATGAAGGAGCACTGCAAATTTAAGGAGAGACTGTTGGTCAGATTATTACTGTGGCTGTGCCAGGTTTTTTTTAACCTCTTCTTCTCTGGTCACCCCGCGAGGGGAAAATAGTTTTAATAGACTGATAAGATATAGGAATCGATTTCCTCAACCACTTAAAATTGGCTCTTTCGTGTTTCGTGGTTCATTAAACATATTTTCTTTTCTTTGTGAATAAGAAATTTACATTTACATAATAAATCGGTGATTTTAGACGGCGGTACAAGATGCGCATTTTATCTCTTTCTCTCCGCATGTTTCATGTTGTGCTGCTGCAGCCTTTACGTTAATCTGACAGCATTCAGTTCAGATTTGTGCCGCATTAAAAGTGATACAGAAATGTTTCAGGTCTGACCTAGTTTTTGCGCGTGTAGATGCGGCGGCCAGTAGCTCCCTCAAACTTCGCTACATTTTTGTTTTAATTTGATATTTTCTCACCTTTATTACTGAAGCACTTATGACAGTAATACTCTCATCAACATCGGAAAAGGAAGTGCAGGGACTGGATTAAGTGCAGTGGACCATGAGACGATCACTGCTCACGGCATCTCCCGTCCAGACAGCCAGACCAACCTGGCCTAACGTCACCACAAGCGGTGTGACCGAAAGAGGAAAGAGAGGCGGCATAAGAGCTAAGCTAACCCAGGTTAGACCTAAGGCTATTCCATTACCCAGTCTACTCCTGGCTAATGTCTCGTCGCAGGAAAATAAAATCGACGGGAAATCAGAGACTCCTGTGCCCTCATATTTACTGAGACCTGGCTGCATCACAACATCCCGGATGAAGCTTTCGCACTCGACACGCAGAGCTTGTTCCGTGCTGACAGAACACAAGACTCAGGTAAGATGAGAGAAGGTGGACTCTGTGTTTACAGCAATGATGCTTGGTGCTCAAACACAGTTAAAGTTGATGGACATTGTTCCCCTGATGTGGAATTTTTATTGTTAAGGTGTCGACCATATTATCTGCCCAGAGAGTTCACCAGTGTTTTTGTTGCTGCTGTTAACATTCCTCCAGATGCAAATTCAAAAACCGCACCTCAGGAACTGTATGAGGTCATCAGCAGTTACATGACAGAACAACCGGATGGTGTTTTTATTGTAGCTGGTGATTTTAATCAAACAGACCTCAGAACTATTTACCTAAATTCCACCAGCATGTCCACACCAGGGGAACAAAAACCCTGGATCATGTGTACACGAACATTTCTGGCAGCTACAAAGCCTTCCCCCCGTCCCCATTTTGGTTAATCAGACCATATAGACAGGAGAAGCAGGGAAATATCAGAATTCTGATTCTGATTCTGATATTTCCCTACTTCTCCTGCCTACTTACACCCAGCTGATAAAAAGGGTCAAACCATCAGTAAAACAGTTAAAGTGTGGACAGATGAAGCTACAGCAGCTCTACAGGACTGCTTTGAGTGCACAGACTGGCTCATGTTCAGAGATGCCGCCACCCAGGAGAAGCACATCAACCTTGAGGAATATACATAATCAGTGACATCATGCATCAGCAAATGTGTTGATGACCTGGTGATCACAAGGACAATAAAATCATTCCTCAGCCAGAAAGCCTGGATGAATGGAGAGGTGAGGACTCTACTCAGAGCCAAAAAGCTGCCTTTCGGTCAGGAGACAAGGAAGTATACAACACCGCCAGAGCTGAAAGCTGGCATCAAGGAAGCAAAGCTGAGACATCAGGAGAGACTGACGAGAGACCTCAATACCAACAACAACAAAGATATGTGGCAGGTGATCAAAAACATCTCAGGCTACAAAAGCAGGAGCACCCCCATCATGTGTGAGGCCACGTTACCAGATGAGCTAAACACATTTTATGCTCGTTTTGATCTCCCCAACAAAGAGTCTGAACTGTAAAGTCTACTCCGCCTCCAGAAGAAAACTTAGCACTCTGGGCTTGAGTACCACACTCTGCAACTGGATAGTGGACTTCCTCACAAACAGACCTCAGACAGTTCAGATTGGTGGTCACACCTCCTCCACTCTAGTGCTGAACACCAGAGCCCCCCAAGGCTGTGTGCTCAGCCCCCTCCTGTTTACAAAGTACACCCATGACTGCAACCCCCGACATGGACAAAACTCTGTTGTGAAGTTTGCGGATGACATCACCATCATCGGCCATACCACCAGACTACAGAGCAGCTACTTCCCTCAGGCTGTGAGACTACTTAATTTATCCTCAGCACTCCACCATGTAAAATAGCTTTTATTTAGACTTATTTATTATATATTCACTAATCTAATGTATATAATTTTTGTACATAACATTTTTCTTTGTAGTTCCCTTTATGCTACTCAATCAAAATCTCATTATACAACCCTGTGTTGTAAAATGATCAATAAATCTATCTTGTATCTTGTATATATTAGTTAATTCTCCTTGCTCTTATTGCAGTTTATATTACCAACTCAGTGTGTGTCAACTAACTGGATTACGGCTGCCGATAGCTGCCAATACTGATTTACATATTTACAGAAATGGTAAGCCATTACATACTGGAAATACACACATGCATACACAGGTTTAAAAATAAACTCTGAATAAAACTTTAAAGGAATATACTTTTATATTCAAAGCCCTGTTCAGAGCACTCACTTGAGAATACCATGCAGCTGTGTGTGTGTGTGTGTGTGTGTAATGAGAGGGCTCAAGATGGAGCCAACACAGCTGAAGACAAACTGTGTGTTTCTGTGTGTGTGTGTGTGTGTGTGTGTGTGTGAGAAAGAGAGTGTGTATGAAATAAGAACTGAAAAGTCAGGGGCATGTTGGTGGACTTTTTAAAACTTGTGTGTGTGTGTGTGTGTGTGTGTGTGTTCCTGTGTGTGTGAGTGTTAAGAGCAGGTAGTCTGCTGACACACCCCTCCTAAACACATGCCTTAAATGACCGCTGTATCAGCCGACACTACTGCTTGATCACCTGACACACACACACACACACAGCTATGGATAACAACAGTCAGTGGACCTTGCATTAGGATTTTTTTCAAACTACTACTTTTGAGGTCAAGACTCAACTTTAACGCCAAGTTAATAATATGACTAACTATCAGGAGTGTGTTTCTTTTTAGATGTGTGTGTGTTTGTATGGAGAGGGAGGCAAGGGGAAGTGAGCATAAAAGCAACTCATTACAATGAAGGGCATTGGCAAGGTAAATACATAAAGCATGTGACGCACACACAGTCCAGTACTAAACACAACTGTGACTAAAATCTTAGCTCAGTCCTTTCTGAATTCCTAACTACTTATCCTTGACCTTGATGGAAAACATCAGCAGGTCAAGGAAAGAATTAAAGGACAATTCATAAATTATTCATATATTCTTGTCTGGTGGTTGTCTGATTCAGTGCAGAACTTTCAAATGTATCCACATATACACTAATATAGATAAATGAGTTTTAGAGGCAGGCACAAAAACTGATATTTGAGGGTTAAAAAAATGTGATAATGACATTGGGCAGCAATTCACTTTTTCAATACTTTCTGACTTCCCAACCCTGTCTGTGGTTCTACGCTCAAAACACTTACGCTAAAAAACACCTCACAAATATATAGTTTCATAAGGTTCAGTAATTTCCTAAAACAGCTGGCCACTGTAGTTTTTTCAACAAATGTTACTCAATTTGCATTTGTTGGGGACTATTTTCAGTGGCGGATTAATCCACATTTTGAGCTCTAGTGAGTTTTTCTGGAAGCAGGACCATGTATGTGGGACTAAGTCAAAATAAACTACAGTGTGTGTTCATGTCAAAGTAGGAACGTGTCATTTAGTGCAACAGTGTGGCTCATTGATGTGTTTTAATAGTTTCTGGACAACAATTGAGCTATATGGCACAGAGGAATTAGATATATCAGGCTTTGGATACACACACACAAACTTTGTTAGTAGGATATATAGATTTGTTGACAGTAACAAACATAAAATAAGGAAAACATTTTGGTCTGGGGCTGGTATTTATAGTTTGGGTTTTATTTGTTCCAATAATGAAAGGGAATGCTACAGAATACAGTGATATTTTGGACAAAAGTGTGCTTGCAACTCTGCATCAACAGTTTGTGTTTGTCCCTTTCCTGTTTCAACATGACAATGCCCCTGTGCACAAAACCTGCTCCATAAAGAAATGCTTTTCCCAGTTTGCTGTGGAAGAACTTGACTGGCCTGCACAGAGCCCTGACCTCAACCCATCCAATCCAACACCTTGGGGATGAACTGGAACAACGACCGTGAGCCAGGCCTTATCTCCCAACATAGTTGGACCTCACTAATGTTCTTGTGTAGGAGCAAATTCCTGCAGCCAGGTTCAACAGCTGGTGGAAAGTCTGAAACCAGAAGAGTGGAGGCTGTTTTAGCAGCACATTAATGCCCACAGTTTTGGAATGACATGTTTAACTATGGCTGGAATGTTCGAGTGGCCACACACATATAGCCATGCAGTGTACTAAAAAATGCAGCCTATAATTCCACAACAAAATAAAAAGAGACTAATGGCTGCCTGGAAGGTAGGAAATATCTAAAACACTACAGCATACTTTGGAAAATGGTCAGCAGTTATGTAAAGTACATGAGATGTACATGTACATGTGATTTCTTCTGTGATGCTATCTGACATATATTTTCTCAGATGGACACCTCAACCTGTTATCTACAGAGCACTACTGTAGTGACAAAAAGTATTGGACAGCACATTGGTATTGGCAGACCCTGAGTTAAGGTATTGGACATAGGTGGGCTTACAGGCCATGTGTGGCATTTTTGTACTAAACCCAGATTATAGCTGTGTAGGAACCAATGTATCTTAAACGGGATGGTCGGAGCGAAGTGCTGGCAGAATGGAAAACAGAGTCCCTACCCCGTGTAGTCTTTTTGCTCAACCCCTGAGCACCAGCCGAGAGTCAGGCCGCCAAAATGAAGAAAGTAAAGTGAACACAGCGTGGGACAGCTATTTACTCAGAACTAAGAACTAAGAACAAATTGATAACTGATACATATAAAGTTGGCAGCGCATTTTGTGTGCTCGTGCATTGTGCGTCTACACGAACATGCAGACTTGTTATTATAAAACGTAATCACTGTCTTGGACATTAAAACATCTCAGAAACCACGTAGCTGCCTTGTCCCTGGTAATGATGATAGTGATGATACTGAAGTGGTGAAGTAACCCAAGGCCACAGTTCTCCTGCCCGGTCTGAGTCCAACCTGCAGACCGCCCTCCCCCCGGATCCCAAGCAACACTGAGCGGTGCTGGGTGGCACAGCCCCGCAGGTTGTTGATAATGGATGGAGCATTTTGTTTTGTTTGCACACGCTAATTTTACCTATTCTAATGTGCGCCTTGGTGGATATTTTGATTATGCCACCTAAAGTATTTCACTAAAGTGAAATAAAATGGCTGTGTGTGTTTGAAGTAATAATAATAATAATGATAATAATAATAATTATACCTGCGACGAGTTGGCCACTGTCCAGGGTGTGCCCTGCCTAAGGCCCAAAGTCACTGGGATAGGCTCCAGTCACCCGCGACCCCCTAACGGGGACCAAGCGGTAGAAAATGGATGGATGGATGGATAATAATTATAATTGTGTATTTATATAGCACTTGTTATATTGCAATATTTATCAATTTAAGCGTGACCCCAGACTCTTTCAAAGATTTTAGGGCTAGAACCCAGATCTCGGCTGACCTGGAACCGCAGAACCGCCCCTGGTATTGGAATTAGTATCGGGAGCGGTGCGGTTTGATATTGTTTGGTCTACACAAGACAATATGGTCACTGGGTGCCCTGGTAGCTCACCTGGTAGAGCACCTTACTGCAGCGGCCCGGGCCCTTTGCTGCATGTCATCTCTCTCCACTGCCTTTCCTGTCTCTCTCCAGCTATCACTATCACAATAAAGCAGAAATGCCAAAAAAAGGACATGCAGTAACCAATGCTACCATTGGATATGGTTTAAATATAGCAGGGAGGAATAGTACAAGAACAAACAACCACAGTGAGCTGTTAGATGAAGAGCTGCAGACAACAGGCTTTACCTCCAATTTATCATCAAAGGAAACAACAGCTTTTACAAGATCTATTTGCAGTTGCTCACTGCATGGCTCTGCACGTATCAGCCCACTGGAAAAATAAGACAACCAGCATCTCTTCCCACCTTCATATCTAGCTGTTCTAAAAAAGTAGGGCTTTTTCAACTTGCTGATTGATGTATTGTCTGACACCACATATCCACCTTTAGTGTCCAATGATGCTGTTGGAGAGGTTTTTGTCCCTCAGAAAAGTTTAGTAGGACACAATACAACATCCCTACTGAATTTATGATAAAGCATTTCATTAGTCGTTACATTTCAGTTCCTGCATATGAATGTATTATGAAGCAGACAGACAAAGGAACACAGATGAGGTCAACTGTTAAGGAGCAGGGCAGCAGCTGGACCCAACATCACCATCACCATCATCACCAACACACACACACACACACACACAATATTTAAAAAAACAGTCCCGCTCACAATGGTGTTGACACATATGGCTCACTGCACCACAGCAAGCCTGGAGGGGCTTCCCCAGAGTACACACACACACACACACACACACACACACACACACACACACACAACCACAGCCTGTCACCTGCTGGCGCAGGAAAGTGCTTACTCACCCAACCACAAAATCACAGCTGAATTATTAACAATCTTGTTATTTCACTGGTCCTCTTCTGCACACACACATACACACACAAGGAACTGTTCACCAGGTTGTTTTAGTCCAGTGGGGCACTGTGATGTGGAGTGTGAAGACTTAAATTCACTAAGGTAAAAACCGCTATGGGATTTTATATATATATATATATATAATATCCCATAGCAACTTTTAAGTTAGTGAATTTAAGTCTACATATATATGTATATATATACATATATATACACATACATACATATATATATATACACATATATATATATACACATATATATATATATATATATATATATATATACACATATATATATATATATACACATATATATATATATATATATATATATATATATATATACACATATATATATATATATATATATATATATATATGTATATATATATATATATATATATATGTATATATATATATATATATGTATATATATATATATATATATATATATATATATATATATATATATATATATATATATATATATATATATGGCACCACTGTTGCTTTTACTCTCCACATCTTTTCTAACACCTCTTTCTTCCCTTGGTATTTTTTGAGCTTTCCGTGTTCCTTCTTCTTGCTGTTGCTTGGGATGGCTACATCTATCACCACTGCCTTCCTCTGCAATCACCAGTTTGTCATTCTGGATCTCTGGAAGTCCCACAGGATCTTAGCTCGGTCATTCTCAACTACCTTAGGAGGTGTCTTCCTTTTTGACCTTGGGACTTCCAGTCCATACTCATGGCAGATGTTCCTGTACACTCTGCTAGCCACTTGGCTATTGCGTTCCATGTACGCTACTCCTGCCTGCATCTTACACCCTGCTGTTATGTGCTGAACTGTCTCAGGGGCATCTTTGCACAGTCTGCACCTGCGGTCCTGTCTGCTGTGGTAGACCCCAGCCTCTATTGATCGTGTACTGAGTGCCTGTTCTTGTGCTGCCATAATTAGTGCTTCTGTGCTGTCCTTTAGTCCAGCCTTTTCCAGCCACTGGTGGGATTTCTTGATATCAGCCACTTTCTACATGGTACATGCCGTGCTGGGGCTTGTCTCTCCATGACAGTTCATCCTCCTCCTCATCATCTTCGGGTTTCTGCTGCCTGAGGTATTCACTTAGCCATTCATCATTGGGTGCCCATCTTCCTGATGTACTCCTGGATCTTTGTTGTTTCACTAGTCCTCGGCCTTCCTCGTTCCGCTTAGCGTACAGTCTCAGGGTGCTGGATTTGGGTGAAACCCTCCATGCATTGTGAGGAGCCTCCTTGTCTTGATTGACCTCTATCTCCTCCTTTGGCCAGTTTATTATACCAGCGAGGGGTCTGATGACTGGCAGGGCGTATGTGTGGATGGCTCGGATCTTCTTCCCATTCAGCTGACTTTTCAGGACCTGCCTTACTCTGTGTAGGTGTTTGACTGTGGCTGACTTCCTTGCTGTCTCCTCATGGTTTTCGTTTGCTTGCGGGATCCCAAGGTATTTGTAGTTGTCATGAACATCTGCAATGCTGCCTTCTTCAACCCCCTCGGTTCTGATAATTTTCCCTCTTTTTGATACCATCCGACCGCACTTGTCCAGTCCGAATGACATTCCAATGTCATTGCTGCTGTAGATCCTGGTAGTGTGGATCAGTGAGTCGATGTCTCGCTCATCTTTCTCACCACCATTGATAATACTAATTTTTGATTGGCTGGCAGGTGTCTGTTAAACTGTATAACAGGTCACTTCACATATAAGTCCCTTTCAGACAGGCACCTCTTTACATAAATCTGTCGGTCTCATTTCTGAATAAGCACCCAAGTCACTTTTACATAAAAGTCACAATAGCAAGACCTAGTCAGACCTACTGTAATAACATTTCTAACACTTTCAACACAAGTCTAAACTGAATAATGTCAGATTAACTTAAAGGATGCAGGCTGCAAAAATGTACACAGAGGGAAATTACATGCATGTCATGTTTGCCTGATTAAGATCACTGTCATAAATTTATGACATAAGTACCATCTCCTATGCTCAAAGACAATAATATAATTTTAATAAACTATGAAACACTGTGAATGAGACGATTTTACGTTGTTAGGGGGATTCTTCACTGGTTGTGATTGGGCCAAAAGTGGTTAAAAAAACCTTGTACAACCACAGTCATAATCAGACCAGCTCTCACTCCTTATATTTTCAAGTTTTATTCATGCAACTGCATGGATGAATAAATGAATAGCAAAATGCTCAAGGTAGGCTACAGAACGTGAGCAGGAATAAAACAAAAGCCCCAACTTAACATTTTGTCACTCTATACTTGTGCACTGCCGGTTATTAGCAATTAAGTAGCAGAATTATCTGATGATTAAACTGATGAGAAAATTTACTAGGAGGTTCACAGGAGATTAAGCTGGGAAGAGTGTCCCTAGCACTCACGCTGGTCATTAATTAACTTTCAACTTGTGAGAAAACAGAAATAGAAAATCTTCTTTCTTCAAATCATTAAACTTCTCAACTCTCTCACCACTGTGATACCACTTCCTCTCCCGCACCAGGTGCCAAATATTACATGCTCAAGTTTCCTTCCGTAACGGTTCTGACATGTCATGGAACATTAACGTAAAAAACACCTACTATATGTCTGAATGACAAAAAGCTATACTTTAACAGCTTGATAAAGTCAGCAATGTTATGTATTCCATGACTGAAAAGGCCTATACTGTACTTCTGGTCAGCAGGTTAAACACCTTTGTAAAGCTTTCACACTTCATTAATCGTTCTGAACTCACTACTGACTGGCTGACATCAAATATATAACAAATATCCTGATCACACAGCACAAAGAACAACCTTGAATTTTTGGTTTGACAAAAAACAGACACACATATAACAGCAAACGCAAACAGTGACAATAGCAGGAAGTGTGTGTGCATGATACAAAAACACCAACAGCTGAGGTCAGGAACAATGAAACCATGTTCTCATCTGTTGCTTAATGATTTTTCATTTTTAAACTAACATCATCAATATATTCTCTCTCTATTTCTTTCTTTCTCCTTCATTCCCTTCAATTAAAGTTGGGGTATGCAATTCTAATGCAATACATGTCTTTTTGTCAAATTCAGCGAATATCCAGAATCGCATACCCCACCTTTAAAGCTTTCTTTCTTGGTGCCTTGCTTTTATCCTCTCCTCCTTTCTTTCTTTCAGTTTCTGTAAACTAAGAGCACATGTCCATCCAAAAATTTCCTTCCTTCCTTCCTTACCTTGCCCAGTGGCTTGTTGCTGCTCTCCCAGTTCCTCTTATCCAGGGAGGGGGGCACCTGGTATACATCCTGCCCAGCTCCTGTCCCCCCAGCTGGGGCTGCTCCCTGGCCTGGCCCTGGGCCTACAGAGGGGGGCACTTGGTAGATGTCCTGCACAGGCAGCTGGTACTTTTTCTGGGCTAGAGCTGGGGCCTTGCTGGGGGGTCCTGGCTGGGTCTGTGGAGGAGGTCCACTTGGGCCAGAGGGGACCTGGTACAGACTTTGGGGACTTGGTTTGGGGCTGTGGGAGGGGGGCATCATGTAGACAGAGTCAGAGTTGGGCTGTGCGGGGCTGGGTGTGGAGTAGGCCGAGTGCATAGACGTGTACTGAGTTGAGGGGAGGGGCTTGTTGGCAAACGCGGAGGAGGAAGTAGCGATGGCAGCAGATGAAGGAGCAGGTGTTGGTTTGGCGTAGGTGCTCTGAGGAAGGAGGGGTCGTTGCACATGGGAGGCAGGACAGGAAGCGGCTGGATCTGGGGTGGAAGGCGTGGCCTGTTGCTGCTGCTTGCTGTCGTACATGCCGACCAGGATCTTGAGACGGTTGCCGGGGACAATGCCTTGGCGGCCGTGGAGGGAGCAGAGCCACCAGCCATCCAAACCCTGTGTGTCACGCTCCAACACCGTCATGATATCACCCTTGCGGAAGGACAGCTCGTCCGGAGACTCCGCCACATTGTCATACAAGGCCTTGGCCAACATGTTCTATAGAAGAAGAAGGACAGACAGAAATATATAAGAAATATACTGTACATACTCAAAGAAGAAGGACAGACAGAAATATATAGGATATATACTGTAAATGCTCAAATTGGTTCATGTTCATCTACTGTTAAATGTAGCTATAACAGAACAAGGCAACAGGAAAACATGTCAAGCCGGTTTGTAAGATATCTGTCGCTCTGTGGGTTGTTACTGTGTAGAACAAGAAGAACTGCAGAGAAGAAGAAGAACTTATTGTGTGGTTTACGGCTATCTATTCAAAGTTTCCAGTCTGTAGTTTTAGAATGTTGTAGGGACAAGTCTCCTTATCACTTTTGTTTCGCATTTGATGGTTGCTGTACTGGTAGGTCATATGCATGACACAGTCAGAACTTGAAATCAGCAAATAAATAAAAATTTGTGAACATGAAAGACAGTCCTGACAGTTGATTTAGCAGTGACAGGAGCCATAAATCTCATGGCTTTCCAACTTGCAGTGTGGGAAAGTTGCTTTAATTAGGTGTCCAAGCAGCGAAGCTGCTGGAGCCCTATTGCTGAGCCCACTACTATTTCTGAACTGAATATTTTCCAATCTCTGTATTGATCTCCATCTGAAACTTGCATCGTGCTCCTGGGACTGCAAGTCCAACTTGCATTGCCTCCGTGGGCCATGTTGCGACTTGCACCAGAGGCTTGGACCCTGTTAATACCTGCTTGCAATGCAAGGCATCATGGTGCCCAGTACCAGTGGTAAACCAGTACCTACTGTAATCGCTGAGATTTAAATTTTTATTTGTATTATCATTATTATTATTTTATTTATTTATTTTTCTGTTGGTAATGCAGTGGTACTGCAGCCTACACTGTAGGAGTTATGCAGGTGAAATTCACAAGGGTGGTATAGACCCGTGCACACACCGCAGACACCAAGAATTAAACAGGTCAACCAGCAGGTGGCGCTATAATCAAGGTAAACGTGTTTTGGCCAGTAACTCCCACATAGTATGTCGCACATTTAAAAACCTCACATGCACGCGTTCACTGAATAGAGCTGCATCTCATAATATAGGCCACGCCCATTTCCACCTATTATTATTTTTGCCAAATCGCGAAATATGCAAAACCTACTTTTTTGAACTCCTCCTAGGCCCTGAGTCCGATCTGCATGAAATTTCGCATGTGGAATCTATGGACCCTCATGATCAAAAGTTACTAAAAGAATGTTGATACTCCAAACAATGTGCAAGTTATGATTCAGATAGTCAGCCACTAGGTGGCGCTACAAATGCAAAAAGTTTATATCTTGTAATTAGATGCATGGATTTGTACGAAATTCGAATTGCACGATCTAGGGTTATGACTCAGTTGTTGCATAAAATTTGGTAATGACTGATTAAAGTGGGACTTATTACAACAAATGTAAATTTCTAGAAATTTCACATTCCAAACTTTAAAAAATCACCCATACGTCCTACAGAGCTGAAATTTTTTCAGCACATCAACTGATGTGTGACAAAAGTTTGACTCATTGCAACCTATGGTCAATTCAGAAGTCCGTCACTCTATTTTTCAAAATATGAAAAAATCAATTAACATCTATATCTCCACAAAGGTCTGTCCGATTAACACAAAACTGAGCTCTGTGTAAAATGTTGTGCCAATCGGCCACTAGGTGGCGTGTTGTTGTAAAATTATGAAATAAGCAAACCTACTTTTTTCAAACTCTTCAGAAACAACTTCCTATAGGTTGCAGTAAAACAGGAAGTGATGTTATATCTCCACATAGGATTGTCCAAATAACACGAAACTTGGGCAGGTACTTTCCCATACCCCATCGAGGTTCAGTGCTGAATTTGGTGCCAATCGGCCACTAGGTGGTGCTTTTGCTGCAAAATCATGACATATGCGAAACCTACTTTTTTTAACTAATCTTAGATTGCAAGTCCAGTCTGCATAAATTGTAGCAACAATACAAATAAATAGAATGAGTAATCTAAGGCATGGAACAAGCAGCAGGATCAGGTGAATGATGAGGTGAATGCAGGGGATTTTGCATGATGGATCTGTAAAGTAAAGGACACTAGAGCTGGACGGACATTTCTATTTTTTGGGCTGCTACACTCCTAAGACTGAAGGCTTGTCTCTTGCGGTGCTGTACTCCTATGATGGAAATGGTTCCTCAAGTGTGTAACTTGTTAAGTCATACACATGAAAAGGCTCATAAGCTCACTAAAAGAGCCCCCTCACAGTAGGACAGACTTTGCACCTTCAGTGATGAATGTTGCAGGCCCTAGTGCATA
>CM050844.1:1690000-1755000 GCA_027580175.1 Siniperca scherzeri | reverse complement strand
AACATAGAGTAAATTAAAATGCTACCTGACTCTAAAGAGACTTCACATTAGCAAACTATCTGACCACAGTAAAAAATCCTAAACTAAGGAAAGTCCTGACTGTGTTCAGACTCAGCGAACACAGCCCAGCTGTGGAGAAGGGTCGGCATGGACACAGCTGGCTGCCAGAGGAGGACAGACAGTCAGAACTACACTTCCTCACCTCAGGCCCCAAATACCAGCCAAAGGAACATTTTCCCAATATTAGAAAAATACACCCTGAATTTAAAAACATAACAGACACAGAGAAACTCCCATATTTACTAATTCCTTAATAACTGTGAGATGATTGCAGCAAAATGTATCACCTCATGCCACGACCCGAGGACAGCCAGTGGAACTCTGTGACTTCTTTTTGAATTTTATTATTACTTTGTATATATCAGTCTACCTGGATGGCAGGTCCAAAATTGATCTGGTTTATTAAAACCTGACTATTATTTGATTTGTAAATAATTTAATGATTACATTTTTCTATTATAGCCAGGTTATATATATGTTGCTATATAATTTAGTTAATTATAATTCTGTAAATACTTTTATTATTTGATCATTTTGAATAATTCCTTGCTCTTATACTGATACGCACTGTGTGACGGAGGGTCTGATGTAGGAGCTAAATACACAGCCACCCAGTCCCTCCACTGTCCAGGTACTGATACACACACACACACACACACACACACACACACACACACACACACACATGACATACATCAACACACGCTTCCAGTCTGTCACAAACATACTCAGAGCAAATGTTCATTGTTTTTTTCTGCTATTTTGCTGATTTTATGAATTGACTTCTTTTAATCTCATTATTACTTGACGCTTTGGCGATATTGTCTTTGTTACACTATATGCCAATAAAGCACATTGAACTGAATTACAGTGGATAAAATGAGAGACACTGTAATGTGGCCAGCTGTCTCACAGCCAGTGGACGCACAGTTCTCACCTTGCAGCAGTGATGTGGAAGTGTGCTCCAGGGTGGGGACACCGGGACGTCACTGATGGGTGTTGGTTACAGGTGCAAGAGGGCACACTTGTGACCATACCCAACAGAGGGCAACAGACTTGAAACTGTCAACCAGAGAAGTGAAACACTGGTCACTTTCAGCCTGGTGCTAATTTACTCTTTATTGTAAGTTTATTATTTATTTTGAACTGGTTTCAATTGTAATGATCCCCAAAACACGGCAAACATGTAGGACTATCAGCTGGTAATTTTGCATTATTTTCAACCCAAACATTCCCATTGCTAGTAAACAGTAACCATGGTTTGGTCCTTTCTTGTACAGGGAGAGAGTCACAAAACTCCCTTCAAATCTGTGGCAGTTTAATTTTGCCTTGCTAAGCCCAAACATTTAATACCATCTGAAACACCATCTATAACCATCTATTCTTAATTAAGGATACATTCAGCATTGAAAGTATTCCAAATTCACCACAGTTTCTCATCTCTGAAACATTAACATTACTAAATCATATTCCCCCGCTCTGTTTGGTTGAACATTTGTGACGTAGATCCCTGGTGCAGGTAGTTCCATAATGCTGCAAGACTTTCTCTTACCATTCTATACCAGTCTGGATTCACACTTACAAGCCAGAATTGTCAGTTGTTAGGTAACTGTCAGGAGGATCAGCCAGGACAGATAACTATTAGGATCATTATTTTTTCCTCTATCAAATATCTATTACAACAACTGTGGAAGTCAGTGATACACACTCATTCAGATATACTGTATGTGCCTTATCTCCTGCTCTGTGTTACTGTCCCTCTTGCTTTCTCTAGTATCAGTAAGAGTGTGCTGAACGTGCACACACTCCACTCGCTGCCAACCAGCTCCGCTTCTGTGTGAGTGCTGAGTGCATGATGAATGCACTTCTCTGTCTGTTCTCTGCTCTTTCTCTCACCAAGTCTCTACAGAGCAATAAACACAGCTACTGAGGCCAGACTGGGGTCACTCACATACCTGCCCACACTACACACACACACACACACACACACACACGAGGGCAGTATTAGAATTATATTATCTATAAAATACAGACATAGGTGTGTAAATAAAAAAGCTTTTTATGAAGTGGACACCTGGACAGGAATCACTCTGGCTCAAAAATCATAGTTTTCACACACACACACACACACACACACAGACCACAGAAATCCCCCTCTTTGGTCCATTCCAGTGTCCAGAGAAACAGGAAGTGCAATGAGGATGATTCACACACACTCCTGATTGGACGATGAGTCAGTGACATGACCCTGAGGTCTTAGAATCACCCTGAATAGATTCTGTTGGGCGTCACCACGTGTGGAGAACAAAGACAGGGGCCTACTTGGAAAAGGTAAAGCCTTGACTAAGAGGCTTGAATGGAAACCAAAGGCCAAACAGTTAAAATAATGCCAAACCTCGTCAGGTCTGTTAAGTCACACCTGTGTGTGAGATTTAAGCTTGAATCCAAACGTCATCACCTCCATAAAAGCAGAGCGCGCGGGTCACTCGCTGTCTATCCACTGAAACTTCAGCTGCTTCTCCCAAGGTAAACTCTTAACTCGCTGGACGAGCAACAGACTGCTTTGTGTTTGCTGAACACACTTTTGGATCCTGATTATCTTCCATATAACAATCCCGTACCTGCAGAAGGAAGATTCAGGTTTTACCGCTTTCTTCACGGACAGAAAGATTTCCCGCTGAGCCCACTCTCTCCCCACTGACGTCGGCTGCTGCATCCCTCGCTGCCGCCTGAACAGTTTCACCGTTGAACCCGCGACAGTGCGGACCCGGTCGCATCAGCATCCGAGCCTGAGAGGACTCCGCCGGATAATCCAAACAGACTGACGCGTCAAGAGCGATCCCAAGTAAGAGGCTTGTGTCTGAACAGACATAGATTTTATAACTGTGTGTTATTTCATCCACGCTTCATTGTTGTGAATTGTGTCCTGTCTCTGCTGTGTGTTTTCGTGCTTAGCACGTTCCATTGTGTATCGGTACCACACCGCTGGGCCGTTTAACTGTGAAACTCAGGTATCATATTGGATAATATTGAAATATTGAACATTTTAGACAATACCCAGCAGAGCAGTTTCTCTACAGCAGTGTGCATGTGTGTCAACATCAAACCCACAGTGTGTTGGATCTGAATATGTTGTCACAACAAACAGAGATGACTGTGAGAATCCGAGCAGATTTTTGTAAAACACAGAAGTAGAGAGAGGCTAGAGACAGAGACAGAGTGAGAGACAGAGACAGAGACAGAGAGAGACAGAGAACAGAAATGTGAAGCCATGACATTTCCATGTGCTTCCTCCCCTGGTGCTCCACTCCTGTACCTCTGTGCAGTGCATGCCTACTCTTGCTAAATATTTCTGTGGCCACTGACTAACTTCCACGCCTGAGACACTGAACAGTTCAGCCATGTGGAAACTAAGGTTTGACAGACATGGGTTTCCACCTAAATACAAGGTTCCAGACAAGCGTTTCGGTTTGTCTTTTGTAGCAACTGCTACAGATCAACAAATACTCCAGGGAAACAGCAGTGTGCCCAGGGTCGTGCCATGGTGACGTGTTATTGGATCCAACAAGATCTCAGCTGAAACTCCTGTCCAGCAACAGAAACGGTGTTTTTGATTCTAAACAGTGGATAAATGATCCAAGAATCATTCAGTTGGATAATTATACTGTACTGTGATGAGGCTGACTCACTATGATGAGAACGATTATTTTTAGGAATGCTTTACTGTAGACACGTGAACATCAGCCCCACGTCAGGTTGGAACTGCTTGCTGCAACACAGAAGAGAGAATTAGGAGAGCGTACGGTCCACTCAGTTCTTGCATATTCCCTTTCGGATTGGTCTTTGGTTTTTGAAAAATTTTATTTATGCAAGTTGGGTTCGGGCAGGTTTTCCATGGTTCCATTTTGGATCAGGTCCAAAATGTCAGACCCGTGAAGACCTCTAGGACACAGTTATATTTTCCACACACAAGTCGATTACAGTGGACGCTTTGACTTGTGGTCTGCAATGTGTAGCCACAAATGTCTTTCACTAAGGGACATTCAGGTCACAGTGCATGTACTGTAGACAGCACACTTGATCCTAATAAAAATATAAGAGGAAAAGCTTCTGGAGCATCCAACATGGAAGAATGGAAGAAAGGTCAGGCGTTGCCAGAAACATCAGGATGGATCCTTTGAGGAGCAGGAGCATCATTGTAAACTTAACTGCGTTCGAGCTAGTAGAGATACTTTGCTCTGGACCACAGCGCTTGACAGACCAGCAGACTAATGTAAGTCAGTAAAAAAGTAAAGAGTTCGTGTTATCAAGGATTTTAAGCGTACTACTTAACATTGCATTGCATGCATTTGGTCAAATTTAAAGCTATTCTGTATTCTGGCAGTAAACATTAGCTAAGCACTTTTAGTGCTGAAAGCCCAATCAGCTGTGTGTAGACACGGCTGGAAGCCCTCACACACCCTTGTCTGCTAATCAGCATGAGAAAGCCGTCAAGTAGACTCTTGTACATCCACTCTACAGAGGCAGTCTGGGACTGTGGAGAAATGAGAACACAGTGGGAGCTAATCACATTTCCCAGACCTCTCGGGATAAATCCCAGCAGCAACAGGCCCCAACAATGTGATGTTACCACGACGACTGTTGCCAGGACAACCAGCTGCCGCAGAGCGACGCCAAAACTTCAATGGCATCGTCTCGTCAGGGAGACGACAGAGGATGAAAGACAGCAGAGGACTGACAAAAGACAGGGAAAAGAGGAACAGAGGAGTTCAAAGGGCTGAACTGAGACTTTTCTGATGCCGATTTCACATGGAGAACTAAACATCTGATTGAAAATGCTTAGAATCCCACTAAATAACTTCCCACGCAGTATATTATAGTAAGATTTGTGAGTTCTGGTGTTTGTAATTTGACCTTTTTGTCATTTTGGTAATTCTGTGAGCACAGCATGGGTGAAGAAATTCCATAGTAAGACTTTTCTGCTTTGTTTTGCCTTAGTGAGGTTTGGTCATTGTGTGGTTGTTTCCCTACCTTCAGCCCGTGAGGAATACATACTGACGTATATACATGTCTATCCCCCAGGCAGAAATGTCAATTTCTCTAATCCCTGTAATATTATTAAGAACTGAATTTTGCAAAATTTTGAATGAAAGCACCTGATCAACCATGCACGTGTAATTCTGGTAAATCATCAGACCTTTTGGGCAAAAGTGTATAAATCCAACCTTCCACAGAGGTTATTGTTAACTCCGGTCACAATGACTTGATTTAAAAAAATCAGCCATATCAGTGCTTTTCATGCGTTTTAGTCCATTTTAGAACATCACTGCTGACCAGTCATTCATATCCATTTGTTACACTATGAACCATTAGCATAACCTGTACAACAATTACAGCAGACATGATGTTCACTGGGATGGTTTACCTAATTCAAGCAGTGTCAAACTGATTTTCATACTGATTTTACACATAAAAAGAAAACAGAAACCACTGGCAAAGGTAAGTGAAACACTACTCACAAATCTAAAACACTATGTGATGCTGAAACAATGAATCAATTTAGCACGTAAATGCAAACCATTTGGCTGCTTTTCTCTGTTTTATATCACTGTAAATTGAATTTCTTTTGGTTTTGGACTGTTGGTCGGACAAAGACAAAACATTTGAAGTTGACCTTGAGCTCTGAGAATTGTGATGGGAATTTTCCACTATTTTCAGAAATTTTATTGACTAAACAATGAATTCATTAATCTGAAAAACAATCAGTAGATTAATCAACATTGAAAACTGACAGGTGAAGACCTAATGGTCTGCTTTGGAAAATGGTTGGCAGTTATTTAAGCGTGATATGCAAAGCATGCAGAAACACTGGTCTGGTTTCACTGTTTGTGAAAAGGTGGAGGGACATCTTTAGACTGATACCTTTTACATTTACAATGTAATAACTACCAGTTAATGTGATAATGCATTTAATTATCAAGACTAAAATATATAAGGTTTTGTGATATTTTTGTTTGTCAAGTTTTTTTAGAATATCCAGCAACTCCAAATGCTAAAAAGGAAAGAAGAGAGAAAGGGAGAAACAGAGAACTATCCACTGGGGAGAAAGTAATGTGAACAGCTGGTGGAGCGAGCTCAGTATAGACAGGTCGCTCATCTGAGCGAGCGAGCGAGCGAGTGAGTGAGTGTGGCTTAATGTCCTTTGTCTCTTGCCTCCTATTTGACCCCTGGGGACAAATACTAGCCTGCCACAAGAGGTTTTGTGTGTTTGACTTTGTGTTTGGGTGTCTGTGTGTGTGTGTGCGTGTGTGTGCGCATGCCTATTCACCACATTGCAGAAAGCAAATCAGAAAAAAGGCACTTTATGCCCCCCCGTCCCGTGTTCCTCTCTCTCCATCTATTCTATCCACTCTGCCATTTCTGCAGCAGTCGCAATTTATTTCTGCTCTTCCTCTCTCTGCTCTCTTGTCATTCGTCTGCTCTGTCCACCTCCCAGCTCTCCTGCAGTAAGTCAAATAGCTCTTCCAGGCACTCAGTTCTCCTTGCAGCCTGGTTGAATCTGGGTGAGTCAGGGTTCATCAGGTTGAGTCTGGGCCATCTCGGGTGGGCTGGAGCTAGGCAGAGCAAAGTGGGAATAGCTGAGGTAATGAAATGTGAGAACACATCTTCACATGTGAAAAACGATTTGCATCCATATAGTGTTTCCAGGTTGTGTTAGTAGAGACCTCTATGTGACCTCAACGTGAAACACCTAAATAACGTGAAAATGGCTAAATCTCTTCTTCTACGTCCTCTTTTCAGTTGGCAAGCAACAAAACTACATCACAGCCAACTTCTGGTAAGGAGTGGGACAGACAGCCAGCTGACCAAACCATTATTTTATGTTGTTAGTTTAGCTCGTCACATTGTGCCACAAAAAGAACTCGAGAGACAAGTTCAAACCTAGCTTACTTTCTCACCTCCACACAGCTGCCCAATCACAGCGTGAAGTGGGTGTGAATGTTGGATTGTTGGTTTTCAAGGTGTTCGACCATCCGACAAGCACTTGTGACAGAGTATCCTGGCCCATGAAGCCATTATTAGGCATAAAAGCCCAGCTAGATGCCCCTAGAGCACTGGTTACTAGCCTTTTTGTCTTGTGACTCTTTATAGCCAAGCAGTGTCTACTCACGACTCCTCGTCACAAGATTCATAGCCTATGTTTACAAGTTGTGAGCAGGTCAACGATCAATGATTTCAATGATCTTTAAAGAAAAAAGAAAAACAAAGCAAAGATTTGAGAAAAAAACACAAAAATAAACAACATTTTGTGTAGTAGTCATGTTTTTTCCTCTTCTTGGTTGGGAACCACTGTCCTAGAGACTGCAATGTGGCTGCAAAGTGTTGGACAGAATGATTCTACTGATGTTCTTAGAGCCTTATCAGTGAGGCTAAAACTGGAAAACTTTGTCCTGAAGATGGTACTATAGGAATGGTCATTTGGTCATTCAAATCTAAAGGGTTCATCCCCTTGGGAGCATTGAAGTTCCCAGCAATAATTGCAGTCTGACTAATGAACATCTCGGATACCTTGTCTGAAACACTAAAACTTTATCTTGAGGGTGGCGCTAGAGGGAAGCTCACGGAGTGTCTAAAATAAAAATATTCAGCATATCTGGATTTGTGTTGGACAGACAGATGGACAGCGAATGGACAGAATGGCTGACCAGCATCACCATCCTCAGGCCCTGCTGCAAGCTAGGCAAAACGGCAGCCAGAAGAAATACTGTGTTTGGTAAATGGTAAAATGGTAAATGGACTGTACTTATATAGCGCCTTTCTAGTCTTTCTGACTACTCAAAGCGCTTCAACTACACTGTTTTGAGTCAAAGTACAGCTAAAACCAGATTTGCTGGTGAGAGGCATCACTCTGCCTTAAATTATTAATGTCAAGGTCAGTGAAATCCTGTCACTGACCTGTTTGCCCACAAAAACCTTCATCAGAATGTTAACCACTACATTCTTGACTTGTTCTACATGATTAATATGAATCTAATCAACGAGACTGTCAACATATTTATATACTGCATGTACAAGCATGTCAAGAGCAGCTCCTCTCATCTGGACACTCAACCAATGAATCCCTAAGAACATGCGGCAAAAAAAGTCTGGTATTCTGTTGAAAGACGCAATGTGAGCAAAACATGACTTGTGTTGGTGCTGTAATGGATGATACCGAACACACACACACACACACACACACACACAAGCAGTGAGGTACGAGGACAAGGCAAAAATACCCAAGATTTGAATTAAGAAACAAGCAGTGTGGAAGAGATCCCTCTGCTGGGACGTACACACACAAGTGTCTCTGGACAAGACTCCACATGACAGTAGAGCATGAGAGCGGGATTGTGTGTGTGTGTGTGTGTGTGTGTGTGCACTGTACTGTGTGTTTTGGTTTTGTTTCTTCCCAATGCAAATTCAGTCTTGTTTATTTAGTTTGTCTCACGCACTGTAATTTGTAAGACATGTCTGACTTCATGTGTAAGTGCATAGCATAAAATAAAAAAGGAGGAATATGTAGAATATTTGCTTGAAATTCCCAGCCAAAAAATATAACATTTACATTTTTTACTGCTAATTCTACAGCAGATCTACAAAGAACAGAGAAAAGCAGCAAATCCTCACATTGGAGAAACTGCAACCAGAGAATGTGGACATTTTTGCTTGAAGATCATAGGACAATTATCTGAATATCCAAACTTTTGCATATTGTTACAGCATACCTGTAACATACAGTTTTCCTCCTTGTCCCACTTAAGGTAGCTTTAAGGTCGTTCCACTCTGTTTGACAGTGACATATCATAGATGTTGTGTATCAGCTTGTTGCAGCTCTTCACTAGAAGCTATCTGATGCTTACACTTAGTGAAATATTCCATGTTTCTAGATCTTTTGTGCATCATTTTAGACACATTTACCCAAAATTCTATATTTTTGAAACCAAATGTGTGATATGGTTCCTCTGATAACTGTTTAAATACTTTTTTGTGGTTGTAACTGATTTTTTAGAGTTGTTTTGGTATTCCAGGACCTGCAGATACTGTACTGTATCACTGAATAGCCAAGGCGTGTATGTTTCCGTATCTCTGCTATTGCTGAAGCGAGCCTGGGCCTGTCTCCCCCGCCCCGTCTCTCTCTCTCACACACACACACACACACACACAGCCCCACTTACTACAGCATTCCACAGCCTTCACATACAAACACACAACTCTCCAATTACCTCACATTCCAGAGGTGTCACAACACACACACACCATCCAGACTCTAGCATTTCATCGTAAAGATGAGAAACCAACAAATAATGCATAGTGATCCTCTTTTTCCTTCCTTTTTTCTTTGTTTCTTTCTCTTCTTCCCTCCGTCCTCCCCCTTCTCTCTCTCCCAACCTCCACATCTTTCTCCTTCTGTCCGTTCTTCCCTTCCCCCCCTCCCTCTTTTCCTGTCTTGGCACGTCAGACTGTTCTTGAGAAATAGTTGCGAGTGCACGGCTGATTTGTACGACAGCAGAAAGAATCCTCCACCCAGTAGAGCATCTAGCTGAAACTGGGATTGCTGCAGGACACTGATGTTTGCAACATGTTTACAGGCCCAGAGTACATGGAGTGGGCTCCTTATATTAGTCGCCCATCATTTCTAAGCTAATGATACTTATTGCTCTGTGGGTGCAGTCATGTGTGAAACTATGTTTTGTTTTGTTTTAGTGGAGAGTTACAAAAACAGGTAAACCTCGGGTGTCGTGAATTCTGCATTTTTGGCATTAAAGGAGTATGATTAAAAGACCCATGCTTATCAAACCCAAAGAGTAAAGAACACTAAAGAACCTTAAGGGTACTCCATGAACCTTAAAGAGGCACTCCACTGATTTTACCCATGTAGATCAGTTTACTGGCACTCAGCCTGTGAAAACAGTTGTATAATGTCTTCTGTCGCTCTGGAGGAGCTTTGTCAAGTCTGAGAAAATAAGTCTGATGATATCATCAGAGTTATTTAAGCTTGGTCTTGGAGACTACATTTGGAGGGACAACTAAACTTGGGGCAAATATAATGCATGTTGTAATGGATCCTTCTTTGCACCCTTTAGTGCTAAAAAATACAACAAAATCTGGATTTTGTAAACAGCCACAGCTTTATGGGCCCTGCTCAGTGCTAGTTAAGGCTGCTGTTTTAACGAGTGATGATCCCAGCTGAAGAATTCCTGCCTTCAGGCTGTGACTAACAGCAGAAACAACAGCAGGGATTGTGTAGCCTGAAGCAGAGGATAGACTCATGTAGGCGTGAGTGTTGCTTAACCTGTTGACAGACAACCCTGGTAGGAACTTATGAATAGCTGCCAGACACACACGCACACAGATAGTTGGCTGGTTCAAAGCAGCTCCTCCTTGCACATAATAGTGAGAAATGGAGGGTGGAAAAATCAACAAATCTCAAATTTTGGGATTTATTTTATCAGACTGAATTGTCATTGTGTTTCACCTCATTCATTCGGCATGACATCATATTAGCCAATTTCTGTCTGGGAATTGGGGGGATGGTATTTTGTTTTGTCCTAACAGAACAATAGTGACTAATGTATCCACCCTGCTGATGTCATTTTGTGTCGACACAAAAGTTGTGGTAGGGGTTGCTAGGAGCATTTAACACAATTCTCACATTGACCAAATAAATATGTTGATTTTGTCTTTTCTGTAAGTCGACTTACAACAACCTGTACAGCTGTGTCCTTCTCATTTAAGCTTGTTGCCACGTTTGTGGCCATATTACTGGCACTATTTTATAAGGATGTAGCTCTGTAGCTAGCTAGCTATGTCGAAAGGTGACTTCCCCAGTCTTGATCCTGCCTACAAATCTTTGATTGGTCGACTGTTTCTCCAAATGGCTGAAATAGCCATCATTTGGCAAAACACCAGACCTATTTCAGGAACCAGGCTAGCGCTAACAAGCACTGATACAAAACCAGCCAGTGTAACTTTAGCTTGTGATGTATTCAGCTTTCAAAAATGGGTTCAGAAATGTATGTCATAATTCAATCTGCCATAAATAAGGAGCTGCTGTCATAATTTAAAAAAATGACATTGCAGTTTTCTTAGCTGTTAGCCGTTTAGCTAGCCAGTAATTCTATGAGGTTCCATTAACAAGGTGAAGGTTCAGAAATTTGGAGGGCCATGATTGTGACCCAACACCTTCAGAAATTAGTATGTGCAATACACAATAGAAGATCTGAATGTACATCCACAGAGCTGCCCACACCTGTGTTTAAGGGCTTTACTAACCTGCACTTACACAGGTAAGCAAAGACTTGAGCTACAACCTGCTGACACACCCTCTGATCACTGTGTGTGAGTGGGTGACAGAGAGACTAAAATCTTTATTTCTCTGTTCAAAACATACATATGATAAAGAGCTCAAGCAGAATCTTTATACTGGAATACAACATTCATAACACAAAAGCTCAAAACCATTGTGGCATGAAGCTGCAAAAGCATTAATGCATCACTATTTTGTAACTCTACATCTCCACAGAAATTCTAGGAAAAATAACAAACCAAAGGTGTTTAAAATGGTTTCACAACTACACGGGCATAAATCTCCATTCTGGTCAACTGTGACACTTTGATCACTCATATAAATCTGTTGAGAAAGCTGCAGCTGAGACTGCAGTATTGACTCTATGATTCAACACTGAGCTGTGGGGAAAAACATCCAGTGATTTGTAGCTTGTTATTTGTCTGCTAACTGTACTTTACTATACTGTGAAACCAAGGGCAAAAAATTACAGGTATATAATGAAGGCAGGAGCATAAGCAGAAGTTAGACTTCACTTCTATATGTCTTAACCACATTAATACACTGAATAATTTTGTGCTTCATCACTATGGAAGAGAGCCCTTTAATTTTATACCATAATACTCCCTGAAGGTTTCATGTTAGGTTTAAAGTGAAATGTGCATTACATTAGTCAATTTAAGAGGTACAACTGAGTCTGATCCTTACTAGACTGAAGTGAAGCCCTAAATGTTGTGTATACTCCTCAGTCTGTCGTTACATTAATGCTTAACAGGTTAAATCAATGGGGATGTTTGTTACAAAGTGCATGCACATCTCTCCAGACCCAGACTTTTTTGGCTGGACCAGAAAAGCGAGGCCAGCCCTATAAATGCGAAGGTTTGTTCGTGACTTACTGAGTGAGTGAGTGATGAAGTTACACCATTGGTCGGTTGAGTGTTGGAGTTTCCCCATTGGCTGTTGCTCTTTCAAAATGAATAGGCGCGAACGTTAGTTACATACTGTAACTCCAGATTCTATGAATATAGGCACAGACCTCTAGGCTGTTGGCCCCACTGGTTCCTTTAACTAGCCAAATAAAAAGCTGTTTTTGGGACCCGATTGTCTGGACTCAGTTCAACTTATACACAAGGTGAGACCGAGGTGGGGCCCACATAGTAAGTGGGTGTGGCCTAAAAGTCTCCAGTGCTGCACGTGCAAGGGATGAACCCACTAGCGATAGCCTTAGAGGGCTGCACCTATACTCATAACATCTGGAGTTACGGTACGTAACTAACGTTATATTTCATATAGGCTTCGCCCTCTAAGGCTATCGCTAGTGGGATAAGGCCAAAGCAGGATGTGGTCCATGCCCTACTGGGTTCATCTGGTACCCGCATGCACAAACACACACCCACTTCACAAGAAATCAATAACCAGTCCATACCTCTCCAATATATCACAGCGCAATGGCGCATCCCAGTACATCATATGGACACAGATGGCACAGAGACAGTACAATACCTGATATTCCCCATGAGGGAATGAAACTGGAAAACAATATAAAGACTACTGCTGTGAGAAGCAGAGATGATGGTTACACACTGTAACAGTCCAGCAAAGAGCAGAGTAGAGAAAACAGCTCTCCATGTGCCGAGAGGCATGAGGGAAAGTGTACAGTTAATGCACCCCGAATAACAACAAATCCCAATACAGAGTCATAGAAAAACGAGGGACATCCAACAGATAGAAACGAATGAAAGAGCAGGGGGAGTTATTAGATAATTAGAGTAGTTAACTACAATTACAAATATAGCCTCAAGTGGCCTTTCTGGGTTTAAGCCTTTTTTTACTCAAAAAAGTGCTGGGTTGTTTTTGTAAACACATTGGTTGATTATGCTGGGTCATAATTCTGGGTTGTTTGGGGTACTTTAAACACACTGTTGGGTTGCTCATCCTGGGTCAAAGGGGTTGTAAGGTTTTCGTTCACAGCTGAACCGCTGGTTTGGCTTCTTTGACCCAGCTGATGGTTCAGTCATTTTCCTGCTCTTCCATTGTTGAATTTCCTGGATCCATCGCTTGCGGTCAGAGGTTTGCACAACACGGTGGGCAGGATTTTATGGTAGGTTAAATTGAATACTTTACCTATATTTTTAATAAGTTGTGGTAACAGCATGATCTTAAGCTCATTTCACTATAAAAATACAATCTGGAATCATGGGGGAGGGGTCACAATAGCACTGAGCGCACTCTCTTGCTCACAGACGCTCATCGGTTTTCAGGTAAGCTGTCATTTGAAGTAAATTGACATAAAATAGCTAAGGCATGACCAGGTGTGCCATACATGTTAGCACAGGTGAAGAGCCCAGATGTTAGCTCATTAATTTTAGCTAGCTAGCTAGTTTAGCTAACATTAGCTAGCTAGCTGTTGTTGTTCCCATTGGTGCCGAAAAACCCACTCGCTGGTGTTGGGACCCCCGCCGAAACCTCGGTCGGATCACCGGGAACCAATTGGCGCGACCCAGTAATTAAAACGGGTAATAAAGCATTTTCACGTTAAAAATCAGTGCTACGCCGAAGCTATTCAGCGGACACAGGACGTGAGGAGGGGCTGCAAGCCGACCAAGCTGCTGCTAATGTTAGCTCAGCTTGCTTTTAGGTTAGGATTCCTTCAGTGTTCATCATTCACAAGGTTTTTACCGGGAGCCAAATTATCCAAAGAGGTCTCCTCCTCTCCAAAACAAACGGACCTGGAAATTAAAACCGGTAAACACACTAAATAAAGCAGTTTCGCGTTAAAAATCAGTGTTTCTCCGACGCTCTTCGGCGGACAAAGACATCCAGGACATGTGAGCCGAGCTGTTTGCTTAGTTTTTCTCTGATAACTTAAGATCCAGACGTCCAATGGTTAAAATACATAGTTAAAAACTACCAAGATGACGGTGATCGTGACTTGAAACAGTAAGAAAGTATGTTTTAATGTCAGCCGGCACTTAGGGAAGACTCAACGGAGCTTTTCATTTTTATTTATCAATAGGGCCGTGTTAGAATTGTTTCACGACTCTTGTAGTCCTGACTGTCCGCAAGTGATGTGCTCATGTGTTTTGTTTTTTCTCCCTTTCGCAGGCTGTCTGTGCCCCCGCAGATCGTGTTCTGTCCCACTGTGTCACCAGACCTGCCAACCTGTGATGTATATATATATACATATATATATACACACATATATATATATATACATATATACATACATATATATGTATATATATATGTATATATATATACACATATATATATATACACATATATACATACATATATATATATACATATATATACACACATATATATATATACACATATATACATACATATATATACATATATATATAATATATATATATACATATATATATATACACATATATATATATATATGTATATATATATATATACACATATATATACATATATATATACATATATACATATATATATACATATATATATACATACATATATATATACACATACATATATATATACATATATATATATATACACACATATATATATATATATATACATATATATACATATATATACACATATATACACATATATATACACATATATACACATATATATATATATACATATATATATATACATATACATATATACATATATACATATACATATATACACATATATATACATATATACATATATATATATATATACATATATATATATATATACATATACATATATATACACATATACATACATATATACATATACATATATATATATATATACATACATATATATACATACATATACATATATACACATACATATACATACATATACATACATATATATACATACATATACATACATACATATATACATATATATATATATATAAATATATATAAATATATATATTTACATATATATAAATATATATATACATATATATAAATATATATATGTATATATATATATATATGTATATATATATATATATATATATATATATATATATAAATATATATATAAATATATAAATATATATATATATATATATACACACACATATACACATATACATATATATACATCTTGCAACAGTGGTGCCCGTGGTCATCGGAGCACTCAGGGCAGTGACCCCCAAACTGGAGGAGTGGCTACAGCAGATCCCTGGAAGAACACCAGACATCTCAGTCCAGAAAAGTGCAGTACTAGGAACGGCAAAGATACTGCGCAGAACCCTCAAGCTCCCAGGCCTCTGGTAGAGGACCCGAGCTCGAAGGATGAGACCACCCGCGGGGGGGTGAAGGATGAAGTTTTATATATACATAGTGGTGTATATGTAAAACTTAACTGAAACCATTGAGCAAGTGAAAGTGAAAACAGTTTTCAGGTGTCTAAATAGGAGAATATTATGCAGAACTTTACTGACTATGTATTGACTGACTGGCTTGTATTCTGATTGGCTGATTCACTGCTCCACTGATTGACTGGCTTTATGGGTGACACCTGTGTGTGCTTTAACTAAGGGCTTAGTGAAGACGACTGTGTTCGTTGGAATTGTATGTGTGTGGTTTGGTAGATGGGCGGCTAATCACTGGAGCCAGAATAACACCCCGGAGGGGCTTAGGATGGTAAGCGTGTGTGTGTGTGTGTGTGTGTGTGTGTGTGTGTGTGTGTGTGTCATGCAGGAGACAGAGGGGAATTCCTGCTGTAAGCCAGGCCTCCATGACTCAGTCAGTGAGTCAGGAGAAATCTGTACTGTCACAATGAGGGCCACCTAGAATTCTTACTCCAATACTGAGACTCTCATTAATATCTTTATATTTATGTTGCAGTGCATGACAAGGACCTGTATGCAAATAATGTCTAAATATAATAAATATAAAACAAGGGAAAAAAGACAGCTAGGTATATGGGGTTTGTGATGTAGTTGTAACATAGATTAATCTTGAGACCGTGTAGTCCCTCATTCGTCCAGGAGTTTTCTATCGTAGAAAAGGTTTCAGTTGTAGTCATCTGGACACTGTTTTCAGAATCAAGACGTTTCGGCTCCCATCCGGAAGTCATTCTCAATTGTGAAAAAATGGACCGGGAACTCAGAAATTTAAGCTACTCTGTGTTACATAAGCCCTGCCCTCAGGAAGGAGTCTACCTGAGTATCTGTTGATTACTCTAGCTAGTTTCACCTGAAACTGACCTAATTGTTTCCATGATGGCCATGGAAACAATTAATATAGATATAGATATAGATTAACCTTGGTGCATACAGAAAACCCTTTCCCACTGATTAAAAACATATCTTATTCTTCTGTACCATAGAGCTCTATTGTCCAAAAACTATTAAAAACACATCAATGAGGCTTCTGCTTCCGCTTGACATGAGCTAGGCGAAGGTCCTGAAAGCTCCTGTATTTTCATTATAATTTCACATAGCTACCTCTGATAACTTTACCTCTCTCGTAGTTATTGATCATGCTGACCGAATGCTAGCCCCCAAACCCAAGAAAGGAGACCGACCAAGACCTATGATAGTTTGGCTGCATTATTATGCACAGAAAGAAAATCTTGGGTCTCGTCAAAGGCATTTGGTATTTGGTATTCAGGTATTTCTATGAACAATGCTACAACCATCCCATTGACTTTTTTGTTTGTTTGTTTTGATAGAGCGATTTGTTGGGTCTCTGTAAATAATATTATAAAGAGTACAGTCTAGACCTGCTCTATAGGAAAAGTGCAATGAGATAACTTCTGTTATGAATTGGCGCTATATAAATAAAATTGAACTAAATTGAATAAAGGCCATCACGGATGAGTAAGATATGATATATATTACCCTATCTGGTGATAACTTTATTCATGTTATATTCTAGATCTTTCTGATTAGCTACAACAGTTAACATTAAAACGTGGAATCTGGCACTAATGCTAGCACTGCAGTCACTGTTATTGTTTTAACTGGCTGGCAGCCTAAGTTAATGTTGGCTAGCTATATGTTAACGCTAGGCTCGTATGTGAGATCAATTGGTGATGAACGTCAGAGAGACAAGGAATAAGCCTCACTGTCATATTGCTAATGAGACTGTAGATCAGACTTGATTTAGTTTATTTATTATTTTGTTTGCATGTTTTATCAAAACAAGATGAGAGAAAGTTGAGCATGCTAGCTTTGCGAGCCAACCATTTTTAATTTGGAGCATATGTACTTTACGTGCGACAACTTCATGTGGACTATGGTGGCCCCACCAGTCAAAACGTTCAGGGGAAATTGACTATTTACGGCACATAATGTAGACTAGTATTTTATTGCCTATTGTTTTTGCTTATTTTGAATCGTATGTTTACATACCCATTAAGATGTTTGTGATTGTCACAATTATGTGTTGTATTCTATATATCACAGCTATGTGTGTAAAATACTTTATGTTGTTGAACGGGAGCTTAAGCTTAACAGAAGGTTCACATAGGCTGTTGTAGTGTGATAGTGAGTTTTATTAAAGAATGGGGTTTTTCCTGCATTTCAGTTAGGGAAAGGCAAGGGGGGTGGGCAGGTGTTTTGGGTTTTCTGTTTGTTTTCCCGCTTTTACTATTTTACCCTCTGTTTTAGAAAGTTGCTATTTCAGCCCCTTTTAGATGCAAGTACAACCAAATTGAGATTTTGTGGTTTAGGGATTTATGACTAATTTAAATGTCAAGGAAGAAAGTTTAGTGCAGTATGCAGTATGTTAGATTTTGGGAGGGGATTTTAGTTGTGTTCTCAATCCAAAATTGAGACAGTTCAGCCACTAAGTCAGCTAAACTGAATGTTTTCTTAAGACTTATAGGATGGCGGACCCATGGCGATTCAAAAATCCAGTCACCCACTCATATAAATTTTTTTCCCCGGTGATCACTCATACTCACGCATTGATTATTTTTTCATTGATAATAAATTCCTCACTGTAGTTAAACACTGTGATTATGAGGCAATTGCCCTCTCGGATCACTCCCCACACTCACTGCAACTAGCCTTCCAAAACAAAAATATGTCTATAACATGGCGTTTAAACAGTCTATTACTTTCAGATAAATCATTTACTAATTTCATATCGGCTATTTCAACAAAAACGTATCCAAAAGCACCCTTTGGGAGGCTTTAAAAGCTTATATCCGTGGCCAAATTATATTTTATAATGAATCATCTAATCGAACACAAATTTAAATTCTCTCTGAAATCACAGACCAGATTCTAGACATACGCCATAAATATATTCTGTGAATCCCTCCCCTAATAAAAGGATATCCCTCCAAGCTAAATTTGACCTCTTCGCCACAGGAGAAACTGCAAAATTGTTATTGCAAGCTTGACATAAATCTTATGAATAAGGAGAAAGAGCAGGAAAATTTTTGGCCTTCAAATTCGGCAATCAGCAGCATCTAAATTGATTACTGAAATACGTACATTATCTGGTCAAAAAACAACTGATCAAGAAGAGATTAATAATGAATTCAAATTTTATTCTCACCTTTATTCTTCAGAGTCAGAGGGGGATCCTGTGGTAATTAATGATTTCCTTAATAAACTGAATATTCCTGTACAGGATAAAACCTGTCTTGATGAGCCCATATCTCTAGAAGAATTAAATCAGGCTATAAAGAGTATGCAGAGTTCAAAAGCACCAGGACCTGATGGTTTACCTTGGACTTCTACAAGACATTTTCAAAGTTACTCTTACCTTTATTGCTCAATGCCATTAATGAAACCTATGAGTCCAAGACCCTTCCCCCTACCTTTAATCAGGCCTCTATTTCTCTCTTGCTGAAGGGGGACAAGGACCCACTCAACCCAGGTTCTTATAGACCTAGTCTTTTAAATGTTAAAGACTGAATTGTTAGCTAAAATACTTGCTTCTCGTCTTTAAAAAGTTCTTACTATCATTTCACCAGATCAAACAGGCTTTATAAAAAAAACATTTTTATTTTCCAATCTTTGAAGACTGTACAATATCATGTATTCCTTTAACCTGTTCTCTAAGCATCCAGAAGTCTTTCTCTTACTAGACACCAAAAAGGCTTTTGGCCCGGGTCGAGTGGGACTTTCTTTTCTCTGTTCTTGAGACGTTTGGGTTTGGTGAAAAATTTGGGTTTGGTCCAGACCAATTTCTTCAGATCAACATACTTCCCCTTACAGTGAGGGACGAGACAAGGTTGTTCCCTCTCCCCCCTATTATTTGAACTTGCTATCAAACATTTGGCTATTGCCCTGTGCTCCTTATATGGCTATGATGGGGTCTATAGAAGGGAGGGGGAGCACACAGTGTCATTATATGCCGATGATGTATTGTTATACGCAACAAATCCATCTAAATCAATACCAAATATTATGTCTTTTCTGGGGAAATATGGTAGGTCTCCGGCTACAAGCTAGAACGTTATCCTATGAATACCAAAGCACAGAGTCTCTCATATTTACACCGCCCATTTAGAGTTGTATCAAGCTCCTTTAGATACATGGGCGTGACTGTTACAAGGAACATTTCTGACTTATTTAAATTGAATTTTAAGACACTATTGCTGGATATTACAGGTGGTCCCATCTCCCCATTTCATTATATACACTTCCAAAATTTTTGTTTTTATTTTAGTGTATTCCGATCCTTATTAAAAAGTAGTTTTTACAAACCTAGATAAGGTAATGACCCACTTTATTTGGAGCAAAAAAAACAAAAAAACAAAAAATCCAGAATAAGGAAAGAATATTTGCAAAGACTTAAACCCAGCGGGGGTATGGTACTACCTCACTTTCAGTTTTATTATTGGGCCTGTAACATTTGCGCCCTCTCCTTCTGGGTCCAACCATCCATGCCTGATCGTGATCCAGCCTGGCTGCAGATAGAGCAGGTGTCATGTTACCCAACCTCCTTAGCAGCGCTAATTTGTTCTTCACTACCTTTGCCTTTAAACTATACAAAGGATGGTCCAAAATAAGGCAACAGTTTTGATGGCAAAGTTGTTCTTTCTCGCTCGTCTGTCCCCCAACCACAAGACCAACCGTCTTTTTCCCTCCCTCCATAATTGACACTTCATTTGAGTTGTGTGAGTGTAATGGTAGTGAAAATATGAAAACTCTTTACACTGATGGTATATTTCCCTCCTTTGAACAGTTGCACATTAAATTTAGTCTACCACAAACGCAATTCTTCAGATTTCTTCAAATCCGCAATTTTATTAAATCCAACATCTTCCTTTCCTAGACTGGCCAACAATACATCCATGGAATCTTTGTTCTCCTTCGATCCCTCAGCTAAAGCAGCAATATCCTTTGTATATGATTATTTATCTAGTTTGCAGAACACTTCTCCAGTTATTCTGAAATCTACTTGAGAGAATGATTTGGGTTTGGACATAACAGAGGACCAGTGGGAAGACGCCTTGGTGAATGTGCATACAGCATCAATATGCATTAGGCATGGGCTAATACAGTTCAAGGTACTACATCGTCTTCATTATTCCAAAGTAAAACTTGCCAAAATACATCCTAATGTACTCTATTTGTGACAGATATAGGCAGCTTCCTGTTACTCTGGTACACATGTTCTGGCTCTGTCCTAAATTATCTAACTACTGGATATCTATTTTCCAAACTCTATCAGATGTTTTTGGGCAAGTGATAGAACTTGATCCTTTGATTGCCATGTTCGGTGTCCCAGGAGAGGATAGTCCTCTTAGAGGAGCTAATTACACAATTGCATGCAACCTTTATAATGTTACTAGTACGCAGGCTAATTCTCCTAAACTCAAAAAACCCACAGCCTCCCAGTTATATTTTATGGTTAAGAGATGTCATACAGCACTAAAAACTAGAGAGACTTATACTTTGTGGTTCTACTGACAAATTTGAGAAAATGTGGCATCCCTTCATGTACTATGCTGAATCTGAGCTTTAAGTCTCCACATAGAATGGTGTGAAAAAGTGTTTGCCCCCTTCCTGATTTCTTATTTTTTTGCATGTTTGTCACACTTCAATGCTTCAGATCATCAAACAAATTTAAATATTAGTCAAAGATAACACAAGTAAACACAAAATGCAGTTTTTAAATGAAGGTTGTTATTATTAAGGGAAAACAAAATCCAAACCTACATGGCCCTGTGTGAAATGGTGATTGCCCCCTAAACCTAATAACTGCAATCAAGCGTTTGCAATAACTGAGTCTTTTACAGTGCTGTGGAGGAATCTTGGCCCACTCATCTTTGCAATATTGTTGTAATTCAGCCACACTGGAGGGTTTTCGGGCATGAAATACCTTTTTAAAGGTCATGCCACAGCATCTGAATAGGATTCAGGTCAGGACTTTGACTAGGCCACTCCAAAGTCTTCATTTTGTTCTTCTTCATCCATTCAAAGGTGGACTTGCTGGTGCTGGTGAGGTCACGAACAGATGGCTGGAGTTTTTGGTAGACAGCAGAATTCATGGTTCCATTTATCAGAGCAAGTCTTCCAGGTCCTGAAGCAGCAAAACAGCCCCAGACCATCACACTACCACCACCACATTTTACTGTTGGTATGATTACATTACTTTTACGCCAGATGTAATTGGACACACACCTTCCAAAAAGTTCAACTTTTGTCTCGTCAGTCCACAGAGTATTTCCCCAAAAGTCTTGGAGTCCCAAAGCTTTAGAAATGGCTTTATAACCTTTTCCAGACTGATAGATTTCAATTACTTTCTTTCTCATTTGTTCCTGAATTTCTTTGGATCTCGGCATGATGTCTAGCTTTTGAAGATCTTTTGGTCTACTTCACTTTGTCAGGCAGGTCCTGTTTAAGTGATTTCTTGATTGAGAACAGGTGTGGCAGTAATCAGGCCTGGGTGTGGCTAGAGAAATTGAACTCAGGTGTGATAAACCAAGTTATGTTTTAACAGGGGGGGCAATCATTTTTTCACACAGGGCCATGTAAGTTTGGATTTTGTTTTCCCTTAATAATAACAACCTTCATTTAAAAACTGCATTTTGTGTTTACTTGTGTTATCTTTGACTAATATTTAAATTAGTTTGATGATCTGAAACACTTTGTAGATAGTATATTAATATCAGTCTAATCCTCCTGTCAATCTAGCAAGATAGCTCCTTTCTTAACAAATGATAGGTCAACAGTTAAGATTAGCAATGTGTTTTTATTAGCCAGGACCAAGTTAGAGTCAAGGAAACTTGGTTCTTTGAATAAATGACTGAACCTGATATTCTCTCTCTCTAACACACACACACTCACACACACTCCTCCATGGTATGATGGGAATCCTCTTCACCTATCTAAAACCAGCACTGTTTTCTGGCCCTGTTAACTCCTCCACTTCTGAGATAGATTATGTGTCACTGGTTGTCTACTAAAGCTAGTGTAATAGTTGTAGCAGGAGATATTTAATGTAATCAATAAAGATCGAAAGAAGTTATGGGCCCAAATGAGACATTCTGGTTCTTACTTCTTCCAGTCTAAGCTGACAAGGACACATCCAATGCTGATATTCAACATACATACACAGACATGAAAACAAAAACAAAGTCAGAACCTTATTGTGTATGGGAATATATCTTAGGCAAATTACTGGGTTCAGGTTTAGGAAGTCCTGGGTGGATGGTTCAGCAATTCCTTTGACTCCTGATTTATCTTTACGTGGGGACAGATCTCAAAAAATATATCAAAGTGTGCATTGTCAGTTATAAAGGGTACAATTACACTTTCCAGAATTATTCAATGGCATTATATGAGTCTATAGATCAAAGGGTTGATAGGATGTCTCCATGGGACCTTTTTTGGATTTGCGTAAAAATCGATGAAGAGTTTCTTTATTTTTTTATTTCATAATAACTGGGTCTTCCATCTTTTGTATGTGTCTTTTATTATTATTTTTGTTTATTCATTTGTTTGTTTTCTTATATATGAATAGCACTGTTGAGGCTACATATATAACTATAGAATTTACCAATTTTATTTATTTCCACATTTAAGCGATTTATTTTCCACTAAAAGTGAAATTACATTATATCTGAATAAACACAGAGAATAAGCCGACACAACATGGCAGCGTTGTACAGTCAATGGGAAAGCTTTGACATGGCTGCCTCTGAGTTCCACAACAGTGGAATGTTATTTTATATTAATTACACACTATTTACTGGTGTGTAATTACTAGTTACACACACTGTGATCTGCTTCATAGTATTTCACTGTGTGCCACATTCCTGACTGTGTAGTTACTCCAAACATACACACACACAGTGGTATGACATGAGATGTGAGCCAGCACTGACACAGAAGCCTTTCAAACAATAGCAGGCCACTTACGACAGTCCTTGTTGCTGCCAGTTGCTTTTTCTTTCTATCTTTCCTCCTCTCCTCCTTCCGTTCAGTCTAACTTCTTTTCTTTCCCTCCTCACCAAACTATTATTCTCTTCCCCCAGTCAACCAGTCCCTTCTGTCTTTCTCTGTTTTACTAAATCAATGTCATATTCAATACTTGCATATATCGTCTTGTCCTGCCTCTCCTCTCTCTGCGCTTGTTTTACTAAAGCATTTTTCTCTTTCAGCCGACTGATCGCCTCCCTCTGTCCTCTAGCCATAAAACCTTCATTTCTCTCGACTTTCCTCTGAGTCAGCAGAAAGACAGACCTTGGCTCTCCCTCTCTCTTTCTCTCTCTCCTTTCTTTCTTTCTTTCTTTCTTTCTTTCCGGAGCCATAAACCGGACGATGGCCTTCTGCTGTGGGTTCTGATTCTGTGCAGTGATGCATTCAAGGAAGAAAGTTTAAAAGAAAACATGTGAAGTGTATCTTTAGGATTCAGTAAGGAACTCTCTCAAAGGGGTTTATAGGCATCAAGTGACAAACTTTTACTGAATTCTTGTCAAGTATTCAGACATGAAACCCAGAAATTACAGCATATAGTTTCTAGTTTTGTCAAAAAGGTCAAGTCTTTTAGTGTCTTACTGTTATTGTTTTGTTTTGTATCAACAAAACCAAACAATAACAGTAAGAGCAATTTTGTCCTTTTTGTGCCTGAACATTCCTTTACAGGTTAGTGAAGTCTCCTTGACCTGTGTGTGTACTGACTTTAAACCCTTTACCACACACTCACACACACACACACTCCCTGCTGAGAGCCAACAAAAGGTAGGAATCTGCTGAGAAAATGTGAAGAACTCCAGTTTCCCTCTCCTCCCCCTTCATATTTTCAAGTCTCCCTTGATTCTGCATGCACACACTGAAATCTCTCTCTCACACACGCACACACTCACCAGATAGTTCATTTTGTCCCTGCTGCAGTGAGGCGACTGTTGTAACTCCGGGGCAGGGCTGTAGCTCAGCCCCTGTGAGACACTTGGCCAACTAGATCCTTTGTGAAGAGTAGATCCCAAAAGATCCCAAAACTCCTCCAGGTCTCCTCCTCCGTCCTCCTTCCTTCCTTCCTCCTATGTCCTTCTGTCCTCCCTCCTTTTCTACTCTGTCTCTCCTTATTTCTTGTTTTCAGTAGTCAAGCAGATCCCATCAGATTCTTCCGCTCCGTGATCTCACACAGCAAGAATGAGATCGCTCCTTGGCCCATTTACTTCTACCCCTACCTCTTTCTCCCTTGATCTCCTCTCTCTTCTCTCTCTCTCCTTTCTTTCTTTCTTTCTTTCTTTCTTTCTTTCTTTCTTTCTTTCCGGAGCCATAAACCGGACGATGGCCTTCTGCTGTGGGTTCTGATTCTGTGCAGTGATGCATTCAAGGAAGAAAGTTTAAAAGAAAACATGTGAAGTGTATCTTTAGGATTCAGTAAGGAACTCTCTCAAAGGGGTTTATAGGCATCAAGTGACAAACTTTTACTGAATTCTTGTCAAGTATTCAGACATGAAACCCAGAAATTACAGCATATAGTTTCTAGTTTTGTCAAAAAGGTCAAGTCTTTTAGTGTCTTACTGTTATTGTTTTGTTTTGTATCAACAAAACCAAACAATAACAGTAAGAGCAATTTTGTCCTTTTTGTGCCTGAACATTCCTTTACAGGTTAGTGAAGTCTCCTTGACCTGTGTGTGTACTGACTTTAAACCCTTTACCACACACTCACACACACACACTCCTGCTGAGAGCCAACAAAAGGTAGGAATCTGCTGAGAAAATGTGAAGAACTCCAGTTTCCTCTCCTCCCCTTCATATTTTCAAGTCTCCCTTGATTCTGCATGCACACACTGAAATCTCTCTCTCACACACGCACACACTCACCAGATAGTTCATTTTGTCCCTGCTGCAGTGAGGCGACTGTTGTAACTCCGGGGCAGGGCTGTAGCTCAGCCCCTGTGAGACACTTGGCCAACTAGATCCTTTGTGAAGAGTAGATCCCAAAAGATCCCAAAACTCCTCCAGGTCTCCTCCTCCGTCCTCCTTCCTTCCTTCCCTCCTATGTCCTTCTGTCCTCCCTCCTTTTTCTACTCTGTCTCTCCTTATTTCTTGTTTTCAGTAGTCAAGCAGATCCCATCAGATTCTTCCGCTCCGTGATCTCACACAGCAAGAATGAGATCGCTCCTTGGCCCATTTACTTCTACCCCTACCTCTTTCTCCCTTGATCTCCCTCTCTCTTGCTTGCCTGAGGAAAAGAGGGAGGAGTGTGTAACCCGACACGTCACTTCCTGTTGGATCCTGATATTCCCTCTATCCAGTCTGGCCATTGGCCTAAGGAGCTCTTCTCATGCAAATAAGCTTTGCCCTCCCACTGTCCTATACTCCCTCCTCTCTCTCTCTCCCCCTGGCTGTGAGAGACGGTCAAGGCTTTGGAATGCTGCTGAGACACACTCATACAGTGTACTGCACATGAGCATAAGGCAACATTACCTCATCTAATTGTCTTTACCCTTTGTGTTCCTTTGTCACGCTACCTTAAAGAGCTGCTACATAACCTAAAGCTACTTCAGCATCCATACAATATTTTCCACACAATAGATCATTGTGTCCCATGACAACAAATCGTCCCATAGTTTCCTATACTGTAATTTCCTAGGAAAAAATAATTATACTTTAACCTGTGCTGGAATCCATCACTACACACTTGAAAGAAGTATAATAAAGTTTTGGGAAAATGTGTACAAAATGATGCACAAGACATGTAGAATATGGCATCTTAGGTTTGAATATTCCTATGTATATGTGATGCTTTATTTAAAAACAAATAACTAAAGAATAGTAAGGAGAAATTTAAGTGGAAAATCAAGCATTTTAGAGGTGAAAATCTGAATGTTTATGTAATTCTCAAAATTCTGAGCTGAATTACATGACGCTAACCTTCCTTGAAAATGCCAACTGCCTTTTTGGACCATTTCCAACCAGACAAGAATACACTCAGTCAACTCCAATATGAATACACTTACAAATGGAGAATCGATGTAAAGCTTTATTTTAGCATCAAAACTGCGTTTAGTACCACTGCCTGCAAATGTAATTTTACTGGTCTTACAGTATGTGAGACGTTCTCTCAGGCAGGCCAGAAACCAGCCACAGTGTGGTCATATCAGTCTAACTTTAGCAGAAAAGCTGCAAACAAACAATATTCTAACGTCCCTTTCAGATATGCATCCTTTTGGGTTCATCTGAATCTGATCATGTCTGAGTAAGTGCCCGAGTAACTTTTACGTAAAAGTCACAACAGCAATCTTACTAGGTCGGACGTGTAACATTTCTGTATCACTTTCAACATGGCACAAGTCTCAACTGAGTGCCGCCAAATTAACGTAAGGCTGCAGCGGGTGAAACAATCTGAGAGAGAGAGAGAGAGAGAGAGAGAGAGAGAGAGAGAGAGAGAGAGAAAGAAAGAAAAATGCACGGCACTGCCTTCTAACGTCACTGTAATAAATTATTATTTTATTTTTTTGAAATTTAAGCTTAAGTGTAGTTTTCTGCTCATATTGTCCTATGCTTGTTTTTATTGTTTAGTTTTTCTCCCCGTTTTTATGTATTGCACTATGGCCCCGGGAGCACTATATTTTGTTCTTGCTTTTTGCATAACCTGTAAGGAGAGGAATGACAATGAACTAAACTAACTAAATATCTCCATGCCGGGTTGGATAGGGCCCAGTTGGCCAGCAAGATGGAAAGAGATGATCCGCTGTGGCAATCCCTACGGGGAGCAGTCGAAAGAAGAAGAAATAAATATTGCAAACAAATGGTTTTGTATCTTTATTGATAAAAATAATTAACATTTTCTCCTCATGGCCTCTGTGTCATGAAATGAGCCATGGAAAGACTCAAGAGAGAACCTCCCTAAAACACCTTGTTTTCACAGGACCTCCAGAGGTCACTAATGGAAGGTTGAATGACTCTCTCGATTTACAACAGGTCTGCTTGAAGTCAAACTAATCCGTTGTCCTGTTGAGATACAATTCACACTATGATGCAAGACTCATAAAGGAATGTGGAGCTGCAGTTGAAAGTGAAGCTAAGCCCGTTTATTAGTTTATGACCCTCACTGACTTGGTAAACTGAAACTCAACCCCTCAACGGACCACAAGGAACAAAGAAAGTGTGGAACTTGATGTTGTCAGACTGATGCGACAAAGAGCAATAAAACCTGTCAACAAGAACTGTTCTTTATGTAAAGAAATTAATATTATGTCGCACTAAGTATGGATCACCATTTTCTGTATTAAGAAAACTATTCTTTCAGGACATCCATAATAATTTGGGACAGCATGTGTGATAATGTGGGATACAGTTTCAAATTTTAAAATGAATTTAACGTAAGTTAGATTCTGTTTGATCTGATTTAATATGAACGCAAGTTCATTGTTTGTATTGGTACCACACCACTGGGCCTTTACTTGTAGTTTCTGTCACCGCATGTGAGGCCAATAACTATGTTTTATCTGACTAAAGTCCAGTAACACGGCTACCATATACAAGTTCATTGCCGGGTTCCTGTGTGATAAAGGGGCAATGATTGTGTCTTGCTGCGGCATTTAGGAACTTATGTACCTTGTTTTGTGTGCCTTTTTCTCTCTCTCTCCTTTTACTAACCCACACACACACCTACACGCCTTATGCCCATCCACACACATATACATCCAAAACAACCCAGATAGTGTGGTAACTCAGTTACGCTCCACGCCATCTTAAGGACGAGTAAAGTACGTCCTCCATTTTGGTTACTCCATTACTCCCTTTGTTTAAGTTCCGGTGGCCTGCCCGCCATTTTGGATCATCACGTGAATGATCAAAGATAATCATAAATAATACTTTAATTAATAAAGTCCTCGGGGGCACCACTCTTCTTAAAGAAGAGAAATGATAGCCAATCAATTGATTGAGTCTCATATAATACAGTGCATCCAAAAAGTATTCACAGCGCTTCACTTTTTCCACATTTTCCACAAAACGGATTAAATTCATTATTTTCCTTAAAATTCTACAAACTAATTTGTTTTTTGAGCTCAATTTTGAGTGTCATGGCAAAGGCTGTGAATACTTCTTTCACGTTGTCATTATGTCATTATTAGTGAAGCTCTGTAAATACTTTCTGGATGCGCTGTATACTAAACTATCAATTTGGAACTCCGATTAATAATTAAAAACTATAACCAAAATTACCACCAATAGCTAGTAGGTTGAAGGATTTGGAGTTCAACATAGAAGAGGTTGGCAAATTATTCCTTCTTGTGCAACATTAAAGAGGCTAGCATAATTATACACAAGCATTTATTAAAAGATTAACAAAGCAAAAAGAAACACTCTAAATGCACTAAACTACAGAACAAAAGGGTATGTGTGTGCGTGTGTGTATGCAGGTGTGTGTGTGTGTGTGTGTGAGAGATCCAAAATGGATAAAAGAAAGTTAATTCAAAATGCCGGCAGGGCCATGTATGTTAAAGAGTCTGGCTCTGTTAAAGGGCCAAATTGAAGTGTACGTGTGAACTGTGTCGGATAAATGGTACCATGTTAAAAGAGAGTTAGTTAGCATGCAAAGACTCTGTCTGTCATTAACTAACATCAACTTAAAATGTGGCTACCAAATCACAGGAGAAAGCACATCACAACAATAAAACTCAGAGAAAATAAATCAATACATGTACATTCACATAAGTAACACATTCCTAAGTAGCTGTGTACTCTGCTATGCTATGGTAATGTTAAAGGAAGAAGTTGCTTTGAAGGGTGCTGAGATTATCTGGCGGTCCCATTGGATTAGCAGGCAGGGAGGAATGTTGGATCAGAGTGAAGAAAAGTCCTTCCTGTGCAGTCCATTTGTGCAGATGGAGGACCAAGTCGCTCCATCTGTTCTTCTCAAAGTCAGTTCTTAAAGTTAGCTGGCAGACTATGGCAGCTGTCGGCGCTAACTATTGTTGCAGGAATCTTACATAGGCCCTTGCGTTGCTGCTGTATTAGAGATTCAGTTCTGCTTTGTGTCTGCTGTCAGCAGGCAACAGGGAGAGGGAGACAGCAGCCGCTGTCTGCTGCTGTAGAAGAGTTCTGTTAGCGTGAGCTAACCAGAAATCTTAAGGCAACTCAGGCCCTCAAGTTGCAGCAAGAAAAAAGAGAGAACAGTGGCCACTGACCCCTTTTATTGACCTGGTGACATCACAGGTCACTGGTCAGACTGACTAATGGTAGCTGGAATGCTGAGTTCAATGGCTCTCAGGATTGTGGAATCCTGAGTTCAATGTCTCTCCTTTGTGTACAATACAAAAGAGCATGCAGTCGCCTAATAACTGGGTTATTGGTCCCTGGTCCCAGGGTGTTTCCCCGTAATTATTAATCCTTATTAATAAGTTTAGTAATATTAATAATTGTATTAATATTAAAATATATTTGATAGTGCTAATAACCAAATCTGCCCTACCAAATTCCCAACACCCCCAACCCCTCACTCACACACACATACACACACACACACACACACAAGGCAGGTCATGACCCTACTATCTGAGGGGTCATCCAGAGGACAGTGGAAGACTTTTGCAACAGGAAGCAGAGGTCTGCTTCTGTATCTGGGCCTTGTTTTTTTTCTTGTTTGTCTTGGGGAAATTTCTGACTTTATGGCCCATCCACTAGCCCCGGACAGGTCGCCAGTCAATTACAGGGCTGACACATAGAGACAAACAACCATTTATTCTCACAGTCACACCAATTTAGAGTCACCAATAAACCTAACATACATGTTTTTGGACTGTGGGAGGAAGCCAGACTACCCGGAGAAAACCCATGCAGGGGAGAATATACAAACTCCACACCGAAAGGCCCCAGCTGGCCTGGGGGTTCACAATCCATACTGAGACAGCATTTTTCCAGTCCATCATCGCCATCTCCAAAAAAATGAAAAGATCACAGGACTTAATGACTATAGACGCATTGCCCTGATCTCAGTGGTATTGAAGTCTTTTGAGCACCTTGGGCTGTCCAACCTCAAATCAATCACAGACCCACTCCTGGACCATCTGCAGTTCACCTACAGAACCAACAGGTCTGTAGACAATACAGTAAACATGGCCCTCCACTTCATCCTTCAGCACCTGCACTCCCCAGGAACAAATGCCAGGATCCTGTTCGTAGACTTCAGCTCTGCCTTCAATACTATCATCCCGGCTCTGCTTCAGGACAAGCTCTACCAGCTGAGCGTACCCGACTCCACCTGCAGATGGATCACAGACATCAGCACCGGATCTCCCCAAAGCTGTGTTCTTTCCCTTCAACTCTTCTCCCTGTATACCAACAGCTGCACCTCCAGCCATCAATCCGTCAAGCTCCTGAAGTTTGCGGATTACACCACCTTCACTGGGCTCATCTTTGGTGGGGATGAGTCAGCCTACAGGAGGGAGATTGATCATCTGGTGACCTGGGGCAGCCAGAACAACTTGGAGCTCAACAATCTAAAGACAGTGGAGATGGTAGTGGATTACAGAAAGAACCCAGCCCCACCCACCCCCATCACCCTGTGTGACTTGCCTGGTGACACTGTGGAGTCCTTCAGCTTCCTGGGCACCATCATCACCCAGGACCTCAAGTGGGAGCTGAAAAAAAGCTCTCTCAACAAAAAAACGCAGCAGAGAATGGATATCTTTCCTGCGGCAGCTGAAGAAATTCAACCTTCCACAGACAATGATTGTGCACTTCTACACCGCCATCATTGAGTCCATCCTCACCTCCTCCATCACCATCTGCAGCGTATCATTCACTCTGCCGAGAAGGTGATTGGCTGCAATCTGCCATCCCTCCAGGTCCTGTACACCTCCAGGACCCTGAGGCGAGCAAGAAAGATTGTGGCTGACCCCTCTCACCCCTGACACAAACTGTTTCAAACACTCCCCTGTTGCGGTCCATCAGGACTAAAACCTCACACCACAAGAACAGTTTCTTCAGTTGTACAAATGCAATGTTTAAAAATATTTTAAAGGATAACTTTGGTGTTATTGTTTATTTTTGTTATTGTCACAAATTCCATGAAAAGTCCAAAACCAACAACGGGTTAGTCAGTCTCAAAATTTTCTGACTTCTCTACTCTGTCTGTGGCTCCAAGCCCAGTGGTTCCTACTGAAGATGTATACCTTTAAAAACAGCTCACAAATATATAGTTTCAGAATGGTGTATGTGGGATTGAGTCAACATAATCTGCAGTGGTAATGTATTTATTTGTTTTATTTTATTTGTGAGGGACCATGTACAATATCAAACATAAATGTTATTATTTGATGTATTGTACTAGAAATAGCTTAAAAGCTCATTTTCATCTGCAGTCTCTCGGCAGGTCACAATCAAAACATATGCACAGTGAGAACAACAGTTCAATTCAATTCAATTATATTTATATAGCGCCAATTCATAACAGAAGTTATCTCATTGCAATTTTCCCTTTAGAGCAGGTCTAGACCATACTCTTTATAATTAATTACAGAGACCCAACAAATCCACTAACCACTAAAGAAAGTAGTCAGACAAGACACATAATACAAAGTTATACAGTACATCACACACACACACACACACACACACACACACACACACACACACACACACACACACACCATGTCAGTAGCAAGTGTATGTTAATAACAAATTAAAAGCAAGGATTTTTGTATACAAAGCAAAACCAATAAAATACACAGTCAGTGGTTACAAAGTTGAGTAAAAGTTTTAGCAGATTTTAGCTTTAAAGCTACTGATAGAAATGAAACTCTGTATGCCATCTGGTTGGGCGTTCCACCGAGTTGTGGATTTCACAGAGAATGTTGACTGCCCAAATGCAGTGCATCGAGAAGGTACAGTTTAATCTCTTATGGAAGATATTCTTGAGCATTTTATAGCATTCTACGAACAAAAGTAAACAAAGTCACACTATGGGGAAGGGGCCAAGGAATTTAAAGTACCCCTCCATTAAAAAATGAGATTGTGTGTTTCTTATGTTTAAGTCCCCCAAAATGTCAGACCTTGACTTTAATGACTTGTATTTGTGCAAAGTTTATTGCTAGACAGGTGTTTTCATATTTCCCTTCTGAAGGGGGTGATGTTTCTTCCCGTCCCTAAAATCTGAGATTCAAACATACTCCGGGCAAGCTAGATTTGGGACATCACGCATTCGAAAGCCAATCCCAATGCTAATGGCAAAGAAACCTGAAACCTCCAGCGCAGAGCGGACTTGTCAGTACAGAGATGGCCGCCCACCATTGAGTCTGGTTCTGTCCAAGGTTTCTGCCTCTTAAAGGAAGTTTTTTCTTGCCACTGTCGCCAAATGCTTGCTCATGGTGGGATTTGTTGGGTCTCTGTAAAGAATATTATAAAGAGTACGGTCCAAACCTGCTCTATAGGAAAAGTACAGTGAGATAACTTCTGTTATGAATTGGCGCTATATAAAAAGAAAGAAGAAGGGAGCAAGTTTGCAAGTTAGTCTGGTGAAAGTTTTGACAGCAAATATATTAGTGTGCGCAATTTTTGCATGTAAACTGGAACTTGAGGCTTCCTTCCATTATCTACTAACATTATGTAATAACAATGTTGTTTCACATGTTTCACAACCACTATTCACCTTATATATGCTTCCTTTAGGCAATATTATTAGGAAACACTCCATAAACTTTCATTGTTATGCAGATGATACCCAATTATATCTATGGATCAGGCCAGATGAAACTAACCAGTTAGCTAAACTTCAAGCATGCCTTAAGGACATAAAAACCTGGATGACCTGCAATTTTGACAAAACTCTGACAAAACAGAAGTTATTGTAACCCAAACACCTCCGAGAAACATTATCTAAAGATACAGTTACTCTAGATGGCATTACTGTGGCCTCCAGCACCACCATATGGAACCTCGGAGTTATCTTTGATCAGGATTTATCCTTGAACCGCCACATGAAACAAACTTCAAGGACTGCCTTCTTTCCCCTACGTAACATTGCAAAAATCAGACACATCCTGTCACAAAATTATACCAGAAAACTAGTCCATGCATTTGTTACTTCTATTCTATCTATTTCTCCAATATTAGCTTCTCTGCACTGGCTCCCTGTAAAATCCAGAATAGAATTTAAAATACTTCTCATCTACAAAAGCTCTTAATAGTCAGGCACCATTGTATCTTAAAGAGCTCATAATGCCTTATTACCCGACTAGAACACTGCGCTCCCAGAATGCAGGGTTACTTGTGGTTCCTAGAGTCTCCAAAAGTAGAATGGAAGTCTACTTCTGTGGAATCAGGTCCCAGTTTGAGTTCGGGAGGCAGACACCATCTCCACATTTAAGAGTAGCCTTAAGACTTTCCCCCTTTGATAAAGCTTATAGTTAGGGCTCACCTGCTGCCCCCGTGTTCCTGCTCGACAACTACTACTACAGTTGCTGTTATTGGCCTTGTTACTATTGTTGTCATTATTATTCCTATGACTATCATTCCTATTATTATTACTTTATTAATATTATTACCACTACCATTACATTATTATTATTTTAAAATTCTAGGTGGAATTTGCATTGTGCTTCCCTCTCCCCCACCCCCTTTCTCTCTCTCTGCCTCTAGATGAAAAATTCCATTTTGAGAGTTTAGAAATAAGAACGTCATAATTAACTGTATCAAATGTTTTACATAAATCTAAAAGTACAGCACCAACTACTCCTGCTTTATCAAGCTTGAATTTTATTTGCTCATCATTCATTATATGGAGATAAAAACAAGATTTAGCTCATCTGAATTCTTGAATAACCTTGTTCCTCAAGCCGTTATAAATCAACATATCATATAATAACATAACATATCAGTGTCTCTTCTTTAATAGCTTTCCTTAATACTGAATCCTGCTAAATTATTCACCAGCGTAGATTACTTTTATTCTTGGATTTTTTCTGGACCCTCACAGTAAGCCATCCATTACAGAGTTAATTCTACAAGTAAATGTGTTACAGCCATACTCCAGATCATCAGAAGAGAGTACATCATTCCATTTCAAACCAATTGTTTCATTGTCAAATGCAGCTTGCTTACCCTTAGATATGCAATAGAAAACATTTGTCTTAGTTGCTGCAGTATTTTTAAATCTGTTTTTAGTCCGTTTCCTTGTGTCACAGACTAATCACCCACACGTGCTCCCAATTACACTCCTGCTCCCCATTAGTCCCAATCACAGCCAGTATAAAAGACCTACACTCACCTCAGTATGGGTCCGACCTCGTTCAAGTTTAGGACTCTCCATGCCACTCGGCATAACACTTAATTTCTCCTGTCTCCAGCGTTTCTCCCTACCTGCCTCCAGTGATCTCCCTCCTACAGACTTCCCTCTCTCCACACCCAATATATCTGGCTGTCATTCAATAAAGAACATTCTTGTCCATCTCGGTGTCGCTTGCCTGTCTGTATTGTAACACCTTGCAACCAGAGTTAAATTATTACTGGATAAGCCAGTAATCAAACTGTAACTTAGTTATTCTTCCTGGTTTATTAGTAAAAAAATTCAATTCATTTATATAGCGCCAATTCATAACAGAAGTCTCATTGCACTTTTCCTATAGCACAGGTCTAGACCGTACTCTTTATAATATTCCTTACAGAGACCCAACAAATCCCACCATGAGCAAGCACTTGGTTACAGTGGCAAGAAAAATCTTTTTAAAACAGGCAGAAACCTTGGACAGAACCAGACTCAATGGTGGGCCGCTGCCGTGTTAGGTTTTTAGAGAGAGAGAGAGAGAGAGAGAGAGAGAGAGAGAGAGAGAGAGAGAGAGGTCATCTGGTCCAATTGTAAACTTGATAGTTTTGCAATCCTTGTTGGGCCTTTTATTAACTGATCTAGGTGATATTTATCAGTAATTATTTGTATTTTTTTCTCTTTAACGTATCCTCTCAATTCAAGTTGAAATCCTCCAGAAGAATTAATTCTTTGTTGTGATTGCACCCTTTAAGGAATTCCATTTGTTGATAAAATGTGTCATTTGATTAAGGAGATCTGTACACACTGATGATAACTGCTTTGAACACAACATGTTCACATATAATGCCATTTTCACATATCAGCAACCCCTCTCCCCTTCCCAAAGTTCTATCCTGTCTAAATCATTGATATCCAGGCACCATAAATACATTAGTAGTTGTAGTAGAGTAGAGTTGTTGTAACCGCATTTCACATATACAGAGAAAGTCCAGGTTTGACTCAGACAATAAATTAATCAACTGTTTGCTCTTTGAAGCAATACTTCTGATGTTCAAGTGTCCACCAAAAAGTCAAAATCTGTCTGTTTACATATCGCCAACATGTCTATGGTGCAGAGTAGCATAGCAGGTTGTGGTGGAAACTTTCGGCTCGAGTATTTACTGGACATTTACCAGCGCATGGCCAGCGCATGGCCAGTTTTTACATGTTTCATGATACGATGATAGGCCTCCTTGGTATAATAGGAAATGTAGATCTGCCACACCTACCAATGCGTCTCCATGCTGCCGCCATCTTTTCAGATGACTAGTCAAATGAAGGAACATGTCAACCAGGGCAGCAGTGTGGCTCATTGGTGTGTTTTTAATAGTTTTTGGACAACAGTGGATCTCTATGGCACAGAGGAATAAGATGTATCAGGCTTTGGATACACACACAATACTTGTTAATAGGATACATTCCTTGTTGGTTTGGGTCTGAACATGGGATTTGATGACAAGAACAAAACTGAATATTGCCAGCCTTATTCTAAAAAGATAATGTATAAGGAGTGAAACAATTGGGTCTTTTAACATTACACACTATGATTTTATCTCCCAGCTGTCAACAGTGACTGGCCTAGTCTAGAACTGACTCGGTCCAACTTAGCCTGATAAGTTGTGGCACCCAAATCATAATCAGCCTGACAAAGGTGATTTGTGTCTACTGCTTTAGTGTAGATGGAGACCAGAGTGACATGCAAAAAGTGGCCCCAAAGAAGAGGAAGGGAAATTTCTGTCCTTCTGGATTTTCTGAGCTTATCGCAGTCTCTGTCACCTTCCTATACCTTCACTATTTACTGTATTTCTGCTTAGTTTGAATTTAATTTTGAAGTTAGAAGATGAATAATAGAGGTTTGTGAGAAGTTTCTGAAATAAAGCCTGATTTTATTAAATAGTGGTTTTGCCTGTATCAAATGTAGGATGTCCAAATATGGCCACGTACCCTCTGGTGCGCCCTGCCTCTCCTCTAATATCGGAACAGTAGTTACATTGTGTCTGATGCTGACCAGCACTGGTGCCAACTATCCAGCAGAACATTCCACACACCTACACACACACTTCACCCTCTCTGACCGCCATACTCGACAACAACAGCCTCTGTCACACTGACCGACAAATGGCAAGTGCATGCCACTCACAGAGAAAGCAGTCATTGAGGATTAAGCGATGTAGGTCAATGTGAATCTGAATATGGTAATGGTCTCTGCTGAGGAAGTGGCTTCATGCTCAGTTTCTGTGTCTTCACTCTCATTTCAAGTTAAAGAGTAATTTTGGTATTTTTAAATCTGGGCCCTATTTTCACATATTTTGGGGTCGAAATGACTAGTAGGAAAAAAAGTTCTGGAATCCGTGCAGTAGATGGCTTCAGCCGAAAGCTGCAAACAGGCTGCAATGGCTACAATGTATTCGTTTAGGGCAATTGCGCCCGTCAAAATTACTTGAACAGAACCTATAGGTTCAGGGTATATAGAAGTGAATGTTCTACACACAGTAGCAAAATGCAAATTCCACATAGAATTTTAAAATAATATTAATGTAATGGCAGAGGTAATATTAATATTAATAAAACAATAATAGTAATAATAATGATAGGGATAATAATAGTAATAAGACTAATAATAATTGTAGTAGCGGTCGAGCAGGAACATGGGGGCAGTAGTAGGCCCGCAATCATAGAGCCAGACTCTACAGCTCCAGAGGCAGAAGTACCTACTGAAAGCGACAGAAAGAAAGAGAGAGGGAGAAATGAGAAAGCACAAAACTACGGGAGAGAGAAGATGCGAGTTAGAAACATGCATTAATGGGATAAGAATGCGTACAGATGGAGAGGGAGAGGAGGAGAGAGGTGCATCATGTCTCCCAGCACTCTAGGCCTATAGCAGCATAACTAAGGGATGGTTCAGGACTCACCAGAGCCACCCCTAACTAGCTTGATAGGTGAAGGCTCTGGCTCCCATTCTACTTTTGGAAACTCTAGGAACCACAAGTAACCCTGTGGGTCGGACACAGGACGACTCTAGCTTAGTGGTAGAGCGGGTCGTCCACCAATTGGAAGGTCAGCGGTTCGATGTCACATGTCCAAGTGTCCTTGGGCAAGACACTGAACCCCAAAATTGCTCCAGAGGGGGCTGTGCCTTCGGTGTGTGAGTGTGTGTGAATGCTTAGTTACTTTGATGCGCAGTTCTGCATCCAGTATGAATGTGTGTGAATGGGGTGAATGTGATATGTAGTTGCAGCGCTTTGAGTAGTCAGAAAGATTAGAAAGGCGCTATATAAGTACAGTCCATTTACCATTCCCTGCATTCTGGGAGCGCAGTGTTCTAGTCAGGTAATAGAGTACTATGAGCTCTTTAAGATACGATGGTGCCTGACCATTAACAGCTTTGTAGGTGAGGAGAAGGATTTTAAATTCTCTTCTGGATTTTACAGGGAGCCAGTGCAGAGAAGCTAATATAGGAGAAATATGATCTCTTTTCCTATCGTAGTATCGAGTATCTGTTGATTACTCTAGCTAGTTTCACCTGAAACTGACCTAATTGTTTCCATGATGGCCCAGATACTCAGGTAGACTCCTTCCTGAGGGCAGGGCTTATGTAACACAGAGTAGCTTAAATTTCTGAGTTCCCGGTCCATTTTTTCACAATTGAGAATGATTTCCGGATGGGAGCCGAAACGTCTTGATTCTGAAAACATTGTCCAGATGACTATGACCGAAACCTTTTCTACGATAGAACACTCCTGGACGAATGAGGGACTACACTGTCTTATCTCTTTTCCTAGTTCTTGTCAGTACATGTGCCGCAGCATTCTGGAACAATTGGAGAGTCTTAAAGGTCCAGTATGTAACATTTAGGAGGAACTATTGGCAGAAATGGAATATATTATTTATAAGTATGTTTTCATTAGTGTATAATCACCTGAAAATAAGAATCATTGTGTTTTCATTACTTTAGAATAAGCCGTTTTTATCTACATAGGGAGCAGATCCCCTTCCACGGAGGTTGCCATGTTGCACCGCCATGTTGCCCCGCCATGTTTCTACAGTAGCCCAGAACGGAAAAACCAAACACTGGCTCTAGATCGGGCTGTTCGCGTTTTTCACAAGTTTCGCGGCCACCGTAGTTTCCTGTACACGCTTGGAATGGGAGGATGATCTGAGCGTTATTCAAATAGTTGCAAACTGCAATTTCAACACTAGATGCCACTAAATCCTCCATACTGGACCTCTAAGGGACTTATTGGGGCAGCCTGATAATAAGGAATTGCAATAATCCAGCCTAGAAGTAACAAATGCATGGAGTAGCTGCATCATTTTGAGTCAGGATGTTCCTTGAAGTTTGTTTTATGTGGGATTTAAAGGACATATCCTGATCAAAGATAACTCAGAGATTCCTTACGGTGGTGCTGGAGGCCAGGACAATGCCATCTAGAGTAACTATATCTTTAGATAATGTGTCTCAGAGGTACAATAACTTCAGTTTTGTCAGTTTAACATAAGAAAATTGCAGGTCATCCAGGTTTTTATGTCCTTAAGGCGCGTTTGAAGTTTAGCTAGCTGATTGGTTTCATCTGGCTTGATCGACATATATATAATTGGTTATCATCTGCATACAATGAAAGTGTTTCCTAATAATATATTGCCTAAAGGAAGCATATATATGTTGAACAGAATTGGTCCAAGCACAGAACCTTGTGGAACTCCGTGACTAGCTTTGGCATGCATGGAGGATTCATTGTTAACATGTACAAACTGAGATCGATCTGATAGATAGGATTTAAACCAGTTTAGTGCAGTTCCTTTAATGCCAACACTACACAGACAAGTCCTTTGTCTGATGCAATTAGAAGGTCATTTGTAATTTTCACCAGCGCTGTTTCTGTGCTATGATGCACTCTAAATCCTGACTGAAAATCCTCAAACTATTGTTATGTAAAAAGTCAAACAACTGATTGGTGACTGCTTTCTCACGGATCTTCAAGAGAAAGGGAAGGTTAGATATAGGTCTATAGTTGGCTGAAACCCCTGGATCAAGAGTGGCCTTTTTAAGAAGAGGTTTAATTACAGCTATTTTAAAAGACTGTGCGACATGTGTTGCCTGTTAATAAAGACAGATTGATCATATCTAGTAAATAAGTGTTAACTAAGGGTAAAACGTCTTTAAGCAGCCCAGTTGGGATGAGGTCTAAGAAACAGGTTGATGGCTTAGATGAAGAAATCGCTGAAGGTAGTTGGTGAAGGTCGATAGGAGAAAAGCACTCTAAAGATATATATATATATATATATATATATATATATATATATATATATATATATATATATATATATATATATATATATATATATATATATATATATATATATATATATATATATATATATATATATATATATATCAGGTTTTAGAGCTGTTTCTAGTGTTCCTGTGTTTGAAGATAAATTGGTACCGGTTGAGGGCAGAAGGTGATGAATTTTGTCTCTAATAATTAGAACTTTATCATTAAAGAAGCTCATGAAGTCGTTACTACTGAGGGCTGTAGGAATACATGGCTCAATAGAGCTGTAACTCTCTGTCAGCCTGGCTACAGTGCTGAAAAGAAGTTGGAGAGAGGAGTTTGGTGTGTTGGAGTAACATTACAGAAAGCTTTGCTTAGTGTATTTGTTTTATCCAAAAGATTAAAAAAAAAAAAACAATGGTTCATGTTTGCGCATTTCCTAATCCTAAACAACATGCCGTGCCACAATTTGCGCAGCTTTCATAGACTACCTTTGTCAAATATGCAAACGCTGACGTTGTGGCTAGTTGTGCTACAAATGGATGCTAACACTCCTGTCCAAACGCGTTGAAGACCATCAGGTCTGCAGTGACCATTTTGACCGGGATGACTACTGCCAGCCAACGATGATATTAAGTACTATTCCTAAGCACTTTTTCCTAAAGAAAAATACTGTTCCAAGACTAGAGACACCTGATTCAGACAGAATGGAGGTAATGTTATTACCTAAAGTTATTTTATTTACCAGGTGTTACTCGTAGGATCCTTTCCATGATGTTGGCAGACACCTAATATAACAATCTGAGCCTGTCATTGATACATTGTAGCCATTGCAGTCGGTTCGCAGCTTCCGGCTGAAGCCATCTACTGTACAGATTCCAAAAGCTTTTGTACCTACTAGTCATTTCGACCCCAAAATATGAGAAAATAGGGCCCAGGTTTAAAAATACTGACATTGCCCTTTAAGGATGTTCATACTGGAGCTCTGTGTTTTTAGATAATTAGATAATAAGATAATTGCATAATCCTCGAAAACTCTTGTATTCCCTCTGTGTCCAGTGAAGTAGAATTTGAATGTCTTCACAAGGTGCATCTTAAAAGAAGCAACCGATGTGCACTGGCACAGACCCTGAGGGAGAGCATTCCAGAGATTGGGGCCAGCTACACTGAAGGCCCTATCACCCATAGTGTGGAGCCTAGAGGTGGGAGTTGAGAGTAAATAGGTATCAGAGGAACATAGTGAGCGAGTAGGTGTGTAGGGATGGAGAAGATTGGATTAATTGGGGGGAGGACACACTTTGTGATTAGAGTAAGGTAAGACGATTCTGTGTATCTGAGAGGAGCATATTATACACAAAGACCAGATCATTGGTTGATGAGTTAGCATAATCATAAATGAGCTCAGTCTCCAACATGTTCATAAGAGAAGGTATACTAATGCTCTTGAGGTTCCTGTATGTGATAGTGCGAGAGGCATGAAGTCAATGTGAGCGGGCTGGGATTCTAGCATTGAAAAGGACAGCCTTATGATCCGATACTGCTAAATCCATGCCCTGTAGGTTGGAGGGAGAAATACCAGAGCAGCGGACAAGGACAGTATATGACCTTTAGTGTGTGTGGGTAAGTTAACATGCTAAGAAAATTCGAGTGAGTGGAGCAGGTTAATGAACTCAGCAGCAAATAAACATTGTTTAGAGTCCACATGAATGTTCAGGTCACCAACTAACAAAATGGAAGGATACATAGAACAGACAGATGTGCTAAGCTCAGAAAATTCACTAATGAAAACAGAGGATGTACTAGGAGGACGGTAAATACGTAAAAGTAACAGAGGCTGTGAACCAGTAAATTTCAGAGCAAGACCTTAAAATGATGTAGCTTGTTGTACAGGCACAGTTATGACCTTATATGCTAAGCGATGAAGCACTGCGAGACTACCACCCCGCCCAGATGTACGGGGCTTGTCAATGTACACAAACCCAGGGGGGTAGCTTGGTTCAATGTTAAGTAGTCATTAGGTAGCTGCCAAGTTTCAGTCAGACACAAGAAGTCAATGCTATGTTCAGAAATTACATAATTTATAAAAGGTGCTTTGTTATTTAAAGATCTTATATTTAATAGGGCAAATTTCATCTTGACAGTGTCACTGTGATTAGATGACTTAGGTGCATTACAGTTTATAATAATCAAATTTTGTAGGTTTACCCCTGCTGTCCTTTTCGTGACCCACCTGGGTTTAAAAACTATTGACTGGATTTTCTGAGCTAATAAAACTGGGCAGGACTTTGAGGGTGTCATGTTGTAAAGGCCTTGCAGGAGTGTAGGGCCAGTTCAATGTTAATGGATAATGGATGATCCTGAGTGGTTTGGGTGGAGACAATCCAATTTAAAAAGTTCTGGTCGGTTAAGGAATAAAGTGAAGTTGTCAACAAAATCTCTGTTCCTACAATATCCGTTTAACCAAATTTGAAGTTGACGTAGATGGCTGAACTTCACATTACCGAAACGTGGGGGGACAGTGGACCAGAGATGACGCACTGCTTCCCAGTGTCCAGCAGACTGTCAACGAGGCACATAAACTCTTCTTTGAGAATCTCCGACTGTTGGTTTTTTACGTTGTTAGTGCCGACATGGACAACGACTGCCGAGGCAGAGATGTGAGTTTGAGTCAACTGGAGAGCGGTGGGTGTAATGTCCTTTATGCATTCACCTGGATAGCAGAAAGTACGGCCACTGTGTACTGCTACGTGCCAGCTCATAGAGGTGCCAACCTCTGCCAAACTATCCTTTACTTGACTTTGCGTGAAAAGTAGAAATATTTGTCTGATCAATGTCGGAAATTGTCAAATCTTACACATAGTGGCTGTAAATCACTTGCCTGACTAAAATAATTTCTTTTTTTCTCCAGCCCTTCATTCCAGTGTAGATTAAAACCCCATCTTAAATAAAAGCAGAATTAGATAAATGACAGTGTGTGTGGATGAGCATCTACTCTCCTTTCCCATCTTCAGTCACTTCACTCTTCCTCCATTCTCTCGCCATTCACGTGGCTAATAACTTAGCTTAACCTCTGTCAGCTCTCTGCTCTGGTCCAGCAGTTGACACACACTAATTGATGAGCTTGGAGAATGTGTGTGCATGGGACTATCTGTTCATCATTTAGGCTGCTTATTATAACGGCAAGTGATCTCTCTCAGGCGCGAGCACAAAATACAAATGGCTGCTGTTGGGTGAAAACCTTGTATGTCAGATTTTTGTGATGTTCATGCTTTTAGATAAGAGCTACTGATATCTCTGTGGGCTCATATAATCCTTTGGCTCATAGCTAAAATACACTTCCAACCAAGAAAATGAAACAAGGCTGTTCTTCTTGTAAAGAAGAGATTTTGGAGATACAAGGTTTTCACCCGACAAATGTGAAGTAGCTATTTTTAATTCACCACAAGCAGCAGTGATGGGACAAAAGGATTATTGTATTGATACAAAATGACATAACACACACACACACACACACACACACACACACACACACACACACACACACACACACACACACGCACACACACAAAGAAGCATAATAGGATTGGTGTGTGTCTCAAAATAAACATTTATTTCCTATGATTGTGTGTGTTGAGTTAGTGATTTTTAATACTGGAATTCTATTGTTGGGTCCCATTTGGGAATCCAGCTAATGCAACCACGAGTGTGTGAAGTGTATAATCATGGCTGGGAAGGCAGCTGCAGCTACAGTTTGTGATCAGCAGCTCATTAGAATTTTCTCTCAAATTTTCTCTTCACTGTCTACCAGGTGAAAGGTGAAAATCAATTTTAACAGATCTGCTCTTTTTAGAAAATCCAGTTATCTTCCAGTGAAAAACTGTAAAAATTGAAAATGATGAGTATTAGACATGCAATACCTACCATATCCTACTGTAATACATTACTGTGGGACAAAAGTCACACACACTAAGACTAAATTACATGAAGGGCTAAATGAGGATTTATCATTGTCATGCCTTTATGTCAAATACCTTCAAGTCAAAGTAAGTGTTTACCTCCTTCACTATGAACCTCATCACTAATGCAGGCAGTTGTTCTAAGTCACATAATAACTTGAACGGTGATCATCTGTGTGTAATCAAGCTGTGACAAGTGATCTAAGTTTATCTGGTAATGTAATAAGTGAGCATCCACTCACACTTCAGCTGTGTAACAGCTGAAACCTGAAGCACCTTTTTGGTTTCTAGTCTATTTCCTAGTGGTGGGGGAAAATTTTTTGCAATAATATTAGTTAATAACATTATGTTGACGGAAATGGCAGAACTCAACTGCAGGAGCACAGTGCAGCATCCAGAAGGTACAGTGTGCACACACTATGGCTATCTACAGTTCATCTTCAAAAACAGCAAGCTTTTGGGCGCATTTTGGATTTAATAACTTAATAACAGTAAGTGTGGTTAGCACTTCTGTAGCCAACTGAGCAATTAGCACTTTTATTTAAAAAGTCACTCCTAGTTTGAAGCGGCAGCTTCAGCAGCAGCCTCATCATACGAAGACTCAGGCATACAAAGATGAAGGAGTTTTTAGCAGGAGTCCTTTGTGGGAGGACAAGTGAGATGACGAATTAACATTCTAGGGCTAAGTATCTTTTCACTTTGTCTATTTACCTGCTTTTTCCTTATCTGACATGTGCATACTTTCCATTCCTATACACCACTCTTCTCATAGATACTATAGACCATTCATCTACTCACGGCATCACTGTAACCTCTTTAATCTTATCTACCCCACCCACTCCACACACAACACCTTGTCACAAAGGGTTGTGGAACTGCCAGTCAGCTTCCAGCAAGACTGAGTTCATCTCTGGCTATGCCTCTTTGAGATCTCTGGACTTCCCTGCTCTCACTGAGACTTGGATCACACCTGAGAACACCTCCACCCCTGCAGCCTTCTCCTCAACCTACTCCTTCACCCACAGACACAGACCCACCGGCAGAGGGGGTGGCACTGGTTTGCTAATCTCCCCCAAATGGAGATTTTCTCTCTAACCGCTTCCACACTTCACTCCTTCTTTTGAATTTCATGCTGTGTCTGTTTTATCTGGTGAAATTAAACATGGTTGTGCTCTACCGCCCACCAGGTCCTCTCAGGGAATTCTTGGAGGAATTAGACATCCTCCTATGTAACATCCCTGAAGATGGCCCCCCGCTTGTACATCTTGGCGACTTCAACATCCAGACAGCAAAATAAGATAGTAACGGTAATAAGTCAGATGTTAACTCTCTCTCTCTCACTCTCTCCCTCCCCCCTACTCACAAAGCTGGTAACCAACTCGACCTTATATTCACTAGGAACTGCTCTACCACTGACCTCTCTGTAACTCCTCTTCATGTCTCTGACCACTTCTTCATCTCCTGCTTTCTCCCCCTCATTTGAACATTCGCTCCCTGTCTCCCTCCTCAAACACTCAGACACTTTCCTCTCTACTTTGTCCTCTTCTCTGGATTCTCTGTCCTCTCAATCTCTCGGCAGGCTTGCCCAACCCCTCCAGCTCCGTGGTTATCTGACTCAGTGCGTGCTGACAGAACAACCCTACGGGTAGTTGAAAGAAAATGGTGGAAATCCAAGCACTCTGAGGACCTCCTTGCCTATCAATGTCTTCTCTCCTCTTTCTCCACCTCTTTATCTGCAGTTAAAAGCTCTTTCTTTCAATCCAAAATTCAATCGTTCTTCTCCAACCCCAAAAAACTCTTTTCTTTCTCTACTGTCCTTGACTCCTTGATCTCCACCAGAACAACCTTCCTGACCCTGACCTGTCTGGTTTCAAGGCAGGCCACTCAACTGAGACTGCCCTCCTTGCCATCAGAGAGGAACTTAACACTGCTAGAGCAGTCTCCCTCTCCTCCGCCATCATCCTGTTGGACCTTTCAGCAGCGTTTGACACAGTGAACCACCAGATCATCCTCTCCACCCTCCAAGAACTGGGAGTCTCAGGCTCTGCACTCTCCATGTTCACATCCTACCTCAAGGACCCCACTTACAGGGTAACTGGGAGAGAATCTGTATCTGAGCATTGTAGCCTCACTACTGGGGTCACTCAGGGTTTGGTTCTGGGTCCTCTCCTCTTTTCTCTTTACACCAAGTCACTTGGCTCTGTTATTCACTCCCATGGCTTTTCCTAACGCAGCTATGCAGATGACACTCAATTAATTCTGTCTTTTCCCCGGTCTGAAACCCAGATGGCAGCACGCTCTAGAGGCGGCGCAGGTTCTGGTCCAGGATCTTGTCATCTTCTGCCTAGACTACTGCAATTTGCTCCTGGCTGGTCTTCCTGCATGTGCCATCCAACCTCTGCAGCTCCTTCAGAATGTCGCAGCCCGGCTGGTCTTCAACCTACCCAAGTTCTCCCACACTACACCGCTCCTCTGCACCTTGCGCTGGCTACCAGTGGCTGCTCAAATCTGGTTCAAGACACTGGTACTTGCCTACTGTGCTGCAAATGGCTTAGGCCCATCCTACATCCTGGACATAGTCAAACCATACAGCCTGTCCACTACGCTCTGCTACTGCCAATCAGCTTGCTTCTACCTCACTACGAGCGGGGCCCAGCTACCGCTTAGCGCAACTGGTTGCGGTCCTGGCTCGAGCTCCCCATTGACATCGGGACAGCGTGAAACTCTACACTCTATCTTCTGTCGCAGACTGAAAACTCATCTATTCAGACTGCACCTAAAAAACCACTCTCTCTCTATCTCTTATTGTTTCTAAATGTAGCACTTGAAGCAGTTCAGCATATTTGATGTACTTGCATGATTCTTGCAATTTTTGGGTTGTATCCACATGGTTGAAATGCACTTTGGATAACAGCATCAGATAAATGTAATGTAATTAGCTTTGCAGGATGAGGATGAAGCATTTTGTGAATTACATTGTACGCCATGACACAAGTGCTAATGTTAGTGAAGTGGAGCACTGAACTCCAGCCCTAGTAAACTAGCTGGCTAACCAATTAACACTGCAGCACTTGACAAAACGTCCAGCCAACTCTCATCAGGTGTAGAAAATGACTTGGTTCACAGTCTGTTTCATTTCAAAAGACATGAGGCTGAACAGCATCGTGGATAAAAATGAGATACCCTGGCTGGTTATTCTCCACTGGTGGAGACATGATGTTAGTAACAGCACTGTTTTGTTCCTTTACTCTAGAACACGTGGACCGACTTCTGTTTTTCAAAAGATATATAGCCAGTGGTGTTAGTCAGCCAATGACATTTTGATTTCATTATTCTCATACAGGCAGACAACTGTAACATGCTTCCAAATTAATGCAGGTAACTTTTTCTAATAAAAAATCTGCGTAGTCTCACACACTTTTCTCATCTTTGAAAATTGGTTTTCTATTCATTGAATCTTGAATAGATTTTTTTTCTGAATCACATTGTGACACTAAGACTCAAAATCAAATTGCATAGTGAGATTCCCGAAGTTTCCCACCCCTACTACAGTATAGCTGCTGACGTGCTGCTGTCACTACATGGCCAGTGTAAGACAAGGTGTTACATGTGGCTTAGTGGTCGAGCGGGTAGAGCAGGTCATCCACCAATTGGAAGCTCGGCAGTTCGATCCCGGGTTCCGCCAACCCACATGTCCAAGTGTCCTTGGTCAAGATACTGAACCCCAAATTGCTCCTGAGGGCTGTTCCTTCGATGTGAATGATTTACTTTTTTTGAACTGATGGCACCTGGCATCAGTGTATGAATGCGATATGTAGGTGAAGCGCTTTGTCAGAAAAGACTAGAAAGGCGCTATATAAGTACAGTCCATTTACCATTACATGCATTTCTCCTTCTCCTGTTCCTGTGACCTGTTAACATTTTACTGCTCACTGCTCCACCTGCAGGACACTAGCCCTGGGAATGTTCATAGACTGCTATTACTATGAGAAGTTACTTGAATATGAACATGCAGTATAGATACTGTATATTAGACAGTCATCTTTTCGGCCATAGTGTACAATTTCAAAATGACCACAATGGCTTTATCGTCTTTGTTACCTACTTCTCAACTGCTTTTTGTTTCTTTCCTAGATGACCTCTGTCTTCTCTCTTTTTGTCATGGTTACAATAATAACCACGTGGTTAACTTTTCAATACAACTAACTCCTAATTTCACCCTGCTTTCAGCAACACTGACTTGACCAAAAACAGCACCAGCGAGTGCTGCTGGCTGCCCTCGAATTGCCAGATTTATTTATTTTTTTGATACAAGAGGCTTTTTAGTGAAAATTAGAGAATGTGTTCCGAGACTTCCTGCTGAAAGTGGGTGGTTGGAAAAGTTCTGAGTGAGGGTTCATCTACAAACGCACGCACACACACATACATACGCATGTACAGAGAGAAGGAGACAGAGAGTGCGAGAGTGAAGGGGGTTTTGCACCAACAGTCTCTCTGTGAGTGTGATGTCAGAGCTTGGCTGAGGTCAAGGATCAGGCACAAAAAATTATGTGACCAGTCGATTAAATGATCCCGTGGACAGAATGCTTGCAGCTCTCTCTCTCTCTCTCTCTCTCTCTCTCTCACACACACACACACAGCAGAAGTTAAAACATTTCTTCACAAACAGACAATAAGAAGACCCACAGCAGAACTGAAATAAAATAAAAGCAAATAGCTTAATTCAGAACATACAAGTGAAATCATAAAAGAAGCTTTATGTACAAAAGGCTTCTGCAGTCGTGTCTCTCATGCCTCCATCCTGGAAGTCAACAGTCTTTATCAACTGTAGTCTTTCAATATGGGACTGCACAGTTTGAATGCATCCTATTCAATGCACAGTAACAGCCATTCAGAGATGTCAGGCCCATTATCATAAAACTGTGGCATGAATGCCACCCTGTCAGTGCAACATAAAGAGGACAAAACACACTAGACACCTATTGTAGAGAGATACACACTAAATTCACACTGTCTTTACAATGATGTTTCAGGCAGTTATTAGTCCAACTCCGATGGGATGCAGTTTGATTGATATAGCACTATGTATTTGTAATTCAGTCATGTAACTGGAGCTAAACATTTGAAGGTAGTGATTATCGCTTGTTATCCAACCTCAATACTTGGTTGGTACTGACATAAATTGTGTCTGTATCCAACTGTGTACCAAACACAGTATCAAAACATTACCAAAAAGTATTGTTTTAACAAATTTCAAACTATAGCCATTCCTGGTAGTGATTATACTGAACTCGTGTCATATTCCACATTCTCAGACTGACACAGTGGAGAATCAGTCATGCCAGAGGCAACACTTTGTTCTACTGTGTCAGACAATCAGCTCTTTGACAGTGAAGTAAAGTGACAGCCACTGTAGGGAACATCACACACACAGCCTTTGGGATGTGTCAAGCATGGACCTATTCACCTTCCTGTCTCACACACCATCACCATTCTCTCTATGTTGTGAGCTGTCTCACTTCCAGCAGCCAGTACATTTGAATCAGCAGGGTGCACAAAAGTAAAGTACCGCTACTATTGGTACGTATGTTGCTTCTCTACCACTTCAATTAGTTCTACAACTAGCTGTCTTATTTCCTCTAGAACCATCAGTACTGCTGCTTCTAAAGGCTGGAACATTCTTGTCCACCTGCCTCTAAGTGAATGTGCATGGGTGGGGATCAGAGATGTTGTCGTGGTAGTTTTCTTTTATACTTTCTTTTATATACTGATTTAGGGTATAACGTAACTCGGTCCAGTGTTCTGTTTTGAACCCACCTTCCCACAGGAAGTTGGATCAATCAGTTTGTTTGAAATGCAGAGGCACACAACACATTGTCAAGATTTGTAAGTGTCAGTGACCTATTGTTACAATAACACCCTTCTCGTTTACCTGCAACTTTGCAGAAGTGTAATTCCCATAATGCTTCTACCACTACAACTATTACTTCTATTACAATTAATGCAACTACTGCTACTTATATATTTACAATCACACCACACATATAACACTGCTATATTTTATACATCTTGGGTGTTTGAGGTATGTTCTTGTACTGTATTTTGTATTTCATACTTTTTGCCCCACTGATGGGAGTGTTTATTAGTGGTGATGGCAGTTGGTTTACTGCAGAGCAAGATGTGCTTACTACTACTGACCAAGTCTGTCATGAGATTTGCTGTGTATATTCATCATCCCCAAAAGCTAAATCGTAATATTTCGGTTATCTCCTGACCTTCCCTCTACTGCAACAATCAGGCCAAAATGTCCACCTGTAACATCAAAAACAACTAAATATTAAGTAAAACATGCTTTGTTTAATGAGCTTAAACCTGGTTTTATACTAAGGCCTCAATGTTTCTGAGTTTTGATCAGTATGATATCCTTAACTGCTGAAGCCTAAAATGTATAAAGTGAGGGACACCAGCTCAGTAAAAAGGTCTTACTTGCATATTAGTTCATATAGATATAGAATTTAATAGATACATGCAGCAACAATCCACACAGTATGCACAGATTAACTTGTGTTCACCATCAGTCTCATTCACTGGTTATATCACTCTTCAACATCACTGCAAGATTGTGAGCTTGGAGTACTAATGTGAAGTGTGTGAAGTAACAGTGTGAACCAAATTTAATGACTAGTTGGGTTGGATTGCTTAATTATAATGAATGTTTGCTGTAACACTCTTACTGCTTACTATGTGGTGTAAAATACAGTGGTGTGAAAAAGTGTTTGCTCCCTTCCTGATTTCTTATTTTTTTGCATATTTGTCACACTTAAATGTTTCAGATCATCAAACAAATTTAAATATTAGTCAAAGATAACACAAGTAAACACAAAATGCATTTTTAAATGAAGGTTGTTATTATTAAGGGAAAACAAAATCCAAACCTACATGGCCCTGTGTGAAATAGTGATTGCCCCCTAAACCTAATAACTGGTTGGGCCACCCTTAGTAGCAACAACTGCAATCAAGCGTTTGCGATAACTTGCAATGAGTCTTTTACAGCGCTGTGGAGGAATTTTGGCCCACTCATCTTTGCAGAATTGTTGTAATTCAGCCATATTGAAAGGTTTTCGAGCATGAACTGTCTTTTTAAGGTCATGCCACAGCATCTCAATAGGATTCAGTCAAGACTTTGACTAGGCCACTCCAAAGTCTTAATTTTGTTCTTCTTCAGCCATTCAGAGGTGGACTTGCCTGATCATTGTCCTGCTGCAGAACCCAAGTTCGCCTCAGCTTGAGGTCACGAACAGATGGCCGGACATTCTCCTTCGGGAGTTTTTGGTAGAATTCAGGGTTCCATTTATCACAGCAAGTCTTCCAGGTCCTGAAGCAGCAAAACAGCCCCAGACCATCACACTACCACCACCATATTTTACTGTTGGTATGATGTTCTTTTTCTGAAATGCGGTGTTACATTTACGCCAGATGTAATGGGACACACATCTTCCAAAAAGTTCAACTTTTGTCTCTTTCTTATGGTGGAGTCATGAACACTGACCTTGACTGAGGCAAGTGAGGCCTGCAGTTCTTTGGATATTGTTGTGGGGTCTCTGAATGGCTGAAGAAGAACAAAATGAAGACTTTGGAGTGGCCTAGTCAAAGTCCTGACCTGAATCCTATTGAGAAGCTGTGGCATGACCTTAAAAAGGCAGTTCATGCTCGAAAACCATCCATGTGGCTGAATTACAACAATTGTGAAAAAATGTGAGTAAGTGGCTGCTCCAGTTCTAATTTCCTTGTGATATGAATGCATAACTTATTTTTTAAGGTAAAATCTCTTCAGATAGACTATTTTAATTAATGTCAAGTGACACTGTATAAAAATGTTGTAGTGTGCTCAAATATCACTCCTTATTAGATTTATTAGAGCAGAAGTTTGGTATTACTACTCCACATGCTGTAAAACCTACCTCTACCTGTGGTGCCCCCTGCAGGCAGTCAAACATTCTACAGAACACCTGGAGGACAGAAAGGGACCACAGAATATACAGCACATACATGAGCATAGAAAACATACAAGGAAAACTGTAGCAAAGATTCTCTTCTTAAAAGTCAAGTAAATTTTTAATGTTTATATGTTCTAAAATATATTCTTTGATGGTGATTTCTTTATAACTGTCTAGCAGCTTGAGGTGCATTTGACCAGGGCAGTGTTTAACAGACAGTGTTTAAGTGAGCCTTACCTTCAGATCATATATCATTTGAAATCTGGCCCTACCTCCCTCACACACACACACACACACACACACACACACACACACACACACACACACACACACAGGGAGGTTACTATGGAAACCATTCCTGAAGGGCCAGTGAATCAGTCTGGACTGATCTAGATTTGCTGATAACACATATACAAGACACACACACACACACACACATACACACACACACACACACACTTGCAGATGCACAGCACACACATCATCACACATCACACAAAACACAAGCTGAGCAGAAACACACACTTGCACCTGCATGTCCAGACAACACACACAGATGGTACAGTATGTACAACCAGAGAGGAGCTAACAAAGCATGCACACGCACACGCACACGCACACGCACACACACACACACACACCACATTTACAAGAACACCACATTTAGGTATATGCTGTACTGGACATCTAACTCCAGTAAACGCACAGATCCATTTATATCATCATATTGCAGGGGAGAGGAAAAGCAAAAGGACAGATCAGTCCCTCAAAGTTCTCTAGAGGCTGTGCTGTCTTTTTATAGGCCATCAGAAGTAGAGTAGGCTAATTAGCATTCAGCCTTAATATAGCGAGCAGAACACCCAGCCATGGTCTGCACTGTCTGCTGCATGCTGCTGAAATACCATACATCTATTAGACAACAGAGCAGACAACACAACAGAAAAGATCATTTCAGCCTCAGTTTAGGGTCTTCACCCTGGGTGCCTGTTAGCTTTAGAGCTGATATTAAGAATTGACTGATGAGTTTTAAAGCATCAAGCTGCATCAGTGACCTTTTACCCCCACAGGAGCCTGATCAGCAGCTCCTACTGGCTGCTCTATAATCCACATAATATGTAGATTAGAAGAGATTTACTGGATTACAGATGGATTTTCACCATCGGGGCACCTACACAACCTGCCTGAGGTATTTAGGCTGTTACATACTACTACTACTAATCATAATAATCTTTTTATCTTTCACCAACAGAGGACTCACACTTTGGTCCGAGTACAACAGGATATTTTGACAGCTAAAGAACAGTTTGCAATAATATTTGGTTTGGATATTCATGGTTCCTAGAGGATAATTTCTAATGATCTTGATGCCAGTCTGCCTTTCCTCTAGTGCTAACATCCGGCCAAAGGTGTGACACAAAAAATATAAAAATTCTCATGGCTGAGCAAATTTATGCTCCCAATGGGATATAGCTTTATGACTGTAACCTTTGAACTCTTGGTTGCTTTTGCTCAGTGTTTACTCCTTTTTTTAAATGTTTCTTATGTCAGTGGTTTTATAGATGTCCTTAACAGTTAAAACTATTTGGATTTCAACATACACTTCCAGTTTCACCCTGTAACCATGGAAACATACAACCACTACTGTTTTGATACTGAAGAAAACGTCTAAATATAATGATTATGAGGTCAAGATCTGAAATTATAAGGAGCGTATTTAATATGATTTCTAAGCAGATTTATCCACATTTATCACTGAAAGAGTAAGTCACACTAATTCCAGCAATATGTGTATGATGTCTGTGTGTTTCATTTTTGATTTTTGATGCAAATTGCATCAGTGGAGTCTAGTGTCACCCTCAGGACAAACTGTTCTTCCATATTCTATACAATAAACAACTGTATGCAGTAAAACAAGCACTTTATATTGTGAAGAACATTTTTATTAACGCTTTAATTTAAATGTTATTTGTTGCTATTGTTGTTTGTACAATTCTTTCACATACACTGACTTGCTAAAATAAATAGCTATGATATTGTAGCTTTAGAATTAGTGAATTGAAGGAAGGAAGGGTGAAAGGGAGGAGTAAACAACATGTCAGTTTGGATGAGGCACACAGTTACATGACTGACCTACATTATTCTAATGGACCAGAGGGAGAGGAGAGCAAATTAAGAACTGCAATGCTTTTTCATCTTACATGTATTCATTTATATCCATATATTCATTCACGCTATAAACAAGGAAGCCATTAGGATTCATTGAATAGTATAGTTAATTTAAACTGCTAGTAGCTAAATGTTCCTCTATAGAGTTACTGCTGATGACAATATATTAATTATTTACTTGTTTCTGCTTATTAACATTTTTCCACAACTAGTAATCTCTTAATGCCTATAATATCACTTCATTTGACATTAGATGGCTCTGGAAGGTGTCTGTCCTCTCATGCCAGTTCAGCACAGCAGGAGTGAACTGAATCAAAGAGGAAAAAGAAGGAATTAAGAAGACGAGGGGAGAAGGTCTTCTGAAAATTATTTTTGCCCCCTTTTTTTTCTTTTCTTAAAATGAACTATGTCACAAAACTATTGCAGGGTCTCACTATTCTAATAGATTCTGTCCTTCGTGGCATACACTATTCTCACTCAACTTCCCTCAATGCTTAAAGCTGCACTAATCAATGTTTTTTATATAAACAATGGATCACATGACTATGTGTAATGTGAAAGGTGTCACTCTTGGTGATGATTCTCTGAGGGTGCATCACTAACTCTGCAGTTCCCCTTAGCTCCACAGAGCTTTTTAGTGTCTTTCTGCACATTGTTTTGGTCTTCTGGATCACAACGCTCCCATCAACCTGGTTTTCAGCAGCAGCTGCTTTCAGTGGAAAAGCTCTGATAAACACACTGTCTACTACCTGCCCAGAACCAAATGACAGACAGACACAGTTAAAGACTAGCTGGTGAACACAGTGGAGCATTTAGCAGCCAAAGAGACAGATATTTCCCTCAGGAGTTGGTGGAGACCAAACCAGAACTAAAGGGAGACAGTCATCAGGTGAACACCAGCACGACTCCAAATGAATGCTAATGTTACTGTGTCTACTCAATGTGTAACTAGGCAACTTTTCTAACAAGGTTACCGTACCAACTTTGTAAGGTGATATGTCAATGTTGTGTTTTCAGGTTTTTCTGTTGCCCCCAAGTGGCCAAAAAATCTGTTACTGCAGCTTTAATGCTGCCTGTACTCCATAACTACTTCAAACCCTAATTGTTACATTTAGTACTATGTTTAAATAGCTTTGTCCCATCAGGAGTCTTCTTCTTTTCCTTTCGGCTGTTCCCTTTCAGGGGTCGCCACAGCGAATCATGTGCCTCCATCTAACCCTGTCCTCTGCATCCTCTTCACTCACACCAATTAACTTCATGTCCTCTCTCACTACATCCATAAATCTCCTCTTTGGTCTTCCTCTAGACCTCCTGCCTGGCAGCTCCAACCTCAGCATCCTTCTACCAATATATTCAGTCTCTCCTCTGAACATGTCCAAACCACCTCAATCTGGCCTCTCTGACTTTATCTCCAAAACATCTAACATGAGCTGTCCCTCTGATGTACTCATTCCTGATCCTGTCCGTCCTCGTCACTCCCAAAGAGAACCTCAACATCTTAAGTTCTGCTACCTCCAGCTCTGCCTCTTGTCTTTTCTTCAGTGCCACTGTCTCTAAGCTGTACAACATCGCTGGTCTCACCACCATTTTGAACACCTTTCCTTTCATTTTTGCTGATACTCTTTTATCACACAACACACCTGGCACTTTTCTCCACCCGTTCCAACCTGCTTGCACTCGCCTCTTCACCTCTTTTCCAGTCTCCATTGCTCTGAACCGTTGACCCTAAGTACTTAAAGTCCTGCACCTTCTTCACCTCTGCTCCCTGTAACGTCACAGTTCCACCTGGGTCCCTCTCATTGACGCACATGTATTCTGTCTTACTGCGGCTAAGCTTCATTCCTCTGTTTTCCTCCATCTCTCTAGATTTTCCTCCACCTTCTCCCTGCTCTCACTACAAATCACAATGTCATCCACAAACATCATAGTCCATGGAGATTCCTGTCTACCCTCATCTGTCAGCCTGTCCATCACCAGAGCAAACAAGAAGGGGCTCAGAGCCGATCCTTGATGCAGACCCACCTCCACCTTGAACTCCTCTGTCACACCTACAGCACACCTCACCAATGTCTTACCACTCTCATACATGTCCTGCACCACTCTAACATACTTCTCTGCCACTCCAGACTTCCTCATACAATACCACAGCTCCTCTCTCGGCACCCTGTCATACGCTTTCTCTAAATCTACGAAGACACAATGCAACTCCCTATGACCTTCTCTGTACTTCTCCATCAGCATCCTCAGAGCAAATACTGCATCTGTTGTACTCTTTCTAGGCATGAAACCATATTGCTGCTCACAAATGCTCACCTCTGCCCTTAGCCTAGCTTCCACTACTCTTTCCCACAACTTCATTGTATGGCTCATCAGCTTTATTCCTCTGTAGTTGCCACAGCTCTGCACATCTCCCTTGTTCTTAAAAATTGGCACCAGTACACTTCTCCTCCATTCCTCGGGCATCCTCTCACTCTCCAAGATCTTGTTAAACAAACTAGTCAGAAACTCTACTGCCACCTCTCCTAGACACTTCCATACCTCCACAGGTATGTCATCAGGACCAACTGCCTTTCCACTCTTCATCCTCTTCAACGTCCTCCTCACTTCACTCTTGCTAATCTTTGCTACTTCCTGCTCCACACCAGTCACCTCTTCTACTCTTTGTTCCCTTTCATTTTCCTCATTCATCAACTCTTCAAAGTACTCCTTCCATCTTCCCATCACACTCCTGGCACCTGTCAATACATTTCCATCCTTATCTTTAATCACCCTAACCTGCTGCACATCCTTCCCATCTCTATCTCTTTGTCTGGCCAACCTGTACAAATCCAGCTCTCCTTCTTTAGTGTCCAACCTAGCATACAAGTCCTCATATGCTCTTTGTTTGGCCTTTGCCACCTCTACCTTCACCTTACGCTGCATCTCCCTGTACTCCTGTCTACTCTCTTCAGTCCTTTCAGCGTCCCACTTCTTCTTAGCTAACCTCTTTCTCTGTATACACTCCTGCACTTCCTCGTTCCACCACCAAGTCTCCTTGTCCACTTTCCTCTTACCAGATGACACACCGAGTACCCTCCTACCTGTCTCCCTGATCACATTAGCTGTAGTGGTCCAGTCATCTGGGAGCACTTCCTGACCACCCAGAGTCTGTCTCAGCTCCTCCCTGAAAACTACACGAAATTCTTCCTTTTTCATCTTCCACCACTTCGTCCTCTGCTCTGCCTTTGTCCTCTTCATCTTCCTCACCACCAGAGTCATTTTACACACTACCATCCTGTGTTGTCTGGCTACACTCCCCCCTACCACTACTTTACAGTCACTGGTCTCTTTCAGATTACAACGTCTACACAAGGTGTAGTCCACCTGAGTGCTTCTACTTATATGTCACCCTATGTTCCTGCCTCTTCTGGAAGAAAGTGTTCACTACAGCCATTTCCATCCTCTTTGCAAAGTCTACCACCATCTGTCCTTCTGCGTTCCTGTCCTGAAGACCAAACCTGCCCATCACATTCTCATCACCTCTGTTCCCTTCACCTACATGCCCATTGAAATCTGCACCAATCACCACTCTCTCACCTCTGGGGATGCTCTGCATCACTTCATCTAACTCACTCCAGAATTTCTCCTTCTCTTCTAACTCACATCCTACCTGTGGGGCATAACCACTCACAACATTGAACATCACCCCTTCAATTTCCAGCTTCAGACTCATCAACCTGTCTGATACTCTTTTCACCTCTAGAACATTCCTCACAAACTCCTCTTTCAGGATAACTCCTACTCCGTTTCTCTTCCTATCTGACCCATGGTAGAACAACTTGAACCCTGCTCCTAAGCTTCTAGCCTTGCTACCTTTCCACCTGGTCTCCTGGACACACAGTATGTCCACCTTCCTTCTCTGCATCATGTCAATCAACTCTCTAGCCTTCCCTGTCATAGTCCCAACATTCAAAGTCCCTACTGTCAGTCCTACATTCTTAGCTTTCCTCTTCTCTCTCTGCCTACGAACACACCTTCCTCCTCTCCTTCTTCGTCTTCGACGCCTTCGTCTTCCCATCAGGAGTAATGACAAAATAGTGCGCAAGACAAACATTTTAGCCACTATCTTCTAGCTTTCTACTTTTTGTTTCTCAAGACTCAAGAGTATATAGAGTTGAGAATGGAAATCCAATTGCAATTCCAACTGTGGCCACTATGCCAAAATCGCCACACAGCCCACCGTTGTTCCTGGGGGAATATTTATCTCACTGGAAACATGAAGGAGATAATCAGAATTCATGTCAATCTGTCTATTAGATTAAAACATATTTTGTATCCAAGGCTGCATGGTCATCAAAATGCTCATTCTCAATTCTTCATTCTCTGGGGACCATGAACATCCACTGCAATTATGATGGTAATCCAGGCTGTGTACAAAGTTGATATTTTGACCTGAATGGTGCCACAGGAAAGGTTGGGGCTGTGAAAATCATTAGGATTAGGAACATGAATATCTAACTAAATGTTTTGACATCTGGCCAGTAGTTGATGAGATACAGAATCTTGCTGTGGATCAGACCGACAGAATGACATCACTGATTACAGGAGTTTAACCACCATCTTTGCTTCAGCCCTCTACCACTGTCTGTGAAGTAAAGCAGAAAGGGTATACAGTACAAAAAGCATAATCTGAAACTACTGTATAAATGGGGACAAAGGACCTATTTTGAAGTTACAACAGTTTGAGGAAGCCGGCTTCTTCTTACATAAGGCCTGGTGGGAGACTACTGTAATGTAATACTGTAAAGCTGGAATAATCCTGACCTAATTTCACTGCTACACTCCTCCAGTGAGGTCAAGAATGTGTTTGAGAGATGTACAAATGTAGAGAACCAAACACACACACACAAATACACACACACATCCACGGTGCAGTCTGGCTTAGGTCCCACTTCCCCCTCTGTCTGGCCAAAGGAATGCTCCGTTTCCTGTGTGTTGTGATCAGTGCACTTGACTGCTTCCCAGCGGGCCTCCTAACAGATCCCAGCAGCTTGATAAGGAAACAGCCTTCTCTGGTAGTAGATAAAACAGCTACTGAAACCACTGCACTGTTTACCATTTAAATCTAATTCAAAAGCCAATCCTGCTTTGCTGTAAACAAGTGTGCTTTTCCCAGAACTCTTTGGTGACATAAATGCATGATGTGACACAATTTTGCACAGTTCAATAAAAGTGGAACAATAATAACTATTTGGCCCACATCCATGAGGTCTGCCTCATAATGAATTATTCTATCAACTGATGTGAGGCCAATTTGAAACTGAATTTGAATTTGGGAGATATTTGATGCTGGTTAAAGGTAAAGATTCAACTCATTTCATAATGGAGAGGATGTCATTCAGACTAAGGCTGATTGAAATGATTCCTCGAGTAACTCGATTACTGATAATTTAATCCATATAATTACATACATCTGTGTTTCGCACGGATGATTATTACTGTCGCATAATGCGCTGACGCTGTGTGATCAGAGATGTTCAGAGCGTCTTTGGAGTGATTAGACAGCGCAGATTACAAAGAGGAGGAAGAGAGAGAAACTAGCGAGGGGCGCAGAGAAGAGACAGGAAGTGTCCACGAAAACTCTGTACAGTGTGTCTGTTGTAAAACTGAACTAGCCAACCAGAATAGCTATTAGCTAATAGTCTATGCTTCAGCATCTCAGCAGAAAGCATCACGTTACAGTCTCTGCATCCAGTCCACAGAGAGGATCCGACACAAGGTATATGAAGGGTTGTAAAGAATGTAGGCTACGTTAATTATGGCTATATGTAATGACTAGTTACGTAAATCAATATGGTGGCTAGTTCTGATGTCCCTAAGTTAGCTAGGTTTTGCTCAAGAAAATGCACTAATTCGGTTTAGTTTTGACAGATAATATTACAACAAACAACAAATTATTTGTTCATTTTAAGAGACCTGTCTTGTTTTCTCTTTTGCATATTTACTATTGCTCTTTAATAAAGCAAAAGTATTTCTTATCTGATTACTTGATTAATCGATGGAATAATCGGCAGAATACTCGATTACTAAAATAATCGATAGCTGCAGCCCTAATTCAGACTGCTATTTCCTTATAGTTAGACAGACTTTTTTTTATTCTGGTACCAACCAAAGGCTCTTTTACATCTCCAGCAACTAAAATATGTCTTGTGGGAGCTGTAGTTGTAGTTAAAAATAGACCAGATGTTATATCTCTGTAAAAATAGCACAAAGTCAGATTTTTATTAATACAGTAGCAAGTACGGTAGATGAAAGAAAGCCTAAATGTAGAATTACACTGCAAAAGATAAGACAAGAAGTGAGGCAGGACTTGAACTCTGTGTTAGCTATGCTAGCTAAGTGTTTCATAGAAGCTGACTTTGTGGTTGGCTGGTAATAGCAAATATACTTGTAGCACTTCTGTCTGTACAGGCTACTGAATATAAAGACAGAGCGGTACAATTTTAAGCCAGGAGCAACTTAACACCATGTTTTAGGTTGACCATCCTCCTTCACATATTCCAAAAAATGCATTCAACTCCAAATCAAATTCACTCCTGTGTAACTGCAACTGTTGGTCACACGCTCTTCCTCTCTCTTTTTTCAAATTACAAACAATAAATGTATGTAACTATGATTCTATGAATTCGGATAACGGCCAGAGACAGTTTATAATACCCGGATTTCCATTGTCTGTGGTGGTGAAATAGAACCCTCCACACTGCAAAGACTTGATTTCCAAGATCAGAGTGAACGTGACATTGCCTTGTACTTAGTACAAGGAGTAAAAGGGAGTAAAGGGGCAGATTTTGTCTAAAAACAGACCCACGCAGTTCTGTTTATACTATATTGGGTGTCTGTACACATGGACCTACAGTCCACATAGTCATAAGTTTTGGGCTGCACACTGTCTCTGACAAACACTGGCAGATCATGAACTGTGTGTCACGCGGACCCTCTCAACCACATAGATGCAGAAAGTATAATTTGGGCTTTAAACACTGTCACAGATTATTCATAGATTGTTTTTCCCTAATGGATAGAATTATCAGTTCAACTTGGACATTTGAAAACCCAGTCAAATGGTTTCACATAGTCCGGTTTGGGCTGTCACAATCATGAAATTTCAGTTGACAAATAACACAAATAATTGCCATTTAATTGTCTTTTTCTGTTCATTTCATACCACACAGCGGTGCTGTTGTGTTTGGCTTTGCAACTACGCCTAAATCCATGTTGTGAATTTCAACGGCTGCCCATCGAAATGATGCAGTCGTTGGCAAAGGAGCATCAATTAATCTTCAAATAGTTTGCACACGTGCACGTGCTGAAACAATGTTTCACCTCTCGCTCTGCTGCACATAGATTTATTTTAAATAGCTTGTTCTAAAACTGTTGTGTGTTGTGCAGCCCTACCTAATGTAAGGAAAAAGTGGTTCAAGATAGTTAATTAATCTTGATTTTATTTTCAAAAGTTAATATGCAACGGGGAAACACAGACATTTTTACATCTGCAAATCAGCAAATTATCTCATTAGAAAAGCTGGATGAAGTTGAAGTGACACAATTTTGACAAAACTTCCACAATATCAATAAAAAGGATTTTACACTCGCTTGAGGTGTTTTTTTCCTTTTGTCCATAAAGAGATGCAACAAATAGGCGATGGAACACATTTGGATAGGAATGAACACGTTTGTCAAATAAAGAATGATGTAGCGAATATTACACGACAGATCAGCTGTTTGATCTGATTACATTGCACAAGTTACTTACTTACAAACTTACTGAAATGAAATTAAGCAGCAAAGGACAGTCTGTAAAAGATCTCCATAACTTTCTCCAGAGCTGTCAGACGCACTGCTGCAGCCGTAGGGGAGACTCTCTATATCGCTATAAATCAAGATACCCGTTATTGGCACCTCTCTATTAACTCTGAAACAAAATAACTTGCCCAACAGCAGTAAGGTTTAGACAGCCAAGCTCTTTTTTCATGTTTTTTTGCTGACGTTGAAACCTTGTGCTCAGGTAGCCAGTTTATTTGCCTCAACCCAGCTGATGGAAACGCACCTGTAGGATCCAGAACTTGGTACAGAGTATAAACCTTAGGTTGACGAGTGTTTCTTATGCAATATCCACACAGCTCACATCGACTCCACTTATAGATTAAAGCAAAGGGGTTTATTAATCCACTTTCCCTCATAGAACAATAAACTTAGTGAAAACAAAAACATATTTCGACAGAAAAGGCAGCGGTTTATCACTGTATATTCCGAAAGTCCACAACAGGGTCGGAAAACTGTGTAGCTCCACTCTGCACCTGCAGCTACTCACTGCCCTAAAGTGTCGGTGGTCGGTCCTGAGGGGACATGAGTATTTCTTTATTTTGCATTGCAGGTAACAAACAAATCTGTCCTCTGAAAAAAGAAAGAAATCCTGCACACTGCTCTTGCTCAGCATCACTATTTATTAATCATACTAATGTTTTGGTCTCTCTGGACCTTCGTCAAGAGTGTTTTAAACCATTCTCAAAACCTTGATCTTAAATAGATAATGCTCCGCCCACTCTGTGTACACAGGTGTGGGACAATTATTATCCTGTGGGACTGTCTCTCAATATTTTACAGCGACCATTGTACAATATTTCACGTTATATTCCACATATGCAACAAAAATAAAGGACAGAGAAAAGACAAAAATCCATGAAATTCTCCAATAATTAGGAATATTTACATAAATTATACAGCTGATGAACAAACACATCGGCCTCACAGCTTTCATAAGTCATTCCCAGTTGTGCAATAATTTGTCCTGTTTTAAGTCTTAAATGTACCCCAAGTGGTTCCAAGAGAATCCCAAAATTCCTTAAAGCATGACATGCCATGGTATCTCGTCATTTAATCCTTTGGGAGATAGAGTTTGTAAATTGAATATCCAATACACTTCTCTTCTATTAAGTATTTTATCAGTGTTGCCACCTCTCTCTGGCAGAGTCACCTTTTCAATGCCCTGGAACCTAAACGATGAGATATCATGCTTAAAATCATTGAAATCATTACTCCTAATGGAGCCCTTATGTTCACTTATTCTCTGCTTTACTGGGCATGATGTTTTACCAACATATTATAACCCACAAGGACATTCGATCATGTAAATTACATGGGAAGTTAAACATGATGACATGATTGATCATTAATCAAATACTATTTTCCAGTGTGAGGATGGGTAAAGTAGTTACCTTTGACCATATTATTACATTGAGCACATCCTCTGCAGTTGTAGCACCCATTTTAACAAGGACTGTAAATGGACTGTACTTATATAGCGTTTCTAACTACTCAAAGCGCTTCAATTACATATCACATTCACCATTCCCACACATTCACACACAAATGGCAGAACTGTTCATCAGTACATTCACACATTTTGGGGTTCAGTCTTGCCCAAGGACACTTCGACATGTGGGCTGGGGGAAGCTGGGATCGAATCGCCGACCTTCCGATTGGTGGACGACCTGCTCTACCACTAAGCCACAGTTGCCCTGTTCACCCTGTTTGCCACCATTCAATGGTGTTGAATGCAGTACTAAGACCTAACAAGACAGATATAGAGACAAGTCCATTTTGTGATGCAATTCTAATTCCTGACTGAAAATCCTCTAAGGGTAAAACTTCTTTAAGCAGCCAATTGGGATGGGGTCTAAGAGACAGGTTGAAGTTAGTTGGAGAAGGTCGATAGGAGAAAAGCAGTCTAAATATAGATCAGGTTTTACAGCTGTTTCTAAGGTTCCTCTCTTTAAGGATAAATCGTTGACACTTGAGGGCAGGACATAATGAATTTTGTCTCTATAGTTAAAATTTTATCATTAAAGAAGCTCATGAAATCGTTACTACTGAGGGCTATAGGAATACATGGCTAAATGGAGCTGTGACTCTGTCAGCCTGGCTACAATGCTGAAAAGAAACCTGATGTTGTTGCCCCTATATGCCCCTACTGTGTTCTTGTTTTCACTGATTTTACATTAACATGGGCAAGGATGTCTCTGAGATTACGTCCTCTTCAATAGACTATTACTGGTGGTTATTTCAAGTCAATGGATATTACTGGGTCTGATGATAATATGTGCCAATGTTTTTTAATGATGGAACCGAGTCTATAACAGTTGGGGGTATAGGTTGTACTAAACATGATAGAGGATTTCTTTTTCTGTGGGGGTTTCTTTTGTAAAAACTCATTTCTTGATTTCTGTAAGGCCAGATGATATGCTTCCTCTACACGATCATTTGGATAACCACATTCTATACACCTGTGTAACAAACAAGGTAATAAACAAATAAAATATAACTGTAATTATTCAGAGTAGACAAGGATTAAACCTAATATATTAAGAATAGAAGCAAATCCGACAAAATATCAACTATTAAATAATATTAAACTGCAAAACTTTCCTTGATTGTGGAATCTAACGATTACGCAACATGATCGCGGTCAGCTCAAATAATCGCGATCAAGTGAT
>CM050844.1:1617500-1685000 GCA_027580175.1 Siniperca scherzeri | reverse complement strand
GACAATGATCCAAAACACACCAGCAAGTCCACCTCTGAATGGATGAAGAAGAACAAAATGAAGACTTTGGAGTGGCCTAATCAAAGTCCTGACTGAATCCTATTGAGATGCTGTGACATGACCTTAAAAAGGCAGTTCATGCTCGAAATTGCTCCAATGTGGCTGAATTACAACAATTCTGCAAAGATGAGTGGGCCAAAATTCCTCCACAGCGCTGTAAAAGACTCATTGCAAGTTATCACAAACGCTTGATTGCAGTTGTTGCTGCTACGGGTGACCCAACCAGTTATTAGGTTTAGGGGGCAATCACTATTTCACACAGGGCCATGTAGGTTTGGGTTTTGTTTTCCCTTAATAATAACAACCTTCATTAAAAAACTGCATTTTGTGTTTACTTGTGTTATGTTTGACTAATATTTAAATTTGTTTGATGATCTGAAACATTTAAGTGTGACAAACATGCAAAAAAATAAGAAATCAGTAAGGGGTGCAAACACTTTTTCACACCACTGTAGGTCAAGCGACTGGTCAAACATGTTGGAGATAACTAGGCCGCAATACCCAGCTTCTATCACCATGTTAAATCCATACAGAAATCATAACAATGTATTGATGTCAAGCAGAAATCAGTACTACTTCTGTGTTGCAAGCCACAAAAATAAAATTGTCTTATTTCACTTGAGTTGCAATGTTGGTTGGTTGTGTCATTTCTACAGTTGGTGAATGAATAACCATTTGTATAGTTGTTGCTGGAATTCCATTGGTTGAGCCTGTGTAAAGGACAGTTCAGGATAATAGAACTATAATTTTTTATTTTTTTAATTCTTCAGTGAGCTTAGTATAGATGCTTTGTGTGCTTTGATTGCTGTGATTTACTGTATTTCTGATGGTTTATATTTGGAGTTTCTTCATGAAATATTGTTTCAAATCACTTTTGCAAAATTGAATGTGTTTTTTTTTTACCAGTTTGATCTGAACTGTTGTCGTGTTTGTTCACTTTGGATGATGTTCAAACTTGGCTAAAACAGCACCAGCTCTGGCTGTGTCTGGCACTGCTCCGTTTGGTAGCATTTTTGTTTGGTTTTTTAGTCTGCCTGCCTCTAGCCAGTAATGCATTTATATCTCTGAAGCTAACAAACTTGGAAAATGGCGCTTCGTTCAAGCTTTGATCTTAACTGATGTTAATTCTAATTTGGTCTCATTACCTCATGATTCTAAATTTTAAACAGTGGTGGATTTGTGTTCAGCATTATTTTTCTCATAGTCTATTATAGACTATGAGAAATATAGTATTATTTCTACAAAATATGCCTCAGAGGTAGAGACCTTGTTGACTTGATGGAAGCATGTTCCTTCTAAGAAAGCATGTAAACAGACTCTGTTCTCCTTCTGAAATGTTTGACTGTCAGCCTGGGGTCACCTACTTGGGGTACATTTTGGAAAATAGTTGCCTCTTCCTCTCACCTGACAGAGTTATGCTGCTATCTGCAGTGCCTCCTCCACACATGAAAGCAGAGATGTACTCCTTCTTAGGCATGACCAGTTAACTGCAGGCATTGGATTCATGGATCCACTGCAGTGGACTTTGTTGTTCATGCCGCCACTCTGGACTCTACATCTGAACCCCTTCAATGAACTGAGCACATGACATCTGCAGTCAGAGACTTGAAGGCTGCTTTCACATCAGCACCAGCTATGGCCTTGCCAGACTACGATCAGCTTTTACATCTGTATGTGCAATAGACAAACAGCTTCATCATGGGCATCTTGGTTCAGAAACATGGCTCTTATTACCATATGATAGCGTTCTTCTAAGCTGCCTCCTGTAATGGAGGGGATGCCAGTATGTTTGCGAGCTGTTACAGCTACAGCTACTCTAATTTAAAAATCAGCCCTATTGTTATAGACTCCAATTGTGAAGTCTAACTCTAATATCTTTGTTCATAGAGCCCCGCCTTCACATCCAGCTACATTGCTCCAGTTGATTGGCTTTGATGATGAAGTACACATTGTGAAATAGTGGCTACAGATACATTTCCTAGGACAGAGTTGAAGTAAACACCTATTCCAATTTCTGATTATTTTTCTTTTATGATAATTCAGCTGAGAATTTATAGAGAGTGTTGCTGAGAGTTTATACTGTCACTACAGAAACAGGTGTAGAGGAGGTGCATGCTTTGCCTCCTGCTTTGCTAATTGTTCTAGAATCACCAAAATGAATGTAACTTCTTAGTCGTCCATCTATAAATGTGTTTACATGATATACTCTAGCTGATTTAGTCCAGGACACGGTACAAGGCTTAGCTCAATTGTATAAAGTACATGGATTTGATAGGTGACCTAATGGGATTATTGGGGCCTTGGGGATCCTCTATTGTGCATTTTGTTTTTGGGATAGGAATAATAATAGAAATGATGATATGCACCTGAGTATCCGCTGTTAATAAAGAAAATGTGAGAATAATATTAAAATAATTATAATATTATGGTTAAACATACTATAAACCCAGAGACTACTGTGATTTCCCCTGATAGGAATCAAACTCTACCTACCTTTCATCCCGTAATGCACAATTATTCAGATAATGATTCAGATTCCACTACTGAAGGTTATCCCCTAATTGAGCTGTTCACCATTAGACAGTAGTTTGATAAAAGAAATCTAAAATAAAAAGTTTGATCGATAGAAAATCCTTAGTTGTATTGGTAAATTAATTGGGAGCCGAGGGGGATGCAGTTATATGACCTAATTGGTAATCACAATAACTGTGGTGCCTATACACAATTTATTATATTTTATTTGTTTGATTCATTTACATTCATCAGAAGAGTTGATTCATTTTCTATTTTGATTGATTTGAATGAAGGTTATCATGTACAATGTAATAAAGCTCCAAAGTATATTTTTCTTAGATCATAGATGATAATTGAAGTGTTAGAATGTATTACTCTGAGAATGTAAACAGCGCTCGATTATAAGATCTACACCAATTGACTTGTAAGAACTCTAAAGTTACATTTTATGTATCCTTAATGCATTCTGAGTTACTGTAAGCAAGTTATATATTGTGCTATGATGAGAGTAATAATCACTGTAACTAAACCATCTATAGCTAAAGAGTTAGAATGATATTCTGCTGCAGACATGATTGATTTTTTAAATTCTTTGTTTAAATATTTCCTCCGGGTGTGATGGTTTAAAGCGCCAGGCCACAACAGGTCTGTTGGCCTGTATGTAGGATTGTAATGTTGTCCATTTCTTGGACATAAGAAGACTCACTATACTAGTTATTTTCACTTTATTTTACATATTATTCCAGTGTTTTGATCCCATTTGGTTTTATTTCTCTTTTACCTAGTTATTAATGCATAGTGCTTAATAGACTGTTTAATATTGGTTAGAATCGAGTTGTGTATCACCCTTTATAAAATTGATTTCAAATGATTTGATGTATGCTTGTAAGACATAGATAGGGCAATATAGGTTTTCCTCTTTTGCCATTTAGATGCTTTTCCTTTTGCTCTGTTTAGTGTAGTTAGTCGCTTTGCGTCTTTTTGCTCCATTACTTGTCCAGTGGAAGTGGGATTTTTGGCCTGTTGTGTGTAGGTGCATGTGACCTCTGTCAGAGATCTTAAAGCACTTGAGAGTGTTTTTCAGAGGCCTCTGATTGGCCATATAGGGCCATAGTTCTCTCTCTCTCTCTCTCTCTCTCTCTCTCTCTCTCTCTCTCTCATTTACAGCCAGACTGACAACTTACTGCTAACCTTTTCCTCTGCTCTGCTCCATTCACTGTCACTTTTCTGCCGCTTGCTCTCTCTCTCACTCACTCCTCACTGTCTCTCACTTGTACTTAACCACACACTCACTAATGCACTTCTGAGCTCTGTCTTAGCATGATCTGTTCTGCCTGACACCAGTAAATTGTGCAGCCGTAGCGCTGCTAGGTGCATCAAATTGTAAGTGCATGCCAGAGACAAATAATGGTTTATTTATGTATGTACATGTACACACACCTTAGAATTTACCATGGCAGTGTTTTTCTGGCCCAACTGATTCAACTATCGGCCCAAGCCTAATGTGAGAATGCTGTTCAGAGAATGCTGTTCAGAGATTTCAGTTCAGCATTCAATATCATCCTCCCTCAGCAGCTGATAAGGAAACTGGACCTGCTGGGCCTGAACACCTCACTCTGTAACTAGATAGTAGACTTTCTCACTGAGAGACCGCAGTCAGTAAGAATCGGCATACGGGGCCCCCAAAGGATGCACGCTCAGTCCCCTGCTCTTCACCCTGCTGACCAATGACTGTGCACCAAATTACAGTTCTAACCACCTTGTCATATTTGCTGATGACGCAACTGTGGTGAAGCTCATCAGCAACAATGACAAATCGAAATACAGGAGTGAGGAGAAACAACTGGCCATGTGGTACAAAGATATTTTTCCCAAAATATAGGAAAAATCAAAGGAGATTGTTGACTTCCAGAGAGCCCACACCCAACACCCCCCACTGACCATCAACGGTACTGCTGTGGAGCGGGTGAGCAGCACCACATTTCTGGGTGTGTACATCACTGAGGACCTCTCCTGGACAAATAACACTATCACTGTCCAAGAAAGCCCAGCATCGTCTTTACTTCCTCCGTAAGCTAAAGAGAGCAAGAGCCCCGGCACCCATCATGTGCTCCTTCTACTGAGGCATCATTGAGAGCATTCTGACCAACTGCATCACTGTGTGGTTTGGTAGCTGCACTGCCTCCAAACGCAAGACCCTGCAGCACATAGTGAACGCGGCTGGGAAGATCACTGGTGCCTCATTCTAGGGTTGGGCAATGTCAATGTGAATATGATGATGTCCACAGTGAAACATACCGATGGACAATTATATCATTGTTGGGGGTTATCTTATGCGCTACATCTACTTTACTTACTTTTCCTCCCTATAGCCTATTGTTATAAGAGTAGCGCGGCTCCTTTAAGGAACAGGGCAGTGTGTAGTGAGTGTGTGGGAGAGAGAGTGACGGTGACTGCACTCAGAGCAGACAGGTGTTGCCGATCGGAGCAGAGGAACAGGTTAGCAGTGAAGTTCTCTAGTGGCAGTAAATGTACAGTGTAGGTTACAGTTCGGCCATGAATAAACGCTGCAACTCCTCAATACTCAAGACGTTCCCGTGTCTTGCTTCCCAGCTGCTGGGTAAAAGTGAAGGTGGTAAGCCCCGTGGTTAGCATCAACTTCAGTCCTGGAGGAAAACAAAGTCTTCCCTGTGCTTGGAACCCTGGAACGGTTAACACTATGCTTAAGTTACTTCATTAAGCAGATCATATGATTATAAAAAATCTTTTAAATACTAGTCATAGTGATAAACTACTCTTATTGGCTTTTTACTTGTGAAGCTTTCATTGCACTTTCAGTAATGAGATTTAATTTGCCAAAAAATACATTTATCATTACAGTTTTTGTTCTTGGTCTGTGCCTTGTTATTGTCCCCCTGACGCCCAGGTTAACTTGTAAATATTTAAATACCGGTACTTTTATAGTATTGTTTTAATCCTAGTATTTTTAAACCCTTCTGTTTTGTTTTAGTACTTCTATATGCCAACACCAGGGTCTGAAAGAAACAGCATTTCAATCCTCTATATGTCCTGTATATATGGCAGAATTGACAATAAAGTTGACTTTGAACAAAGTTAAAAGTTTAACAACAAAAATATCTGCTTCACCTTTCAAAACCATGTATGGGTTGGAACTTAAAAAGACAGTTCAAGTTCTCTTGCAGATGGCATGAATTAATTAAGCACATGAACATGTTTGCCAAATGTTCAGCCAAGGCTTGCAAACATGAGCTGCAAAGTTCTATATATACAAAAAATAATTCAGAAGTCAAGTGAACTGGACTGACTAAAGACCAGACAAGGGTCTATGTTTATCAAATGTCAGGTGTGGAAAATCAGTCCTAAATTCTCAGAGTGGCACATACAGTATGTGGTTCTACTGAGGCTTAGGAGTATCAACCATATTAACCAGGGAAAGCAAGCTGCAGAGCTGTCCTAAAAGTGCTCAGCAGCAGGCAAATGTTGAGACAATCATGAGCATGCATTCTGAGAGGGATGGAAATACAGCGTATAAAAAAGCTTCTTCAAATACAAAAAACTGGATAAAAACTGTTTTTGTCCAAGATTTAATCATCATACATATTTAATAATTTCCTGGCAAATAAAAATGTAGGCAAATTAGTGGTTTCCTTGCTTTGCTTTCCTTGCTTCCTCATGAGTAATCCAAGCCCAGACAAGGACAGAATCCAATGAAATGTATTTCACAGTATCAACATACACTCAGTTGCCAGTTTGTTAGGTACACCTAGCTAAAACTATTGCAGTCTAATCCAACGGTCCTGCAATCAATCCTACCTTCATGAATGTTATAATGTTCAGTTTTTGTTAAAACTGTTTCAAATAGGTGGTGATTCAACTGTATAATAATTATGCAGGCTCTAGTTTGTCTCTCAGATTGCGAGAACATTTGAACTTGATCAAGGGAGGCACCGAGCTGATATTATTTAGGAATGGAACACTTTTGCTGGGCAGGTGCAAACCTGTTGACAACCTCTACACCCGGGCTATTCAATTGGGCCAGATATTAAAACCAGGAAATGTAGATGGGCCAGACATTTTCAGCAGCGTATTTGAAACCTATTTAACTACTGGAACACACTCATTGCAAATTAAACACATCGGTTTGACGTTTGGAGATGGTGGTAAAATAAACAAGTACTTGCCAGTCCAGGCAGGGTTAAACTGATGGTTTTCACTGTCAAATTTACATTTCAAGGTTGACAGAGACATTTTTAGTTGAGCACTTCTCTACTTGTGACTGTCAACACCCAGATCGGTATCGTGCATGTGCAACTCTCAAAAGAGATGAGAAGGAAGCGAGATGGCTCACTCGAAAGCTGCTTCCATACACTGTATATGTATTTTACTTATTTTGTCATATCAGATTTATGTATGTTGGGCCACTCGCAAGTTGCTTCTGGGCCGGACGTGGCCCGCGGGCCGCCAATTGAATAAGCCAGCTCTACTCAAATGCCCCTTCACCCATCACCACATACTGCATACTGTGACGACACTGCCATAGTCTCACTACTCACTGACAATAACTCTGTTACAGCTGATCAACACTCTATTTCTCACTTCACACAATGGTGCACTGATAACTACCTGCAGCTAAATGTGGACAAAACTAAATATCTGGTCATTAACACATCAAACACCCTACACTGGATTGAAACTCCATCCATGACAAGGCAGTTGACCAGGTGAGCAGCTTCAAATATCTTGGACTCATTATAGACAATAAATGCAGTTTTGATTAACACATCATTTCTATCAATAAATGATCCCAGCAAAGACTCCATGTCATACGCAAACTCTGACCACTGTCTGTTGCCCCCCACCTCTTGTTGTTGCTTTACAAAAGCGTAATTGAACCCATCCTGCTGAACTGTTCCGCTTCAATCAACACTTTACATTACTACCAGCTGGTTGGAGATACAGAACTTTAAAAGAGCTCGCATCAGCAGGAGTTTTGTCCCTTCTGCCATAGCAGCCCTGAACAAACTGCCTCGCTGACACTGTTGTGAGCTGGGATACTGGAAGGGGCATGAATGTATACATGAAGATTTTATGTATTGTCTATATCTGTATGTTGCTGTGTTGTACTGGCTGGGAAAACAAAATCTCCCTCTGGGACAATAAATCTAAATCTAATCTGATAGTTTTTGGAGAACAATAGAGCTCTATGGCACAGAGGAATAAGATACATCAGGCTTTGATACACACACACACACACACACAATCCTTATGAGGATACATTCATTGTTGGTTTGGGTCTGCACATTGGATTTGTTGACAAGAAATGATGGCCAAAACTACAAAAATAAAATACTCATAGTAAACCAGAATTATTCTTTAAGATGGAGAAAACTGGATGGAAAAAAATTAAACAATCTGGGTGAAGATTTGCTCATGCAGTGCAAGCATTCTACATTTTCACAAATTACAGGGTTTTTTTGGAAGGTCTGCAGCTGATCAGCATAACAATCAGCAGCTCATTTCAATCTTCTCTCCATGTTTCTCTTTCTATTAATGGAAGCATATTCTGAGCTGAAACAACTGTACATATACAGACAAGCAGACACAAACAGACATTAAGGTGACTGCAGCTTGGGTGGTCAGTTGAGTGCATGCACACGCACTATCTCCTTGGGAGCTGTGAGTTTAATCTACCCAGCTGCCATCCTGTGAATTGGTTGTGAACTGAGAGGCCAAGCAATTTACTCCTCACAAAGGCCATTCCACAAGTATGATGGAATTGAGATGGGAAGGGAGGGGAAGAATAGATGGAATATGTGTGGGATAAAGAGTGCTGTAGTAGAAAGATGTGGAGGACTGGATAAATGATGGGGATACAGAGAGATGAGAGAGGGATGCTGGGAATTGGGGGTGGGGAAATGAGAGGAAGAAAGTGAACAGAGAGATAAAGGGGGAGGTAGTTCTTGTCTGATGTTACACTTCTCTCCGAGAGGACAACACACACTGTTTGATAAATAAGATCTGTGACTGACTCCCTATGATGACATGTAAAGATCATCAGTAGTTCTACCTCCTGGTATTACAGTTTTTTACAATTGGTAACACACATTTCTCAGTAGTTCACTTTTTCAAAACTCTTCACACAGTCAGCACAAAAGAAGTCAATGTGGACTAAACTGTGGATCACTTTTCATTGCTTTGGCACAAAATGCACTCCATTCATGAACGGTTTTCTCGCTCAAACTCTACCACCACTCTGCTCAGACATACTATTGTAAAAACTGTTAAATGTACATTCAAAACCTAACATAACACAAAATGACTGCTATTTGCTACATTCTGCTACATTAACACAAAAAGAAAACTATAAATAGAAAAGACCAACCACAGCTGAATCCCATTATAGCAGAGCATCTACCCAGGTGATTATGCTTTTCAATTTCATGCCATCTATATAAAACGGCAAGTCTTTGGAATTTGTTTTTCTCAGTAAGCATGGATCCAGCAAGACACAGAGAGATTAGATTAGATTCAACTTTTAGATTAGATTCAACTTTATTGTCATTACACATGTACAAGTACAAATGTAGTTTAGGTCTAACCAGAAATGCAATAAGCAAGTGCAGGATATAAAGCGTGTGCATAAATGCAGGACAGAGCAATATTACGAAAATATTTTACAAGTGGTACTATGGACATTATATACAGACGGCATTACTATAAACAGAAGTATACTGATGGATATGTACAGTAATGAATTGGACTGGGCAATGAATATTAAAAGTATTAATGAATATTAAGTAGTGCAAATTATGGACAGAAATAGTTAACGGTGCAGTAGATGAGTTATTGCAGTATTCAGTACATAGTACTGGAGTGCAAATGATGCATTACATGTATAAATTAATAGTCCGATGCAAATGAACATGTGGTACATGTAGCAAAAACAATAATGCAGCAGCAAAAACAATATAGCAGCATTTAAAGTGAAAGTATATGAGGGGACAGTGGAATCAGCGGGGGGCAGATGGCTGGCAGATAAGGAAGAGTGGCCAGAAGAAGGAGAGGAGTACGTATGCAGCTTGAGGCCAGGCCAACACCATACATATTCATCTTTGTGAATAAGGCTGGTTTCATCTTGGCCAAAACACGCAGGCGAGGAACAAGTGTGATTGGAAACAGAGTAACAGTGGATGTCCCAGGCCAGAGGGGTGACAACATCACAATGTGCACAGCAATATCCTCTGATGGTCTGCTGATACATAAACCGCTAACTGGGCTGTACAACACTGAGCGCCTCATTTCATTCTTTGATGACCTAAATGAAAGACTTGTCTCAGGTGAAGAGAGGGGGCAGGTGACGCAGAATCCAGAACATTTTGTAATTGTATGGGACGATGTTTCACTATCTCTTCCAGTGTTTACAGGTCCTCCCAGGATGGTGTCACTTTTCCTTCCACCTTACTCCTCAACCCCACAGAGGAAATCTTTTCCTCATGGAGGTGGAAAGTTTATGACTACAAGCAAATGCAAAGATGACATCGTTACTCTGCGGCGTGAGGTGGACCGACTCACTGTCCAGACTGGGTCACTACAGAACAAATGTGACGATTTGGAGTCGAGGTCGAGAAGGAACAACATTAGGTTAATAGGCGTACCGGAGAGCCAAGGCAGCTGTTCTACCACCGCCGTGTCTGTGCTACTGAAAAAAGCATTCAGCTTGATGGAAGCACCGCTACTGAAGACAGCCCACCAATCACTGCAGGCGGCACCAAAACCGGGAGACCCAACCACGAGTCATCGTGGCCTGCCTGCACATAAATCTGCCTACATCCTACGCTTTTACAGAGAAAAACAGGGGACCAAAGTGGATGAGATGGGCATATCCGTCTATCCTGACTACACTGCACAAGTGGCCAGAGCCGAAGTGGCATTCAACAACATCAGACAACAGCTCCAAGGACTGGAGGGTGTCAAGTATGGCATGCTCTTTCCAGCCAGACTCCGAATTACCCACAGTGACCGGGAGCGGATCTTCTCAATGCTGGAGGAGGCATAGATCTACATTATACAGAACATTATTACGCCTGCATCCAACAAATGACTGTTCAAATTTATTACGCCTTTATAATAGGATGGTGAAGGATGCAAGAACATGCCATTTCTCTGCACTTATTTCTGCCCATCAGCACAACCCCAGATTCCTATTTAAGACTGTGGATCAGTTAGTTAACCCAGCCTCTCCTTGTGCCCCTGCTGAGTGTGATGCTGATTGTGAAAAGTTTCTTTTGCACTTTGCTGGAAAGGTGGAGTTAATAAGATCTGATATCACCCCCAATCCTGCTTTTTTACATATGGATCACCCGCTCAGGGATTCTTTGAGCAATTTTTCTGCTGTTACTCTGCCTGAACTCGCAGACATCATGTCTCTTATGAGAGTGTCCTCCAGCCCTCTGGACAAAATCCCAACTAGGTTTTTATTGGAAGTTATGGATTGTATTGCGCCCCTTTTACAAATTATTTTTAACAGCTCGCTGTCTACTGGCTGCATCCCTGATTTCTTTAAAACAGCTTGTGTCCAGCCAGTCCTAAAAAAACTTGTCCCCGGATAACTATGCCCAATCTCCAAATTGCGTTTTATTTCGAAGATTCTCGAAAAACTTGTATCTAAGCAGCTTCTTGCTGCTGTGGAAAACAATAATACCTTTGAAAAGTTCCAATCTGGCTTTCGTCAACACCACAGCACTGAGACAGCCCTCCTCAAAGTCACCAATGACCTTTTAATGAATGCAGACACAGGCATGTGTTCAATTCTAGTGCTGTTGGACTTAAGTGCTGCCTTTGATACAATTGATCATGGCATTCTTTTAGATAGACTGAGGCACTGGGTGGGCATATCTGGCACTGCACTAGACTGGTTCTCATCTTATCTGTCCAATAGGAAATTCTGTGTCAGCATTAATAACTTCATGTCGTCCTTTTCCATATCAAGTATGGTGTGCCTCAAGGTTCAATTCTGGGACCAATACTGTTCTCCTTGTACATGCTTCCTTTGGGTGATGTAATCCGCAGACATGGTATTTCTTTTCATTGTTATGTGGATGACACGCAGTTGTACCTCCCTGTCAAGCCCACTGACCTTAGTACGTTGAGTTCTCTGCAGGACTGCCTGTCTGACATAAAAAATTGGACGTCGATTGTCTTCCGCTCAACTCAAATAAAACTGAAATCCTTGTTATTGGGCCCCAACACATCACTAAACAAATACTGCCATCTACTGGTAATCTGTCACAACATATCAAGCCTGTTGCAAGAAATCTTGGTGTCCTCTTTGATAGCAATTTATGTTTTGAGCAACATATCACTTGTCCAATCATGTTTTTATCACCTCAGAAACATTGCAAAAATCCGATCTATTTTAAATCTTAGTGATGCAGAAACTGTTGTACATGCTTTTATCGCCTCACGCCTTGATTATTGTAACAGCCTGTTCACTTATCTTAATCAAAAAACTTTGACACGACTGCAGACTGTACAAAACTCAGCTGCTGGGCTGTTAACCAGGACAAAGAAGTACGACCACATAACACCTGTTTTAGCCTCTTTATATCGGCTCCCTGTTGGTTTTAGAATAGATTTTAAGATCTTGTTGATTACTTTTAAGGCTCTTCATGGCCTGGCCCCAGATTATATTTTAGACCTTGTAATCCTTTATGAACCTTCACGCAGTTTGAGATCTTTGGGCAGGGGTCTCCTGTCTGTTCCTGAGTCCAGGATGAAAACTAAGTGGGACAGAGCTTTTGCTATCAGGGCACCGAGGCTCTGGAACAACTTGCCCGAAGAAATTAGGTTGTCTGAGTCAGTGTCTTCGTTTAAGTCTCGTCTCAAAACACATTTTTATCTGAAAGCATATCCTGATTTTACCTGAACTGGCTGTTTATTTTACTGTTTATTTTATTGCTTTTGTGTATTTTATTTCTTTATATCTCGTCATTCACTGTGGTATTTTATTTCTCTTGTTGTGAAGCACTTTGTACTTTGTTTTGATAAGTGCTCTATAAATAAAGTTTTATTATTATTATTATTATCTTCTTATATGGAGCCCGGTGGCATCTGGGAGTCAGTGCCTTACATTGCTACAGCTGTGAGTTGTTTTATGTATTTATCGAGTGAGCATTGTTTACATGTAGTTTATAAGTTAATGTTGCAATTGCTCTGAGATATTGCCAGTTCTACTATTATAAGTGTTCTTTTAGTTCTAGCAATTACTATGATGGTAATGATTATTACTAATGCCATTATTTAGCTTTACTATTATTATTATTATTATTATTATTATTATTATCATTATTATTATTATTATTATTATTATCCATCTACTTCATGTTTCCTCAGACAACAAATTAGTATAATTATTTTCTCTGTAAAATGACAATTCATGCAGTGGAGGGCTATTGTCACTATTATTATTGGTGATATTATTCATGAAGATGCATATTTATTTTATTCTTATTTTCTTACCTCATTTATTTACTTTAAGACTACCTATGTGCTGTAATTGTTTCATGAGCCAGGTTCTGGAGCTTTAGTTGAGTTTAGTTTAGCTTAGTGGTAACCAAGTTAAGATGTGGGGATTTAGCCTGCAGTTAAAGAAGGTTAGAGTGACCTTCCAGTTAGGGATAGGTCAGCATGGGGACCCAAGGCCACGGTTTCTGTGGGTTTTTTTTTGTTTTGTACTCTTTCACACAATGTTTCGTGTTTGTACATATCGGATACCTGTAGTTATGCTAGGGACATTAACTATATTTTCATCCAACCAACTGGCTACATATTCACACTTTGAGGTACACCATGATCGTGGCTATTTCTCCAATGTTAGGCTCAACCTGTTTCATTAGCTGGAACATTAAAGGAATAAACGTTATTACAGTTTACCTTGCTTGATGTGATTTAACACAATTATCTGCTGTATCTCATGTGCTAGCCCAGTGCTTAGAACAATCAATGTACTTGCCATTCTTTAAATTCTCTTATTTTATTGGCTAATGTTGACTATTGTTATTTTGTATATCCTAAGTTAAGAAAGCTAACCACATCTTATCTTCTTCACCCTAATACATACAGAGAATCTTGAGGAGGAAGAGTTTGAAGACTCAGGAGAAACCTCACCCATATCCCTGGCAGAGGTCTCTGAGCTAGTTAAGAAGCTCCTCCGCAGCAAGGCGCCAGGTGTGGATGATATTCGCCCAGAGATTCTGAAGGCTCTAGACATTGTTGGGCTGTCTTAGCTGACACACTTCTTCAATGTTGCAGACCGAGGTGGTGGTTCCCATTTTAAAAAAAGGGGGACTGGAAAGTGCACTCCAATTATCGGGGTAACACACTGCTCAGCCTCCCTGGGATTGTCCATATCCAGATAACAAAGTTCTAACTAAAAGTAAAACGTCTTTAAGCAGCCTAGTTGGAATGGGGTCTAAGAGACAGGTTGATGGCTTAGATGAATTAATCATCGAAGTTAGTTGAAGAAGGTCGATAGGAGCAAAGCAGTCAAAATATAGGTTTTACAGTTGTTTCTAAGGTTCCTGTGTTTGAAGATAAATCGGTACCAGTAGATGGCAGGACTTGATGAATTTTTTCTCTAATAGTTAAAATTTTATTATTAAAGAAACTCATGAAGTCGTTACTATTGAGGGCTATAGGAATACATGGTTCAATAGAGCTATGACTCTGTCAGCCTGGCTACAGTGTTGAAAAGAAACCTGGGGTTGTTTTTATTTTCCTCAATTAATGATGAGTAGTAAGCTGCTCTGGCATCATGGAAGGCTTTCCTATATGTTTTAAGACTATCTTGCCAGACTAAACGAGATTCATCCAGGTTGTTGGAACGCCATTTCCTTTAGAGTTTTCGCGATGTTTGCTTTAATTTGCAGTTTTGGGGGTTATACCAAGGAGCTAACCTTCTTTATTTTATTATCTTCTTTTTTAGAGGGGCGATCGAATCGAGTGTCGTTCACAGTGAGCCTGCAGCACTATCAACAAGATGGTCAATTTGGGAGGGGCTGCGATTTGCATAGGAGTCCTCTGTTATACTGAGACATAAAATTGAATTAAATGCAGATGGGATTACTTCCTTAAATTTAGCCACAGCACTATCAGATAGACATCTAGAGAAGGAGTTTTTGCCTAATGGCGTGTAGTCCAGTAATAGGAGTTCAAAAATTATTAAATAATGGTCCGATAATGAAGAATTCTGTGGAAAGACTATTAAATGTTCAATTTCAATGCTGTATACCAGAGCAAGGTCGAGGGTGTGGTTAAAACAGTGAGTGGCTTCATGTACACTGACAAAAGCCAATCGAATCAAATAATGAGATAAATGCAGTACTAAAGCTATCATTTTCAACGTCCACATGAATATTGAAATCACCTACAATAATTACTTTATCTGTTTTAAGGACTAAACTGATAAAAAAACAGAGAATTCAGATAAAAATTGAATAAGGACCAGGAGCGCAGTACACTATAACAAATAGATTTGGCTGTTGTGTTTTCCAGGCTGGGTGTGAAAGACTAAGAACGAGGCTTTCGAATGAGATATAATTTAGTTTAGGTTTAGAGTTGAGTAATAGGCTTGAGTTGAAGATGCAACTCCACCTCCTCGGCCGGTGCCTTGAGGAATGTGTGTATTAATATGACTGGGCAGAGTGGATTCATTTAGGCTAACATATTCTTCATTACCCAGCCACGTTACAGTAAGACAAAATAAGTCAATAGATACTCTGATATTAAATCGTTCACCAGTACAGCTTTAGATGACAGAGATCTGATGTTTAAGAGTCCACATTTAATCCTCCTATTTTGTTGTGCTATTTCAGCGTTTTTGTTTAGGTTTTTATGTAACTCCTCTTCTGTTAACTTTTGGTTTTATTAATTTAAGTGGTCAGGGGGCAGACACCCACAGTAAGGAGTTTTGGGTGGGTAACTGCTCTGGAAGCACAGAGAAGCGTGTAGGACTGCATCTCTGCCTCCTGGTCTCAACTCTGAGTTGTCATGGTTTTGGTCCACTAATAAAAACAGTCAGATTTCTAGATATGAGAGCTGCTCCATCCAAAGTGGGATGAATGCCGTCTTTCCTAATCAGATCAGGTCTTCCCCAAAAAATCCACCAATTATCTACAAAGCCCACATCATTTGCTGGACACCACCTCGACAGCCAGCGTTGGAATGAAGACATGCAGCTAAACATGTCATCACTGGTGAAGTTTGGCAGGGGCCCAGAGAAAACTACAGAGTCCGACATTGTATTTGCATATGTACACTCCGACTCAACATTGACTTTAGTGACCTCCGATTGGCATAATCGGGAGTCGTTACCGCCAACGTGACTAACAATCTTACTGTATTTACGTTTATCCTTAGCCGGCACTTTTAAATAGGATTCAACATCGCCCGCTCTGGCCCCAGGAATACATTTGACTATGGTCGCCGGTGTGTCGCTAACTTCACGTTTCTCAACATTTCACTTCACGTGGGGAGAACTTGTTAGAAACGTTGAACAGGTTGGTGGTGAACCGTGGGCTTCTGCTTAGGGCTATGCTTCCTTCAGACAGTCACCTAGACTCCCTGGTTTCGGCAGCAGGACAATGATCCAAAACACACCAGCAAGTCCACCTCTGAATGGCTGAAGAAGAACAAAATAAAGACTTTTGGGGTGGCCTAGTCAAAGTCCTGACTGAATCCTATTGAGATGCTGTGGCATGACCTTAAAAAGGCAGTTCATGCTCGAAAACCCTCCAATGTGGCTGAATTACAACAATTCTGCAAAGATGAGTGGGCCAAAATTCCTCCACAGCGCTGTAAAAGACTCATTGCAAGTTATTGCAAATGCTTGATTGCAGTTGTTGCTGCTAAGGGTGGCCCAACCAGTTATTAGGTTTAGGGGGCAGTCACTATTTCACACAGGGCCATGTAGGTTTGGATTTTGTTTTCCCTTAATAATAACAACCTTCATTTAAAAACTGCATTTTGTGTTTACTTGTGTTATGTTTGACTAATATTTAAATTTGTTTGATGATCTGAAACATTTAAGTGTGACAAACATGCAAAAAAACAAGAAATCAGGAAGGGGGCAAACACTTTTTCACACCACTGTACACACACACACACCCATACAACATCTAACTACAACAAGAACCACAATGGAAATAAGTCATGTGACTTTTTTGTGTTATTCTTGATACTCTTTTAATTGTGCATGTATTTTGGTGTTTCAATCATGTAATTGTCCTTTAATATCAATTGTCAAATAAACAAAACAAAAAAATACCAAATTCTAATTTACTGAAGTCAAAGGAAGAGAGCCATACTGTAGATGGGCAATCAGACAGATGGAGAGAAGGTAGAAGAGGGGTGATGAAGGGGTGAAGGTCAGACAACGAACAGTGAGACATGACCAGAGATTATCATGCAACCTCTTTGTTCTTCATAATCACCTAGCTAATGTCCTCATGAATATATACGTATCTGAATAGGTTTCACGTAATACATACAGAAAAACACCAAATATTTGTTTAATTTTCCTCATTTTTGAAAGGATTCATTGACAAATCGTCTATGAATTACACTGAGTGTTATGAACATGTATCTTACATTAAGACATGCAGTATTTGCTTTTCAGAAATAATTAAGTCGTAAAATACATGATTCAAGAAGCTTTTCAATTTACACAAAACATTATGGATTCCCTCCAACAATCAGAGGAGATGCTATTAAAAATGTTAATCCACAATAAAAGCCTTTAAATGAATGTCAGCAAGGCAATCAGAACACTCACTGCACGCACGCACACACTAAAGCTACATTTAATGGAACACTCAATATTATAAACTGCCTCACTGCACAAAACAACCATTATTTGCCAGCAGGGTTTTGCAAGTGTTGTTGATCAATGCCTGGTTCACTATGGATGAACCAGGCAAGCAGGTCCCTCCTGCTTCCAGTCTTTGTGCTAAGCTAGGCTAAAGATGTTGCTGTACTGGACACACAGAGATGAAGCTGATATCAAGACCACAACAACCTGGATTTTCCCAAACATGTTGGACTATTCCAATAACAAACCAAGCTCAATATGTACCAGCATACTGTACTAAGACATGACCAATGTCAACATTTAGCAGGATCCTTCATATGCAAAACTGCAGTAGTACCGCTGCATGGCAATGAGAATAATCTTTAGATAGATAGATGTACTACTAAAGGGCAAAATTATTACACTATATCACACAAGAACACACACACACACACACACAGAATGCAGTGAAAAAGACTGAAGGAAAACAGTGTCTCCTGATGAGGATTGTAGATTTCAGAGAATGTAGACTGCTGTTTGGTTCAGTGCATTTGATTTCTGAACTGTATATATAGCCTACATGTCTATCAATCAATAAAGCTCTGTACCAGCATACTGGCTAATCAATACTAAACCATTTATGACCAATGGAGGCAAGGATAAGGACATAACGTCACAATAACCAAACACACTGTATTATGTACAGTACAAACAAGTTTTCAACTGTGGGTTTGAAGGCTTATACCATTCAAATTAGAGCCTAATGGATAAGGGATTTTTAGGCCAATACTGATAATGACATTTGAGATTTTTTAAAAATCCAATAACAATATATCAGTTGTTATTCGTTTTTTAACATAAATGCATGACATAAACAAGCATTTTGATAAAGATCCATTGAAACAGTTTTTTAAAGAATTGTGACCAAGATATGTAGACATTTTACAGTGTAAAAATAAACTTGTCACTGCTCTCTGGTGGACGAACTACATCATGGAGACACTGTTTCTAAATGAGCTCAAACTTATCTTTGACATTTCTGTACTGACATTTCTTGTTACTTATCGGCCAGCATATACCAGATACAATATTTCTGCGATAAGTTAAAGTGCACCAATTATCCTTGTGTAGACAGAGAAGAACAGGAGGCCCATGACTGAGCCTTGTGGAAACCCTGTTGCCAGTGGGATTCTATTGAAGATGTTTCTGGAAACACCAAGTACAGTAAAACCTGATTTTTAAGGAGAAAACTCAGCCTCACATATCAGTCTCACATAAACACAAACACACAAGTTATCTGTAAATAAAATAAACATGAATATCCTAAAATGACATTGCTGTTAGTGTGTGCAGCATGTGTTTTGCTGTGCTGACTGCAGTCAAACACTAAGGCGTGCTCAGCTAACTGCAACAGTCGGCTCACACACTGCAACTGTACCTGACACTGTTTTAACAGACAGTTTATACAGATGCAACAATGTGTGAAATGTGCTGATAGCACTGATAGCTCTGCACCTGCACCTCTATATATCTGTTTTTACTCTCTCTCTGCTATCCTGCTATTGCTCTGCAAGTTTTAAAACAAAGAACTGACACACGTTTCCACACATACATTCACAGACAATATACTGGTGTTCTTTTGGAAGCAGGTCACGGAGGTCATGAAGATAATCTGAAATATCAAACAATGACAAATGAAGTTCAAAACTACCAAGTCTTTCACACGTAATCTAGTGTGCTACAAAATATTAAAATTAAATTATTAAACTTTTCTGACATGTTGATATGATACAGTCCACTCTATCTTTTCATATATCAAAATGATTCACATGGGGGCTTATATTTTCTAGGGAAGAGTCTTAATTGCAGTGTAAATGTCACACACACACCAGCACCACACAAAAGCCATGAATTTAATTTTGTAGTTTGGCCAACTCACTGAAATCTGAAAATTAGCTCCAGCTGATAAAATTTGCTAGTGACAGCTATCGTTTCAGTTGCTGAAATCGATGGTCGTCAACTAAAAAAATAAGCTTTCATGTCAACCAATCATATACTAGTGACAGACACATCACTATCTTTGCCATGAAATCAGTGCTGCAATTTTACTCAGGGATCAGGATGAAAAGGAAAGCTGAGGAAACCAAAAAAAAATATTATTATTCCTTCATGAGAGCATAGACTCCTCTGGATTGAACATGATGTTATAAATATGTACAGTGTGTGGATGCTGTCATGTCCTGTCAACAACAGACACATCCTTTTTTATCAAAGGCACCCACTATAGATAGTCTCTGGAGAGTTAGCAATCCACAGCTCAGACATGCCCACCTTCATCAGATTAGGAATATCGTTAAAGAAAAAGAACAATTGCAGTTGATGTTTCCATACTGTTAGAGTTTTCTCTGCCTATCTATATTTAGGGCAAACACAACTGAGCACAAGCAACATGAGGACAATATGCTGCTGAAGAAAAAGGCTGTTGTAGCCTCAGACTGAGACAGGTCAAACCCTGGGTTTGGATTCTTAAAGGATGAGCCTGCTTTTAACTTATTTTCGTAGTTTTGGTCATCATTTCTATCAGTTATGATAACACTGCCAGAACACAGCATCATCATACAGGTTGTAAACTACAGAAGCAAATTAGAGTCATTAATATTTTGAGCTTGTGAAATGATGTTCATAAATAATTTCACAGCCTGCAGTTGTGTATCGCCTTTTGTGTGCATGTGAAAAAAATGTGCATGCACGTATCTGAATGTGTGACTTTGCAAAAAAGTTTTGCAGCTGTAGAAATATTTTGTGTATGTGTAATTAAAATATGTCAACGGTGACGTTTCACACAGTCTGAGAGACGGACACACAAATGCCCTATCTTTGTATGCAACACTAAAGTTACAAGCTACGAGTTACAAGCACGAATTTTGGCCCTGTTTAAATGCCTGTGCTGACTAGCCAATCAGCACGTTTCCCACTGACCATCCAATCAGAGGAAGTCAAACTGTCCAATCAGGGGGCAAAAGGTTCTAGCGCATTCTGGTGACTTCGTCCATCTGTAGTATGCCGGAGTCAACGTGGAGGAGCCCGAGGCACGGAACCTGCCAGTAAAGTTTTACATCATAATTAACTAGATATATCAAGACAGGTGTGCGTGCATCCCAGAGTTACTTAATTTGCATATTAGCTAATGTCTTAGCTAGCTACAGTCTGCTGGCTAACGCTTGTTGTGCCGTTTGAACAAGTAACGTTAATATTGAGGAAAGTGAGGCTATTCTTTAACAGGCGCTTCAAAGCATAACGCTGCGGGCATTTAATGTATGTCGTAGGCTAATAATACAATCTTCAAATGTAGAAGGGGACAGTAGTTAACTGTCAATATACCTATTATGTAATTTGTTTGCAATCAATATAACTTTACTGTAATCTAAGTAATCTTTATGCTTCAGCCTCCAACCACCGGCACGTGTCCAGCCCCTGGTCCCCAGCCCAACGGCAAGCAGCCTCAAGTGTACAGAGGGAAATGCAAAGGTATGATAGGGCTGTGTTTCAAAAATCAATTTTCCGATTCAAATTGATCTTCATTTGATATGATCCGATATCGATTCATAAAATCCGAGATCAATCGACCTCCCAGTATTTCCCCAACCATTATATTATAAATAAACAGATAGATATTAAGAAAAAACTTGACAGTTAAGGTTGAAATAATGTCCCTTAATCATATACAGTTCAAGTATTGCAGGTCTAAATGTTCTGTTGTTTCTGCGTTAAAAGAAAAAAAGATAGATTGTTAGAAAGATTAGACATAGATTGTTTGATGACCGCTTACTCAGTCAGTCAGTGGTCAGTCAGGTAGCCCAGGAACCTGTATACCTGAATAGCATATTTTCACTCGACTCACAAAATCTCTGTGATACATGTAAATTAGCATAATATGTTGTAGAATTTTAGTGTTATTCCCGCTTTAATACTGCATGGTTATTATCAACATTTGTATGCCCTGTTAGGCGCATCTATGTGCTGTTTTTAGCTCAAAAGAAAGAGTTCATCAAACTAGCAGCACAATATATGAAAGCAGCCAAATCTGTTTCCCCACATATTCAAGTATTGCACCCTTGGTATTCCTTCCAATCTGCAAAGTCCAACTCGCTGCACTTTACGGCTGGAGAAAGCTTCCTAATCCTGGAGAGGAGCAACAAACACTGGTGGCTGGGGTTGTTAGGCTATATGGACACAAGCCCTAATGGGGTTAAAGCTTCACGCATCCACAGGAAAAGGCATATATAAAAAAAGATCGATCTCGGATTTTATGAATCAGTATTGGATAATTCAAATAGAAGCATAAAGATTACTTAGGTTACAATAAAGTTATATTGATTTCAAACGAATGACATAATAGGTCGCACACTCACGCTCTGATCAGCATGATGACTTTGAATCAGAGCTGGAGTGTTCGACCCCCATTCTGTCATTTGTTTGTACACGATCCTCACTTATCTTGGTGTGCGTTCCTGCCTTGTACCTGTTCAAAGTTATATTGAGTAATAATAATGAGCAACAAATACATTATTATACTTTAATAATTATTCTTATGCCTGCCATGTCATACCTTTGCATGTCTCCTCAAGTTGCTGTTATGACTGACTGCTGGTGAGCTTGTGACACACTTGAAACTTGAAGAACATGTACAAGTTGGATTGAAAAGCTAACTACCTTCCTTCTCACATTAAATGCCCGCAGCGTTATGCCTTGAAGCGCCTGTTAAAGAATAGGCTCACTTTCCTCAATATTAACGTTACTTGTTCAAACGGCACAACAAGCGTTAGCCAGCAGACTGTAGCTAGCTAAGACTTTAGCTAATATGCAAATTAAGTAACTCCGAGTAGTCCAAGTACTCTTGATATATCTAGTTAATTACGATGTAAAACTTTACTGTCATGTTCCGTGCTAATTAACCCACCTGTATCCCAGAGTTCGCCTCGGGCCCCAGTCGAGTCTGACTGCAGCCGCGGCGCGGCGTTCCTGTAGAGCAGACCTGGGCATTGTACGGCCCCCGGGCCACATACGGCCCTTTGGTTGACTCTGACCGGCCCGCATAAGGTTAATTGGAAATTACAAAATAAAAATGTTTTCTGATTTTACCTCATGCATGGACTAAAAATGCATTGCATTTATTTTGAAGTTGTTTTTATTCACTACGTAATTACGCAATACGTATATCAAGACGGGCACACGATTAGATCCTTGTCACAAGCAAGTGACAAGACGACTTTAGCCCTCAAAAATGTCCGGTTCTGCTAAAAAAAGAAAGGTAGATGCCGAATGCAGGCGTTTCAACAAAAATTGGACTGCTAAGTACTTATTTATTGAAGTCGGAGGTAAAGCCGTGTGTTTAGTTTGCGGGGAGCAGATCGCTGTGTTTAAGGACTATAACTTGAGCCGGCATTACGAGACGAAACACGCGGAGAAATACAAAAACTTGACTGATGCTGAAAGGGCGCGGACATCGGAAGCTTTGCTAGCTAAGCTGCAAAAGCAGCAAGGCTTTTTTACCAAGCTTCACGCATCCAGGGATGCCGCAACCAAGACCAGTTTTCTGATATCCCACAAAATCGCTAAAAACAGTAAGCCATTCTCGGAGGGGGAATTTGTCAAAGAGTGTTTGGTGGACTCTGCAGCACTAATATGCCCTGACAAAAAAGGCGCATTTGAACAAGTCCCGCTGTCCAGGCGAACCGTGACGAGAAGGATCGAGGAAATTGCGGGAAATTTGGAGCTTCAGCTGCAACGCGAAGTGGCAAGTTTTGACTTCTTCTCCTTGGCTTTGGACGAGAGCTGTGATGTCCGCGACACAGACCAGCTACTCATATTTGTCCGTGGGATAACGGACTTCAAGATTACGGAGGAGCTGGCAGCAATGCGGTCGATGAAAGGGGCGGCGACAGGAGCGATCTGTTTACGGAGGTAAATGCGTGCATAGACACCCTGGGGTTGAAGTGGGACAGACTGGCAGGTGTCACAACGGACGGTTGTCCAAATCTTACAGGTAAAAATGTCGGACTTTTGAAACGTATGCAAGATAAAGTGACGCAGATCAGAAGTTGGTATTTTTGCATTGTATTATACACCAACATGTGTTGTGCAAGTCAGTGCTAAAAATTAACCATGTTATTGATGTTGTTAGTAAAATAGTAAACTTCATCAGGGCACGGGCATTGAATCACAGACAGTTTGTCGCACTTTTAGAGGAGCATGAGTCTGAGCATAGTGACATCGGCTACCACACAGCTGTCAGATGGCTCAGCCTGGGCAAAGTGCTAAAAAGAGTTTGGGACCTGAAAACCGAGATTCGAGAGTTCTGTGAGAAGAAAGGCAAAGACATCCCAGAGCTCTCAGATGAGGACTGGATAGCAGATTTTGCATTTGCATTTGTGACTGCACTGATGAATGAACTGAACACCAAACTGCAAGGAAAGGGCCTCTTCGTTCATGAAATGCACAGCCTGGTGAAGGCTTTCATGAGAAAGCTGCAGTTTCTTTCAAGCCAACTAGAGAGCAACACTCTCACTCACATGCAAACCCTGAAAGAAGTCACACCATCAGCTGATCACCTCCGCAGGTACTCATCCATGTTAGGAGCATTGCATGGTGAGTTTTCAAGGCAATTTGAAGATCTCAGAACAATCGAGGATGAAATGTGCATGATTTCCTCTCCCTTTACCTGCAGCGTGGATAACGCACCGAGTGATGTTCAGCTGGAGCTCATTGACCTGCAGTCTGATGCAGTACTGGCAGAGCACTTTAAGTCAGGATCTCTGCTGGATTTCTACTCTTCTCTTAAGGAGGACTACTTTCCAAACATGAGAAGACATGCTCAGAAGATGTTGGTTCTCTTTGGCTCTACCTACATATGTGAACAAACATTCTCAATGATGAAGTTTACAAAATCCAGGTATAGATGCGCTCTCACTGATGATCATCTGTCAGCTGTGCTTCGCATCTCCACCTCAAACATTCAACCTGACTTTGATGCACTCGTTAAAGCCCAGCAGAGACTAGATTTCTCTCACTGAACAAGAAAAAAGAACTTAAAAACACCAAATTAGGTGGTTAGACTACAAATGTAGGCATGTAAAGGCACCAACTAGCAGTGAACTGGGACACTTTCTTTGGAAGCCTTTTTCTCAAAATCACAGTTCAGTGATGTTCAATGACAGTAACTTTAATATGATGTGTTTTGCTTATGTTTGGAGCACAAAGACAATATTGTGATGTCCTTAGAATGCTAAGAACCTATTTCCAACAGTATTTGAAACTCAGAATGTATTTTGGAGTGAATGTGACTGAAAATGTTCACTAATATGTCACAAATGGTAAAAAAAAAAAAAAAAAAAGTGTTCATATTTTGTTTGCCATTAGTTTGGGAAATTTGACTGAATAAAGGAATTTTTTGTAAGGCAACCTCACTTTTTCATTGCTTAATTATAACATACAGCCTACTCATACCAGCTTGTCAAAACAACGCTATTTACTGCTTTTTATAAAGAAATACAATTAATATTATGCGGAATTGAGTTCAGCCTTTTGGCCCGGCCCTCTGCAATATTTTCTGTTTCTCAATATTTTTTTCATTTTCAAAACTTGACAATTTTTGTAATCTAAAAGATCATCAATGTGAGGTCATCTCTTTACAATGTCAGCATATGATACCTGTGGTACCCATGATGCATCCTGCTGACCTCCTTCCTTGGCGTTGTTGTTGTGCTCCAAAACCACAAATGTAATGTTTTACTGTGCACAGCCAATATACTGAACACAATATTAATGATGAAAGGTTACAGTTAACGCAGCAGGATCAGAAGACAGATGCTTTTAGTAATCAAAAGCACTTAGGAATGGTAAATTAACAGAAAAGAGTTCACGTTTATGTTTCTAATCTATTCAATTTACTTTTGTCAAGCCTGTGAAGATATTACAGATATCTACGGTCAAACTAAAGTTTAAGGTACACCAGAAAGGATGAATATTATATATATGTATATACTATTTCAATGCTATTATTACTTACAGATATAAATGTACAAGAGTCAACAACTAACAATTTTCTATTTGCAGTCCAGTCTCAGATATGAGATGGACAGGAAGGCTGTTTGTTCAGTACTGTAAAGCTCTATACTGATGCTCAAATGTTGTTCTTAATGCACAATAACTGAACACTGTGGTGTTTGTATATCTTAGTGTTTGTAATACAAACGACTTTGTCAGTGACCTGAATTCAATTTCTTTAACCATCTTAATATATTCAGGTTTATATATAAAAAATCTGAATCAAAGAGTAGTTTCTGTTGTAGTTTGTCAAGCGGAGTGTAAAATCATAATCACCACCAAATGCCCCTTAATACTGCATTCCCAGTTGTTGCTAGATTTATGTGAAACACACTGGAGTCATGGGGCTGTTTTAGAAGTAGCATTTCATTCATGTGTGTGAACTTCCTGCTGAGTCGCCACAGTCACCTACAGTGATGCTTTGCAGTTAGAGGTAGGAAGAAGGAGGTCGGGAGGAGTGGAAGGAGGGTGAGGGAGAAAGAAAGAAAGAAAGAAAGAAAGAAAGAAAGAAAGAAAGAAAGAAAGAAAGAAAGAAAGAAAGAAAGAAAGAAAGAAAGAAAGAAAGAAAGAAAGAAAGAAAGAAAGAAAGAAAGAAAGAAAGAAAGAAAGAGAGAGATTTTCAGTTCACGTCAGAAAACCAACCTCACAGCTCGTTTAAATCCCAAGTCCTTTTCAGGGTGGACGAGTTATTTCCTTATTTATTATCAGTCTCATTCAAGAATCGGAATTTTCCAGGAAGTTAAAATGTCTTAAATAAATGAATTTAAGTTGCTTAAGAAACTTAGTTGTGTGATAATACTGACTTTGGTGACAAGGCAAAATTGCATCCCTTCAATATCTTCTCTCATTGCCTCGTAGGACTTGAGGATATGCAACAGTCTTTACAGCACAGTACATAAGATAAAGCATCGCCTAGTGGAAACCATGTGTGAATGGCATTTTTCTAAACAAAATAAAAAGGTCTGAGGATGCTAAACAGTTATTCACAGTCAAGTTATGTGGTCTCAGTTACAATATTTCTACTTACCAGCCACAGCGCAGGGCTGGATTGAAGAATAAGGGCTTAATTATGCTGCACAAATATTTCGCCCTTCGGTTCATATTTAAATTCTGTACGAGTCAGAAAGCACTTTTACTGTCATTTTAAAACCAAACTTGTATTTCTACCGTTCAAAATGTTACAGTTAGGAGAGGCTCACTGCTACTTACCAGAAAAGACTTGAGAACAAACTGGGCGTTCCCGTTCTGCGTCAACCAATGACCTACGTGGGCGTTCCAGCCATGTTCGACAGGAACACCCCCACCGCGGCTGCAGACCCGTCTCCCTCGGGCTGCTCCACGTTGACTCCGGCATACTACAGATGGACGGAGTCACCAGAATGCGCTAGAAACTTTTGCCCCCTGATTGGACAGTTTGACTTCCTCTGATTGGATGGTCAGTGGGTCCGGCTCTCAGACTGTGTGAAACCTCACTGTTAAAATATTTCTGCACATATTTTAATTACACAAACACAAAATATTTTTACGTGCATGCAAATATTTTTCACATGCACACAGAAGGTGATACACAACTGCAGGCTGTGAAATTATTTATGAACATCATTTCACAAGCTCAAAATATTAATGACTAATTTACTTCCAAATAACAGCAGATTAAATTTCATTTTTGGTAGGTGGCTGCTCACTTGTAGTGCTCAATCATATTCACCGCACTAGATATGAGATGCAACTTGAAAATCGCCAGTAATATGTCTGCGAATGTGTGACGAATTTGGTGACAGAGGCGGACCACAGCTGCTGCTGTGTGTGTCTGTTGCTGGCATGTGTAAATGTATTTGATAGACATGTCCAATGGTACACTGACTATTGTACTTATATAATATACCCCTTGTCTAACTGAGAATATATCACACTACATTTACTAATTAACCTACATTAAGGGGCAGGATACTCCTACAAAACACATGTAGGCCTATACCTCATTTTCATTCCTATTTGGAGCCAATAAACACACATACACATACCATTTTAATATTTTTCTTTCTTAAGCTATGTTCCCTTACATTGCCAATAGAGTCAAAAGAGGTAGAATCATGTTTTGAGTGGAGTATCCCTTTTATTTTGTAATACCCTGATATAATACCGTCACTGTAAAAAACAAACAAAATACATATAAATACACATACATATAAATCTGAGGTCATATCGCCCACCTCTAGTACCTGTCCTTATATCACAACACACACAAAAACAACACCTGGCTCCCTATATGTGACTGACACACTGAGTGGACCCTGTTGCCCCTAGCAACTCCCTGCAGAGAATGTGGAGAGCATGGGGAAACTGAGATGCAAGGTGTGTGTGTGTGTGTGTGTGTGTGTCTGTGCATTGAGATGGGAAGAAGTGCTTCTATCTCTAAGCAGCAATGATTAATATGGAAGTGAAAAGCTTTACTATTGTGCACACACAGACACCGCTAGTACTTCAGTGGCCAAGCAGTCCCTGTACATAGCCTCAGGAAACCCCACCTATCCTACTACAGGATGGTGTTGGTGTGTGTGTATGTGTGTGTGTCTTAGATGAGGACAAACACACAAATAACATGTATGGACAGCACAACACTTTGACACAACATTTAGCATTGTAAATAACCACTATCAACTAGCATGAATGAACACACACACACACACACACACACACACACACACGCGGTTTTATGTATGTATTTATATATATATGCCCTGCATGCATATAAAATGAGATGCATAAATGTAAAAACACTTTTGCCTTCATTAAATTTTAAAACTGAATTTATGTATCCATGCGTCCCTTTAGAAATCACACCAGGGTCCGAAATTAACACCCGCCAAGGGCCAAATTCGGGTAGATTTTCCGTTGGGCGAGTAAATCTCCGAAGGCTATCCACCACACTGGTGGGTAAATGTTTGCACCAAAATAGTCATGCAATAAACTATGCTGAGAGTCTCTACTGTGTGTCACTGGTGTGATTTACGGGCACGCTGATTCTGTCCTCTGTCCTCTGAAAGTCCTGTGTTATTACGTTTATGATCCTTAAGTACATTTCATAGCAAATGCTTCAATAGAATTTTGAGATCAAGACTTCTTGAGTTGTATTCAGGCTTGAAATGATTAACCGTTGATCAACATATTAAAATAATTTTGCTTCAAAATTTGCTCTGGCCTCTTCCTTAAGTTTGTATTCAACATAATACCTTATTATTTCAATGAAATGTACTGAAACGAATGTATATGTGACACAAAAAGGCAATTTATTATTTTGGCCGGTAAAAGAAATGCTTGATTTTTTCATCTACCGGTCATATTGGCCGGTAAGTCAAAAAAGTTAATTTCAGACACTGGATCACATACACGGAGGCAAACAGGAAAAAACACACACTCAGCATGACAAGCACTTAACCCCAACCACTTCTCCTCTGTCATCTAACACACTCTACAGTGGACATGTTGCTTTAAATAATCGACACACCATTCACTATTTTGACTCTTTTGAAACAGTATTAGCTCAATACTAGATTAATATCTTTTTCTTTTCTTTTTATTGGTGCAAAAGGACAGTACATAAACACCAGCAGGGGTAGAGACATTCAATACACTGAAATAGATGGAGGAAAAGGTTTACATTCAATCAGAGGAAACATGAGAAAACTAAACTAAACAAAACCAAAAAAGATAAATAAATAAAAAATATATAACAATAATAATAATATGCAAGCCTGTAATAGTTGCAAAGAGTAGAGTGATTATGCACGGCACACGTGTGTGTGTGTATAAGTGTGTATATGTATATGTGTGTATTTATAACAAAAAAAAAGGGGGGGAGACACCAAATAAGGGTTATAACAACACTGAAGTTGGCACCTCTGGGCACCATCCATGTCACCGCGGGGGTACTAGGGCTCTGGCAGAGGTCAGCTGGGTTGGGCCTGCAAGTCACTCAATTTATTTGGGCTAATCTTCTTTGGGCTGCGCCCAGACCCTTAGGAGGGTGCTGCAGATAACTATGGCCCCTCCCAGAGCCTAACCCCAAACCCTCTGGAGTGAGCTGGCTCTGTCGGGGCCAGGAGGTATTTTTAAGTGTGTTTTGAATCCAGTGTACTCTGCCTTTGCCCTATGTCCTTATGTAAGTAAATGAGTGAGCAGATTACAGACTGAGCAAGTGGGTTGATCTTAAGCACATGTGTTATATCTAAAGCCGGGCTCAGGATACAAGAGATTTGAGCCAATTTATCCCCAATTCCCCCGTCCCAACAATCGGAGGAGAAATCTGGTCTGGGACTTTGGTCAATACCGATGTTAGGCCCAGATTATCTGGTAATGTGAGGGGTTTACAGATCCAGTCTTAAACCTCCCAAACTGCTTGCAGACTAATTGGACCCCTATAACATCAAACATGTTGATGATTACGTCAGCACTTTCTGAGCGGCACCACAGTAGCCAATGAGAGAGACAAGTCAGAGCAGCTGACGGTGTTGCCAAGCAATGGAAATCATACTAGCTCTTGAGGCTAATGTTAGCTAGCATACTACTGTTGACAGATATTAAAACCTCTAGTTCTTGCTGAAGAATAAACAACCTGTGTTGACCGTGTCTCCCCAACCATTTTCTCATCCAGACTCGTGTCTTCTGCTTTTGTTTTTTCTCACTGCAAAGCAATACTACAGCAAGTTGTCGCACAATGGCAGTCTCCATATTGTTTACATCTGCTTCCCCATGAGAACACGTGAGGTGGTGCATTGTTTCCCTCTGGCATGACAATCTTAATAATATCCTGTAGTGTGTGATGAGCCATTATTTTCAAATCTTGTAGTGTGTGCATCATAAAAAATCTGCATTGTATGTTTTTACACTGTAACGTTGTCGTGATAGTAACAAAACACTGTCGCTATTGCACTTACTCTATGCTCAGACATCCGTTTCGCCCCGCTGGCTTTGGTTGTTTTTTTCCAGTTTCTTTTTGGGATTCTGAATGTCTCAAGCACTCCCTGTCCATATGTGGCCCAAAGCTTTGGTTAACGCACAGCGACTCCACTTCTGTTTCCATTGGTGCACATTTACCGCAGCACCACCACCAGTTGTCCATGGCACAGGGAAGCTCTGCGCCACTATCCTCACCGGCTGGTGGTGCTTAACTCTCAGCTGTGGCGACCTCTTCCTCCTCCATACGCCATAATTCCTAACTACTAATCACTCCGACTCAATCATCACTCTTGTGCGCAAAGTTAACCAGATGAAGACGGAAATACAGGGTCTTGAGGAGAAAAACAAAGATTTGGAGGCAAGGTCGCGCAGAACAACCAAATTTCTTAGCCTCAACCCAAAAGGTCTTAACCATCCAGTAAAATATTCTCACACCTAAGAAAGCTTAAGTCAAATATAGTTTATCTTCAGGAAACGCATCTGCGTAACAGTGGCCATTCTAGGCTTAAGCAGGGAGGTTTTACATAGATATTCCAATCTAAATTTAATGGTAAGAGCAGAGGTTCTGCTATTTTAATACATAGGGATGTACAGTTTTATTGAATGTAAGGTAATATCTGATAGAAATGGACGTTTTGTGATTATACAAGGAGTGCTTTTTAATACGCCAGTGGTCATAGCTTGTGTTCATAAACCTAATTGGGATGATGCTTATTTATTTAGTGACTTCTTTGCTCAACTTCTGGCTTTGAACACTCGTCAACTCATACTAGGGGGGGGAGTTTAACTGTGTCCTCAACCCCATTCTGGGCCGCTCCAAGGCTCCAGTTGGTCCTCTCTCCAAATCAGCCCACGTTATTAATGATTTCCTCCAGGCTTATGGGGTAACAGACCCCTGGAGATTCACAAACCCTCAAACTAAACAATTTTCCTTTTTTTCCCCCAGTGCACCAGTCATATTGAAGAATATAGACTTCTATCTTTTGGACAATCTTCTGGACTATCTTCTGGATTCCTCTCGATACACAAATCTACTATGAGGGTACTGCAATTTCTGACCATAGCCCAGTGGTGATGTCTCTCTGTTTTCTAGATAGGGCTTTACCTCTTACCACTTAATTCGATTTGATCCGTGATTTTTGTCGGACAAGAACTTTGTACTTTTATATCAGAACAAATAAGACTTTTTTCTCTGCATGTCTAACCAAGCTTATTAGCCTCCTAAATAATATCAATCGAAGCCATAAGAGTGCACCGTCTGGAGATCTTTATAAGGAAAGGATCTTACTGCAGACATAATTTGACAATCTCACATCCGACAGTGCAGTAGATATCCACTTAAAATCCAGGCAGAAATATTATGAACATGGGGAGTGAGCAAGTAAAATTCTCTGCCATCAATTGAGGCAATCTGCAGCCTCCAGTCTAATATCTGCGATTGAAACGCCCACATATGATCTTTCCACTGATTAATGACCTCTTTAGGAGGTTCTATGAGGAACTGTACTCTTCAGAAGCGAAGGAGAAGTCTTCAACTTCTCAGTTCCTTGTCAACCTTGAGACACCAAAAGTGGATGCAGAACATAGCAGACCTTGACAAACCCCTCTCGGTGGCAGAGATTTATCAGCCATCAAAATCTACGAAAACCAGTAAAGCCCCTGGTCCCACCGGCTTCCCAAGCAAATTTTATTATAAAATCTCGCAGAAAATGTCACCTTTAATCTGTTTCGCCTACACCAAAGCACTCCAACAGGGGTTGCTTCTCCCAACCATGTCTCAGGCCATGATATCTGTCGTCCTGAAAAAGGATAAGTCCTATCGTCCTGTGCGTTTACTAGGATGTGACTATAAAATCCCCACTAAAGCCCTAGCTTTTCGGCTAGAATCTGTTATGCCTACAATAATTCACACGGACCAGTCAGGCTTTATCACAGGCAGACAATGATGTGCCAATTTGCACCAGCTATTTAACATTCTTTATACATCTAAGACGATCAAGGCTTCGGAAGCATTTCTATCTCTAGATGCCCACAAAGCTTTCAATCGTACTGAATTCAAATATCTTTTTTCAGCGTTGGAAAAATTTTAATTTGGCCCATAATTTATCTCCTGGATAAAAGTGCTGTACTCACCGCCACAGGCATCGGTCTATAGAAACAGGACAATGTCCCAATACATCCCGTTACAAAGGGGAACTCAGAAGGGCTGTCCTTTGAGTCCCCTCCTCTTCAATATTGCCATAAAACCTTTGGCTGTCTCCCTGAGGGCCAGCATCAGAATGATAGGTATACGTAGAGGAGGGCAGTTACATAAACTATCTTTGTATGCAGATGACCTCCTACTTTTTATTTAGAGCCCCATACTACCATTCCCAGCATTCTGGATGTTATCTCAAACTTTGGTGATGTCTCAGGATATAAAATTAACCTCACAAAGAGCCTGCTCTTCCCAGTTAATCAGGCGGCTCTGGACTTAAATTATGACTTATACCCTTTTAAGGTTGTTCATGACTCTTTAACATATGTGGGAGTCCTCTCTGGCTCGGATACTGATGTGGCCGGGTCTGCACTGTCGGCGGGTTCAACGGCGAAACTGTTCCTTTGGGCGGCAGTGGAGGGAAGCAGCAGTCGACTTTAGTGGAGAGAGAGCTGGGCTCATCTTGGATTTAAGCTTAAATCTTTCAGTGGTTTAAATGACAACAGATTATATCAGCTGTAGCTAATTAACATTAACACCATTAGTAACTTAACAATAGGCCGAAATTAAACCTTTGGCTAGTGTTTGATTAAAGTGCTCTCTGCAACCCATTGTCTGTACTCAGACAACGATTATCTGTGAGGGGAAAGAACCATTACTATGTAACATTATTCTAAGACCACCAGTGGACTGTGTGTTTTGGCAGTCCAACAAAACCTGTCTCCTCTCCCTGACCATGTCACATCAGCTTTAAGAGTTGGAATCTCCTAGTATAACTTTGATGCATATCATATCAATAATTTAAGCTTATCATCATAATAGTTCTGAATCAGAACCTCCAGTATTTGGTCTAAGTAGCTCGTGGAAAATAAGGTGCAAAAGACAGTAGGCTACAGCTGTCATTTCAATGTGTCAGATACACAACAATATTTCATAAACAATATTTCATATCTTCTTCAGCTCATCTGATTTTCAGGTTGGAGCTATAGGTTTGTACATTTGGTTAAGCTATTTCATGTTACAGGTGCTTCTGACTGCAAGTTTTCCATCAGTGTAATGATTTAATGTAAAATGTAGATGACAAGATACAGTAATAGTGAGCTTCAGGTGTCAAAACTTCCAATGTCCAATGTGAATTATGTACATGCACATTATTGATGTGTCTGTGTGCATGTATAATGTACAAACACCTTGTGTCCTGCTCTCAGCTTGTGAAAATCAGGCAACTCTTCAAATTCTACGTATATCTGACCCTTCCCTGCTCTCTGATGCCACATGCCACATGTAAGTGTGTGGAAAAGAATAATACACACTAGAAAAGCCTCCAGCCACAGTCTGCTAGGTTTTGCTCCACACAGAAGCAGAGCAATCAAACAGAGAATCATCCCTGTCTAAAATTCAAACACATTCTGTTTTTTTCCTGTGTGATCAGCATATCAAGACAAGCTCAGTTTAACATGCTTCAAACACACAGACACACACACTCTGTTTCTAGAAACGAACCTGCCATGCTCATGGACGTCATGGAAAGCACAGCTGTGAGAGAGAGTGGGTATGTGTGCGTGTGGGCAGAGAAGACACAGATAAATGTGACATTGACCAGGTCAGAGGGATCATGGGAACGGTTGCTGTGGAAACTAGGAGGTCACTGGCTGATTCTACAGGTGTGGTGATGTCACTAATGATGTCAATAACAGCGATAGAACAAGCTGACAGAATAACTGAGCAGTATATGAGAACATTTGGAGTAGACACACAGCAAATAGACTTCACAATGCACTTCCTTTCTCCAACTCATTGAGCAAATACAGTGTGCATGTGCATACACACACACACCACAAGCTGATATCGTGACAGCCCTAGTTAGGTAATTAGTATTTCACAACAGTGTTAGGCTCACTCAAAGGTTACTATAGTTTATGTTTACTTTTACAGAGGATTTCCATCTGGACATGACTGACAACTGCATTTTTTTGGCATAAAAATTTAAAATTTAAGACACTGTACATATTGGCAAAGTGCATTGACTATTAGCTGATAGTCATTACAGATGACATGATTGGGGGTCTGTCAAATCAAGACTAAGAGTCTACAGCCATGTTAGTGGCTCTGTGAGGCTTATTTAAGGGATCACCAAAGTTATTACAATTCATCCTGTGGAGACCATGAATGTGTGTGTCAAAATTTCATAGCAATCTATCCAAAAGTTGTTGAGATATTTCAGTCTGGACCAAAATGGTGGAATGGCTCGTGTGGCTAAAAAACATTAAAGAAACACATATACAGGATCTCTTATTCAGAGGCTTTCTGTAAAAAAAATCAGGAACCAATCGGTGATCAGTATCAGATCAGCTGATTCTCATGACATTAAATCAGTGATCAGTCTCAGGTCCAAAAAGCCTGATCAAGGCATCCCTATTTCTTGTCCAATTCAATGACCTATCAGCACACTTTACATTCTATTGCCACACAACTAATGATGGAGTGAAATTAGAAGCTAAGCTTTGTAGAACTCATTGTATAAATAGAGTAAATGGACTCTATTCATTCAATTTGGATTCTTTGATCAAATTTAGATTGTGGCAATGGGGTAACTTCCACTGTCTCTCTCTTTTTATAGTGAAAACATCCATACACACACACACACACACACACACACCAAATCCAATACACTTTAAGGGCATCAGTTTCATCATCACCTCCTAACCCACCGAGACAGCTGTCAATCAACCAAACACCTCAAAACATACCTGTTAAGCCTTAATATCTACTACATGGAGCAACAACTCTCAAAATCACCACCAAGACACACATTAGAAGAAGTCATTTTAAAAAAGAAGTTGTGTTTTTTTTGCAGTCCATTTGATGTTTTCTTAGAGTCTGCATCTACTGGCCATTATCCGAAGTACAACTTAAAACACTAAAGCTCTGGCTTTACTACTCAACAGCTGGAAACAGTAGTTTTTAACAAGCATTACTTAAACAGGAGTAAATAGTACATTTGGCTTAGTAGGCCAACAAAATCAGGACAGCATATTGCATGTATGATACAGTGTTCATCATTTTGGTCAGCTTATGTGAAATAAATGCTTCAAATATTTTCAATCACAATGGAGACTAATATTAAAATCATGCCCAAAATATACTGAGTATATGTTTCATATGTGGATGATTCACTTGTTATTTACAAGTGCATAAGCCTTAATAGCTATAATAGGATAGTTATGTAATGTTGAAACTACATGCCAACTTTGAATGGTTGTAACTTTATGTAACTTTATGTGCATTATTTACGGGCAATGATTGAAAGGAGCATATGGTAAACGGACTGCATTTATATATCGACCACTCAAAGCTTTACAACACATGCCAACATTCGCCCATTCACCGCTCATCAGGAGCGGTGAGGGGTTCAGTGTCTTGCTCAAGGACACTCTCTGGAGGAGCCGGGGATCAAACCAGTAACCTTACCATTACTAGACGACCGCTCTACCTCCTGAGCCATGCCGCCCCACATATTTTCCTTTTAATTTTACAAATACTGACAGCATATTCCAAGAAAGCTTTAAAAGCTTCAAAAAAAAAAATGTAAGCGCAAACATGCAGACACTTCACACAGAATTCCCTTTGAAATCCTATTGGAAAAACTAGTTTTAGCAATGAATCTGGACAAAGCAGTGTTTTATAGAGTGCACATCTGCCTGTGCATACAGCATGACAGTTACAGCTCAACAGGTAAACTCTGAAACTAGACATATGGTGCTCTGCCGACGAGATGAAGTATATCATTATTATCAGCCACAAAGACAGTGGAAATCATCAATGTCACTACTGTGCATTCCTAATAATGGAAGTAATATAGGCTAATAAATGTAAGCCCTTTTCCATTTGTGGTGTAGCTACACAGGGCTGACACACACACACACACACACACACACACACACAGCTTGCTATTAGACCCTCCAGGCTGAGTTTGTGAAACAGATCCTCCGGAATGTGATAAAGGACAACACAAGCTTGTTCAAGACCGTTACCAACAGCATCACCTGCACTAAAACATCTGAGACTGTGCAAAAGCAACACAGACACAAGTCCATCCCTAGAACACACACAAGCAGTAGTATCAGCTGTGTAAATGTGTTGACAGGCCAGGCCTGCCGAGAATAGCTATGGCACTACAGACCCCGTATGGGGCCTTAAACCAAACAGCACTCACAACACTGTCACATTAATGTCCCTTTCCAAAGAGCAAAGCTGTACAGCTACTATTACTCCATATCCGTCCATGGGCTCTTCCAGCAAATTCGACTGAAAGTTGACATTTTAAAATGTGGTGCGTGGTGTAGAACTGGGTGTGTGCCGGATTGAAGAGCTGTCACTTGGCTAACGTGTTCAGCCTCGTCTCTAAACGGCTGCCATGGAACAGTGAAGGGCAGGAAAGCAGACAAGCTGTAAAAGTATTTCCTGAGCCTCAGGACGGACATACTTACAGGGACAGACATTTTGCTGGTGCTGTCTCTCTCCTTGGCTCCTGGCTGTAAAACGCACGGTGGTCTTTTTTCCAGATGCTACTTTTCCAACAGAACGAGGTTTTCTTCACGGCTCCCCAAGTGTCAGTCCTCCTTCATCGATCCCATGGCGGGCTCTATAGGAAAGGCAGACATGCAGCTGTAGAAAGTGGTCTGGCAGTCGCTGGGTTTAGGTGTAGAAAATGTGTCTGCAGCAAAAGCAAGGCTTTGCGGCAGCAGCAGTGCGGCCGCCTGAGTGTCCGGCAGACCCGGCTGTCTGTCCTCTCCCTCCGCCGCGGGTGCCTTCACGGACCCCTTCAGAAATGCTTCCAGAAAAGCTAGTAAACGACGCAGCGATGATTCGGGAGCTCAAGCGACTTCCACCGGTATGTTGACGGCTCTGTAGCGTTGGCTCCGGGAGGAGAGCACCGCCTTTGCCGCTGTCTGTCGCCGTCCTTCCACAGGGAAGAGCCCGTCCAGCCTTAAAGAGACCGCCTCACTACAAGGACTTGTCATTCCTACAGTTTACAACGCACTTTAAAACCCCTCAGCACGGTACGCCTGGAGCATTTTTTGGAACAAGCCTTTAAAGGCACGTTTTAGCCCATTCACTACACGTCATTCATACTTAAAATGAGCCTGCAGACGACTATTTTGCAAATCATGCTGGCATATTTTGGAAATTTGAGTGGTTTACATCCCTATTAGTACACTGTACACTACACTATGCACTATAGCCTATAGCTCTCTATACAACTACATTAATATATAGCCTACAATATCTATATAGTATACTATTATGAAAGAAGAGCAAGATGTCACAAACGATTTAAATATTAGAGAACATCCATACAGGCTAGTGAGACTTCTAGAGAGATTCTACCTCTCCAGGCACCAGAGGTATCCATTCTTTCCCTTACCATTTGAAAACTTATTTGCAAACTCTGGAAACTTGAATTTTTTCTTCCGTCACAGTAAATATCAAGTCTGCATTCATTTTTGTCAAAGTTACATTATTATTTCTAAAACACAGCAACATGATTTGCAAAATGGTTAGCTGTAATATTAACATGCCTAGAATAGCATCTACAGTGACTGTTGTGTCATTTCACTACAGTCTAAATATCCTGGGCTATGCTGTCTCTATATTGCCTCTTCTGATGAGCAGCTGTTTGTGCAGTCATTATCAGAAGTTATTCAGTTGCATGTTTCTGCTCATTTTAACAATGTGGCCCAGATATGATCATTTTAACACAGTGACACTGACAAAAATCATAGTAATCATAATTTATAAACACACCTCTGATAACAGAGAGTTGTTTGAAATCAGTAGGTCATTAAAATGATTGGAATGGATGGATTGTCAGGATGATGTGCGGTGCAGTTGAGCCTCTGCTGCCACACTGACTCTTCTTTGTGTGTGTGTGTGTGTGTTTTCTGCAGGAACACAATCAGACTCCCTGCTGTGGTTTAAATAACAGCAGCTATTTTCACCCACACACCTCACACACTTAAATGTCCCACATGCATACCCACATCCATCTAGGGTTGCAGGAACATATGTATGTTATATTGGAGTTTTAGACAATAGCAATGTGTGTCCTTCTCCTTAGATTAGATTAGATTAGGGAGGACACAAAAGGTGAAGTTTGTCACTAGAAAAGAATGCAGCTGCTGCAGCTTGGCTTCATTTTGGTTTTGTACCAAATGTCAAGGCAGAGCCAGCAAATCTCAGAGCATTCAACAGACAAACCATGAACTGTCTACACAACCAATCAAGGGCATAGGTTTCAGAAGGGGGGAGATGGTAAAGTTAGTTGGTATCAGAGAGTCAAAATAACTGCATTTATACTAAATACATTTATGATACCTGATGAATTCAGGACTACGAAAATTCTAAATTATATGGGGGAGAATTGGGGGTGGCTTATGTATGTTTTCTTTTTGCTGAAGAGAGGATATTCTGACGTTTTTGGGAGAGCAGGGGAGAATATAGATTTATATTTTCATTATTTGGAATCTGGCAAAATATGGCAGTGTTTAAATTGAACTGTGCCCAGTTTATTCATTCAGTGACAGTAACTGTTAATTTAGAGGCTCTATATTCAAAAGAGTGGCAGTAATATTCAACATTGTTTTGTTTGCCCCACATAGATAGAAGTGCAGGAACATCTGAACTCTCAGCTGACTCATGTTTGTATGTCACAGTGTTCCCAGATCTTAGTTATTAACTTGAGGAGAACAATGTTATTATTACTAATAGAAATAATAACATAATGAGATGCATTTTTATTTGATGCATGTCTTTTACACTATCAAGGAAATTAAATTGTCAAATGTATGCAGAATAAAAACAATGCCTCATGACTGAAGGTCTTAATGAGACTCAAATCCAGTTCCACTGCAGTGCAACAGGGTGCATATGAGAGATTTAGTGATGGTTAAGATATCACGTGTCTATAAGTAATTACAGTACCAGCTCCATGTTAAAATGATGAGCCCTCTGGCTATCATGTAAATAAAATAAAACATGAGAGGAGAAACTGAGGTTAAAAACATCAGTTTGTTGATGTAAAGGGATGATATCCTATCAGTAAATTCTAATCTGATCCAGTCATTGTGGTCCACCTCTGACATATTGCACTTGATTGATTATCATTAGAGATTACCTCAAACTGCACTGGTTGTCTATGGGAAACCATTATAGTGAACTGCCTATGCTGAGACATTCTGATTGTAGTGGAGTTTTAGCGTCCTATGATGATATAAGTGCTGTTTCAGACTGTATGTGTGTGTGGAAGGAAGGGTTTAGTAGTGAATCACAAGCTGTTTTTAGGCAACTGTCTGGAGCACTTCTGTCTTTAAACTATCTTTATTCAAGATACATAAAGCATTTTACCATCTTCATAAGTCACCAGAGGAAACTGCTTTAGAAGTACTGTTGGTAAATAGCTCTGGATTTACTAAACTGACACCCTACAGTACAGCAAAACAAATACCGTGGAACGTACTGTATACACTATTGTGAAATTTCAGAATATTTTAGATTGTTGAATGCAAAGCAGAATATGCTATACTGGAAGGGATTGTGTTGGGCCAAATAATCAAGGATAAGGTTGGGTGTTTATAAATGGTCCATGTAACATTTATCAGTTTTATTTTCCATTTAAAAATAGAATTGGTAAAATAGTAAATTGGGAACATTGAAAAATGCAATTTTAGAAAATTTTATTAATCATCAGATAAATGTTTTGATAAGTGGGTCCCTGCTTGTTTGTATCTCGTGTACGAGGACACATAAGCATGTAGGCGACGCAATATACATTTCTGCCGTTGGTTTCAGACTATTCCATCAATAGAGAGTTGGTGCCTGTAACGCAAAAAGGAATGTAGCAATGCACAATTGATGTCCCTGAAATTTTAACAGTGGAAGTTCAGTCCTAGTTGGCTCAAGTGATGAAAACAGAGCCATCTTCTTGACAACTGAGCCAACTTCAATTTGATAATGGACCATGAAATGCTGTTGAAAACCCTGGAAAAAGTTAAGATCATTTTGTCAAACTATTACTAAATTGAATATTCCACGAATGTGACCAATTTTATTTATATAGCGCCAATTCATAACAGAAGTTCTCATTGCACTTTTCATATAGAGCAGGTCTTAACCATACTCTTTAATCATACATACATACAAGAGAGAAACAATGCAAATTCCACATTGGGATTTACAATAGTAATTAATAAAATAGTAATAATAGTAATAATAATAATAATAATGATAATAGTAATAAGACTAATAATTGTAGTAGCAGTTGTGAAGCAGGAACATGGGAGCAGTAGGTGGCCCGCAAACATAGATCCAGACTCTACAGCTTCGGAGGCAGAAGTACCTGCCAGGATCGACAGAAGGAGAGAGAGGAGAAAGAACAAAACTACAGGAGCGAGAAGATGTTGAATTTGTAACATGCATTAATGGGATAGATGGAGAGGAGGAGAGAGGTGCATTATGTATCCCAGCAGTCTAGGCCTATAGCAGCATAACTAAGGGATGGTTCAGGGATCACCCAAGCCAACCCTCACTATAAGCTTTATCAAAGAGGAAAGTCTTAAGCCAACTCTTAAATGTGGCGATGATGTCTGCCTCCCGAACCCAAACTGGGACCTGATTCCACAGGAGAGGAGCTTGATAACTGAAGGCTCTGGCTCCCATTCTATTTTTGGAGACTCTAGGAACCACAAGAAACCCTGCATTCTGGGAGTGCAGTGTTCTAGTGGGGTTATAAGGTACTATGAGCTCTTTAAGATACATCAATTCTATTCTGGATTTTAAAAAAGGAGCCGGTGCAGAGATGCTAATATTGGAGAAATAGGATCTCTTTTCCTAGTTCTTGTCAGTTCATGTGCTGCAGCATTCTGGATCAACTGGAGTGTCTTAAGGGACTTATTCGGGCAGCCTGATAATAAAGGAATTGCAATAATTCGGACTAGAAGTAACAAATGCATGGACTAGTTTTTTGGCACCATGAGACAGGATGTGTCTGATTTCTGCAATGTTAAGTAGGTGAAGAAAGACTGCTCTGCACCTGTCCAGCCCCTCCAGGACAGGTGCAGAGCAGGGAACCTCAGGCAGACGGCCCGAACAGACGTACGGAGCAACTTGTGAGGTCCCCGACAAAGGCAAAACCCCTCCAGAGGCCGGACTAAAGACCGCTGACAAAGACCAAAACCATCTGGATGTCTGGCGGAATGCCGGCGGCGCAGGCCAAAGGTCACTGGCGGCGAAGGCCAAAGGTCACTGGCGGCCGATGGTGAAGGCCGGCAATGTGACTTGAGAACAAGATCAGGGTCTTTTGACAGGGCAGCAGGACAGTAAGCCGGCAACGGAGAGACTGGTAGAGGAGCCAGCGGAACCAGTGATGCCAGAGAACCAGGGCCTGCTGCTCTGGTGGAACAGGAGCGTGCTGCTGCGATCCAGCAGCGGCAGCAGAGTGCTGCAGCACAGCAAGTTCATATGGTTGCGGCCCAACCGGAGCAGGGGGCTGCTGCGATCCAGCAGGGAGTTCAGATGGCTGTTGTGGTCCAACAGGGAGTTCAGGGGGCCGCGGCAGCGCAGGAACTGGTGTCGGCCAGGCTGCCGACTGGGGACCAGGTTGGACTGCTGATGGCTCTGGGATGCTGGGCAGCTGTGATGAATGACAACGGCGGGAGCCATGCTTCCTTCTGGGGGTTTTCCCAGAAGGTACCAAGACAGGAACGGGCTGAGGTGCAGACTAGCACGCAGGAAGTAGGCATGCAGGGATATCTGCTGGAAACTAGAAGGCCGGGGTGCAGGCTGATGACTGGCAGGCCAGGAATCAAGTTGATAGCTGCGAGGACCACCAAAAGCCAGGCGGGTGCCCAGGTACGGGTTCAGAGCTGGGACCGGGTCAGGACAGGCAGATTGCAGGCTGATGTATCTGAGCCTGACTGACTAGCTGGCTGGCTGCTAGTATGTTGGTTGCTAGTAGGCTGGGAATCAGGTTGGTTGTTAGCAGACTGGGGTGAAGGCTGGAGGCTTTGCTTGAGGGTGGAAATCACTGATAAATTTGTAGCCACAGCCGGCATGACCAATAGCCTGGGCCTTGACAAAAATCGCTTTCTCCATTAAGGAATAAGAAACCAGCCTGTTTTCAATGTCTGTAGAGCCTGCTATGGACAAGTGCAGTCTCTCCAAAACAGAATTTACCTCCTGGAGCTCCTGGGAGTCATTGGGTCCATGGTCAGTTCGTTCTGTCGTATGAGTGTCATGCAGGGAAACAGGGAACACAAGGGAATAGGACCCAAACGCAGACTTCGAGGCAGAGCAGAGGCAGTTTAGCAAATTTATTACAAGGGAAGGCTTACATGGATAGTCAGGCAGGCAGAGTTCCAAATCGGAAAGGCAGTCCAAGACAAAGGCAAACAAATCCGACAAGGAGCAGGCAAGGTTCAAAATCCAAAAATCCATGCAAGGTCAACAATGAACAGAAGAAAAGTCCTAACTGAACAGAAGGGAAACCACGTGCAAATGCAAACGACCAACTGACACTGAACAAAGGAAAAAACCTGGACTAAATGCACTTAGGTAGGGGAGACAACGAGACACAGGTGCAATTAATCAAGGCGGGGCCAACTATCTAAACTGGAGGGAAAGCAAACAAAGACAGGAAGTAAAACACAAGACACACGAGGAGAGGAGAACACTACAAAATAAAACAGGAAACAGGGCAAAACCCCAGAACTATGACAACAGCTGTCTTATGTCTTGACCACACTTGTTGTGGTACTTGATTTAGCAGAGTTTCATGTTCTATCGTTAATGGCATCTGTGTTGGTGCTCTTGTGTTTACTAAAACTTTTTCTGCCTTTCCCTCAGCCCTTAATGATATTCTAAGGTACTGTTTGTCTGAGGAGGTGTGAATGTACTTGTTGCTGGTCAGCTTCCATTCTTGTGCTTGCAATGCTACTTTCACCATTGGGCCAAGTTTATGAGACTCATGTCCTTTTGCTACTAGTAATGTGACATGTGGGGTGGAGTTGTGGACTTGGAACCATTCCTGCAACTCTGATGGGAGTGTTACAGCTGCTTCTTGTGGCCCTACGTACACATTTTGGCTGATCATGTAATACAATCTTCTGTTCACCAGCACCTCTCAGCATTCGTCAGTCTTTATGCTCCTGCTGTTCATCATACATGATTGCGGTGATTGGGACTTGACAGCTTCTTCCACCTGGGTTTGTACCCATGGCTTCCACGTTTGCCATTCCTGGAGTAATCTTGACTTTGGCATCAATTGAAGCCAGTTTATGAAGGTTGGACTTGGTTGGTGGTTTCCTGTTGTGTCTGTACTGGCATCATTCTTGCCAGTGAGTGTTCAGGAAAGTCTATGTATAGGCCATCTTGTGTGCACATAATGTTGGCCTTTAGAGGGCACAAAAAGTCTCTTCCAAGACTTTACAGTGCTGGTTAGTCCTGTTGATACTCCCCTATGGAACGCTCCTCATCAGATGTGCCTCCCACTGTGTGTACACTTAACTCATCATTCTCCTCCTCTGCAATGGGTTGTTGTTCTTTTAACTCTTTCTTTCCCTTGTCTTTTTCATCTCTCATCAGTGCCAGTATCTGTGGTGTGTGTGTATGCTGCCTATCTGAACCACCCAAACACTTCTCTCTCCCTAGCACACTTGCTTTCCTGTACATTGTAAATGATACTTCACACTATCACATTCAGGTCCAAAGAAAGTAACTAATGTAATGAAAGTAACTAATCATTCACACACCAGTACAGCAATTTGTGGTTCATTGTCTTGAGGAAGTCAGGATCAATCCGGGGTTGAACTGCCAACCTTCCGATTGGTGGACAACCCGCTCTGTCACTAAGCCATTGCTTTTGTCTTCTTGTGGCCATCGTAGCTTTCCTGATGTTCGTTCATGCCACTTTTTCATGCAGAGTTACAGCTGAATCTGCTTTTTATGATCTGGGTGTTGTCTTATTACCAATGCCATTGGTCGCAGCCGCACCACCTCCTTTTACCATTTTTGCCCCCATATAGCCCTTTTTCCTTATTACATTATTATTATATATTATATTGTTTCCTTCCACAGTATGTCAAGAAACTTCTCTTGTACTAGTGACAAATTAACTATTTTAGTGATTTACCAAAGCTTCTGATTACAGTATTTCCTGCTGTCTTGCCAATGCTTTATGCCCTCTTTATCATAGTAGGTTTGTTCCAACTAAAAGTGTGTTCTTACTCTCTTTACAGCTCCTTTGTCTGTAATATGCTCTAGTAATATCACCTCATCTTCACTACTATTCCCCTTATCCATCAATATCTGTCAACTCACTAAAATATGTACAGTTAAGCTAAACACAGTTTTTAGATTTTAATGCATGCACCTCCGATTTACTATTTACACAGTTAACTGCTTACACTCTTCTGGCCAGTGCCTCTGCCCCATAGGCCCCTCTGCGGTGCACGCAACAACCTTGCCACTGTCCTGTAGGCTCCTTAGTGACGCTTGCAACTATTTTACTGTCATCGTCCCAAAGGCTCCTTAGTGTCGCGTGCAACAACTTCTCTATTCTTCACAAATCAGCTCATTGCCCATCTCTTTCCTAACTGGAACACCTCAGCCCACAGCTGAAACGCTACAGAGATGAAAGACGGTATCCGCAAAAAATTTAATTTGCATTAAACTCTTATCCTGCCAGTGATTTTACTTCATGCACAGTGTTGTTTTAGTGAGTGTTTTCAAAGTTTTAACTGTTTTTTCGTGCTTTTTCTTATTTATGTGTCCAATAACTTTTAACTAGGTTCTTTTAAAGAGTCGTTCTGATTTTTCTCATGTGAGCGGACTGGGACCGCTGCACACACACACATTCAGAATTTGCAGAAAGAAAAAAAGGCTCTGCTTACCTCTGATTTATTGTAGCCACTGGTCTGATATGCAGACAATTCACCTCCTGGCTGGCTCACCAACTCATGTCGGATCACAGAAGTCCATGCCTGGGCCGAAGAATGAGTCTGGCTTCCTTTTCCACCACTTTCCCAATAGCTCAGATGAATAAAAACTGGAGACACTCGAAATAAGTCACTAGAGAAGATCAGAGTTCAATGCAATAGTTTATTAAGAGATAAACCCGAGCCCGGGTTTTTTATTGCCCCAAAACATCCCTCCTTCTCTGGTGAATTCTCCACCTATTTTTCTAAGAATAATTCAACTTTTCCAAGAAACAACGGTGTCATACTTAACAGAGCAAGGAAGGAACCTGATTTTTCCGGTCAAAGCCAGTTCAGACCAGTTTTGTGACACTACAACTGGGCTCTGGAAAGTTCCAAAAACTTTCCATGATCTCATTCTAACGAAGCCAGGAAAAAAATGATCATTCTTGTCTCAGGGTGTTTCGACTGTATTTAAAAAAAAAAAAAAAAACTTTAATACTTTCATACATTATATGGTCTAATTCATTGATTCACACCTTATATGTTCTAATACACAGGCTGGTTATATGATAAATTCACAACACAGTTCGTTTAATGAAACCATCCTCTATTAATGATGAGTAGTAAGCTGGTCTGGCATTATGGAGGGCCTTCCTATATGTTTTAAGACTATCTTGCCAGACTAAATGAGATTCTTACAGATTGGTGGAACGCCATTTCCTTAAAGTTTTTGTGATGTTTGCTTTAATTTGTGGGTTTGGGTTGTTATGGACCATCATGCCATATTACAAAATAATGGTGCTATACAATGAACACTGTTCTTTCTGTGATACAGTAACAACAAAATAAAGCAGGTGATTTGAGCAATCCGCAGTAGAATTACAACAGGGGTGATAGAAGAACAATGATCAATGTGGAAGCTCTTCACAACCTACTTTAGAGAACAGTTTTGACATCTCAATAATCAAAAATAAATTAACCAGCAGACTTAAAGTGATCAGTTTGTGTTTATTGGATGTTTAATTTTTACATGAAGGAACAGAGAACTGTATCAAAACGCCACAGTACAGTAATAATACATCAAATCCCCCTCTCATCTCTCTCCCTCTTTCGTATCAATCCTCCTCTCCCCACTGTTCTTCTGTCTTTGTCTTCATATTAGTTCATAACCAGGACAAAGCACCACCTGAGGGACAGGCCGATATCAGCCATCACATCTGCTCGTGGTCCTCCGCTGATATGATGGATAAGACGCAGTTTGATTTATTACACTTCTACTGTGGTATTGCAGTGCTCTGTACAGGGTCCACAGAAAGCTTTTCACCTGAATGCATGAATACATGTTATCATAATTTCAGTGGTCAGCAAGGTGTTTCAGTGTCCCATGATGGTTTACAAAGTATGAAAATGTTCAAATTTAAAGGCATTACATCAACTATCGTTTTTTCCAACCCAAAAACATCATTAACGACCTAAAAAAACTATATTGGTCGAACACTGAAACAATGAAAAATCTACCCAAAAATGTCATAAATCTAACCAAACATTTGACACACAAGGACATATTGAACCTTTAATGTCTTTTTGAGGAAAAAGCCAGAAAGTTTCAAAACCTACACATGGGGGCTTTAACCATCAGCACTACATAATGTAGCGTATGGGCAGGGTTTTTTCCATAATGTTAGGTGACTATTGCTTGGAGTATTTCTAAACCTTTGACAGACATGGAACTCTCCTGACTCGATCATTAGTACAAACAATATGACACTGCTGAAACAGTTTTCTTTTGCAGAGGAAGGTACCGTCTGTAGCTTTTTGATGGGCAGTTTGAGGTAGCAGGAAGAGGCGAAGTTATAGGTGACCTTTCAACTTGTTGGGGGGGATTTGTTTCCTCAGGATGTTGTCACACTGTATAGATGTCATTTACACCCGGCTGAGATCCAATACATTCCAATTGCAAGGTGTTCTACATGCATTTACACCTGAATTAACGTGTTTTCTCTGATCCAGACAATGTATCCAGATACTAAACTTGGTGAGTACGATGTTATAATTATGGATAGAAATAATGGTCAAAACTACAAAAATAAGACAAAAGTTGTAATAAACCAGAATTACTCTACGACTAAGTCGTAGTCCTAAATCAGCCCCTTTGAGGAAGTAGGACAGGCAAGAATGACCTCACTTCCCAAAAATGTCCTCACTGTAAAGGTTTGAAACTCTAATTGGTTCTCACAAAGATCGAAGTACAGGAACACTCAACAACCATTCCACAAATCTCAGCCTATTAATATCCCCATCCTGAAATAGACTCAAGCCACAGCACCAACTCATTTTACTTGGGGAATAGCAACTCTGTCATTAGAGAGAGAAAGCAAGATACAGGAAGCCTTAACATCTGTTCCACTCTGTGTGTGTGCTGTCAGTCTGTGTCATTGTTTCATGTTGCTCAGTCGCACTGCTTTTTCTAACTCAAACTGGCGGTGGTCGACACGCTCCAAGAAGTTCTTCCGCTCCACATACCTAAACACACACACACACACACACACACACACAAAGAGAAAATTAGACCTACTTTTATCATAAAAAGTACAAATACACACACTGAAAATACAATTAAGGACAAACAGTATAGAAGCAATGTGCTCATCACACACAGACTTTCCCAGCACTAAACCACATCTCTCTCCACTTCTTCCACTTCAGCACAGGAAGCAGTTACACAACTTTTCCTGCAGTGTGTGTGTGTGTGTGTGTGTTTGTACTTGTACTTTCTACATAATTTGGACAGGAACACGTTTTGAACCAACAGAGTGAGGTAGGCCTGTCACGATAATTACTTTATCGATTTATCGAGGTCAGCAAAAATTATCGAGGTAATGCCCACGTCGTACGATATTGCCCGTTGTGTTTACATACGTGTTCATTTGGAGAATGTCACCAACATTTTAACCAACATAATGCCAGAATAAACAGCAGGGTTACAGGTCTACATCATAAGACCTGGGCACAATGCCTGAGCGGTTTTCTTTCTCCACAGTACCTAAGCCGAATGTAGTAGAAAAAAAACATGCTGTCATTTCTGGTCTCGCTGCTTCTGTCCTCTCGTCGTCTGCTCTCTGTGTCTGAGTTTCACCATGGGCAGGGCTCAGGCAGTTTCAAAGGTAATTGCTCTTTGAAAGGGTGTACTTGCATTATTATGCTATTATCATTATATCAGTGGCATAAAATGGTCTTAAAATGACTGACATTGTTTATCGCAATTTTTTCTGGGACAATATTATTGTCCAACAACAGTAGTTATTGTGACAGGCCTAGAGTGAGGACAATTTTGGAAAGTGAGGACATTTTGGCCGGTCCTCACAACTTCAAAGGTGCTAGGGAATGCATTATGTCAATGAGGTCCTCACAGGTATAAGTACAAAGGTGCGTGTGTGTGTGTGTGTAGAATGATTTGAGTCTCTGTTGTGTCTGAGTATTTTTAAATTAGCCCCCTTCCTTGTGCTTGGTTGGAAGGTAGTACATGTTAATTACGGTATTAGAGCCTGTGTGTGTGTGTGTGTGTGTGTGTGTGTGTGTGTGTGTGTGTGTGTGTGTGTGTGTGAGAGAGAGAGAGAGAGGGGCACAGAATGACAATGAAGCAGCTAACAGAGTGCATACAGCACAGACTCATGATTTTTCCCTGGGGTAGCCAGTCCATTGGCTCCCTCCCTCCATCCATCCTGACTAAAGCACGATTCTTGCTCATATGGAACAATGTCTCCCTGCATTTACACTCACTACTTTCCAGCTGCTACTTCATAATTAAAAGCTCTGTTTTCCATTGTGTTGTGGAAATTTCCTTAAGGGGCCATAGTCAGATATGTAGGCAACCGGGGAGAAGCAGGTCACAGGTCACTACGAGGAATCACGTAGGAGTCACTTGCAACCCTGAGAAGGGAGTTTGCCTCGAAGCCCCTGCACAGTAGCTCACGTCACCGTCCCTCTAACTGTCTCTTCTGTCTGGGAAGGCCAGCAGTTGGGCAGGAAGATGGGGTCGTTACCTAGGCAACCCCAAGGTCACTGATAGTGCTCTTGTCTTAGACACAGAAAGAGATACATACTGAATTCCCTGTAGAATGCACCACGTTTGACTTCAGCGTGACTTCAGGTGAGATTTACAGTTCACTGTCCAATAGGAAGAGTACACATATTTAGGCTAGAAGAGTATAGCCTTGTAGGAAGGACACTATAGACATCATCAGAATAGCAAAGGGATAAATATTGTTGATCAGGTGGAGACTAAGATTTGGTACCGGCACTGCACTGGTTTCACCTTGTACTGCTGATATCATTGTCTGCTCGGCCGAGCTTCATTAAACACTGCTGTGTAAGACATCCTAAGTTTCCTGTAGCTCACAAAGAATTTCCATCACACATTGGGCCTGCTCACTGTGGTTGAGCCATGTCGGCAATTTGTGATTACTGACTTTACAAAAAGCTGTAATGTAGGATGGAATAGTCACCAATTTGCATAGTAAATGAATAAGCTATAGGAAAAAACTAACAGCTGTAGGTTCTCTGTAACATTTGAGAATAAAAAATACAAAGATCCACTGTATAAAATGTTGAAAAAAAGTTTTTTTCTCTATAAGACCGATAACGTACAACTTCTTCAGAAAGTGTAACATTTGAGAGCCGAATGTCTCAGTACATGTGTTGGATATTTTGGACACAGATGCTGATACAATCCAGTCTAGGGTTGGGGGGGCGCGCTCAAACGTGTACCCGTGTTCCCAACCTACACGTCTATCCCTTTTTCTGTAAACAGGGTGAGATCTTTCAGCTGGTAACTAGACACTAAGGCTAATATCCCTGTCTAATTCAGCCCCAAATGACACCCCAAATTCAGTCAAATCTATTGTATGTTTTGGTACATTTCCAAAACAACAGATGTAAGAGACACATTTGGAAATGTGGACAGGAATAAAGCAGTGGATGAACAGATGAACAGACTGACTGCATTCTTGGGTATGTGGCTCCATAGTTAGCAAATAACTACAAAATGTTGGAATATCTACATTTTGTGTGCAAAGACTGGTTGGGTTTGCCAGTTTTCCTCTGCTTCCAATCCTCTGAAGCAGTGTTTCCCACCCACAGTGGGATAGAGCCTAAAACTAAATATAACTTATGCAGTAGTCAAAGCCTATTGGTGAACAGATGGGATACAAGTGTAAAGATAAAAATGTCTGGGAATAATAGAAGAGTAGGAGGGGGAATCAGTGTTTTACCTCTTCAGGTCAATGTTTACATTCATTAAATATATGTATATATATATATATATACACACACACACACACATATATATATTATAAATATAAATTAAATACATTCAAAACGCACACACCATAACACACACAATCTCAATACCTGAACCATAATGGATTATTGATGATGATATTTTAACTTTGACACGCCTGCAGACTGTACAGGACTCAGCTGCTCGGCTGTAAACCAGGACCCAGAGGTGCGACCACGTCACACCTGGTTCAGCCTCTTTACATCGGCTCCCTGTTGGTTTCAGGATCGATTTTAAGATCTTGTTGATTACTTTTAAGGCTCTTCATGGCTCCAGACTATATTTTAGACCTTGTGATCCCTTATGAACCTTCACGCAGTTTGAGATCTTCGGGCTGGGGTCTCCTGTCTGTTCCTGAGTCCAGGATGGAAACTAAGGGGGACAGAGCTTTGGCCATCAGGGCCCCGAGGCTCTGGATCAACCTGCCCGAAGACATCAGGCCGTCTGAGTCAGTGTCTTCGTTTAAGTCTCGTCTCAAAACACATTTTATCTGAAAGCAGATCCTGATTTTACCTGAACTGGCTGCTTATTTTATTGCTTCTGTGTGTTTTATTTCTTTATATCTTCATTCACTGTGGAGTTTTATTTCTCTGGTTGTGAAGCACTTTGTACTTTGTTTTGATAAGTGCTCTATAAATAAAGTTTTATTTATTATTATTTTAGTTTTAAAAATCTGATAATATCAACTGAGATTAGTTTTTGCTAATAATTCCATAAATGTGGTTATTAAAGAATTGTGACCATGATATGTACTGAGCGAACTGTAATTAACTACGCCGAACTTTAATAAACATTAAATCAGGTAGTGTGGACAAGCCTATATTATGAACATCAAATAAATTCCCAACGACATTAATATACATTCATTTATCTTTCATTTGCCAATAATCTTTTGTTTCTCTCTATGTGATGCAAGCTACAAAAAGTCTTTAAGCCATTATTTATTTCAACAGACTGAACGCAAAAACACCTTTTCAAAACATATCTTTGGCATTTTTGTACTACATTTTCTTGTTTCCTTTAAGCCAACATATACACTGATACTGATTTATCTGTAATAAGCTAAAATTGGCTATCTATATAAGGGCAGGAGAGCTTAGGATTGGTCAGGTCACTTGAAGTGACATTAATAGACAGATTTGGATGAAAATTGGTATCCCTTTCTCCCTTATCTGGAAAATGACCATATTCAGTCTACAATCTTTACTAGTCCCAACACACTTGCGCTTTCATTTTCAGTGGGTAACTCAAGGTAGTCGTTGGAGTGATTTCTTTATATTTTTGAGTTTAATAGGTTTTGAACTTTGTTATCTAAAACTATTCAAAAAACTACATGTGTTCTCCTGAGAACACACTCAGTTTTATGTCATGAACACTGATTGTGAGAATTGAATTGACATTTGAATCCACCAATGCTAAATGCTAGACTTAAGTCCAGTTGCTGTTTAGGAGAAGCAATAATTGCTTCCAGCTAAAAAGCAACACCTGTTTTAGGATTCAGTAGGTTTTCACCCAGGCAATATATTTCAGTGAGAAACACTAAACAGGTGAAAGATTTAGTCATTTCATCAAAGTCATTTAGGCATCAAACTGCCCCTGACCCCCACCACCACACACTGACAATCTCTTACCCCTCTCTGCCTCTGTTGTGGATGGCCAGCTCCTCAGTGATGCCCTCCTCTGATTTAAAAGCGTCCCAATCCATCTTAGATTTTTCCAGCGTGCTCATCTTCTGTTTCTTTCCCCCAATACGACTCAGGATGCTCGTCATGCCAGCCGGCCGCTTGGCACTGCTAACACAAGAGGGGGAACCTTTAGGTGACACACTAAAGACCCACACTTAAGCTGACAGAAGCTGAAGCACGGTTCTGCTAGACATGGCATAAACTTCATAATGAAGGATATTGCTAATGTTCCTGTTCTAAGTCCGTACTATTCAATCACAGTCTTCTCAATCAAAATGACCATTTAAATATCACATGAACAAAACAGGAATTATTCCAACGCACACAGTACCAACAGCAGCACATCACTAATGACAAATGTATTCATCACAGTGAACATGTATGAAAAACATGGAGTTACACTTTGTGTATGACAGAGATGTATTTCAGCAGGCATCAGCTTTTGGTTGCTTAAAGTGAAAATACGGTTGCCACTTTTAGTCACCTTATAAAGTGAAGAGAAGACGGATCCGGGCTTTAAGGGTGGGTGGCCTAACAAACGACGGCCTTTTTTGATGTGCTGCCAGGTGTTGGCACCCTGTGTGTGTCCCTGGGTGTCTCGAGAAGTGCAGCTGCAGGCTACGGTAAGCTACGCTGCGTCTCTTTGAAGTGTTTTTTCTTCAGATGTGCGCATGTAGGCATGGGTGGAGAGAAAAATAAATACTTGGAGAATCGCAGATCCTGCTTTTGATTTCAAAGCTTGAATTCGCAAAGTGGTTTCCATCAGTGGCCAAGAATGTGTTGCCAATTTCTCAAAATGGTTGCCAATGGCAATGTCGAGCCCTGTTCAGTATCAGCTATTTCAAGAACAAGCCAAATCAAGTCAAATTTATTTATATAGCACATTTCATACAACGTAAGCTCAATGTGCTTCACACACAACAAATAGACATGAATACATATTTAAATACATATTAAAAGGAAAACAAATTCATAAAATCATCCCCTGCCTGCCCACCAACATAAACAAACCCACCCACATATACCCAAAGAGAGAGAGAGAGAGAGATAGAGATGGAAGCACTAGCTAGTCATAGGCTGGCGAGAACAGGTAGGTTTGCTTTTAAAAGATGACAGTTGTGGTACATCTTGGGTACAGTTAGGAGACCAGTGTCTGATGATCTGAGGGCTCTGGAGGGTTTGTAAGGAGTGAGCAGATCAGAGATGTATTTAGAAGCTAGATCATTTGTAAACAGTGAGCAATATTTTGAAATCAATTCTGTATTTTATCGGAAGCCATCCAAGTATATGAGTAATATGTTCAGTTTTTCTTGTCCTAGTGAGGACTCCGGCTGCAGCATTTTGAATGAGCTGGAGCCGTCCCACAGTCTTTATGAGGAGTGGAGAAAGAAGGGCATTACAGTAGTCTAGCCTGGAGGAGATAAATGCATGAACCAGTTTTTAAGCATCTGACTGAGACAAGATCAGAATCAGAATCTTTTGTTACAGCAGCTCACTATCACGTCAGTGCACACAGGAATAGAAGTACTAAGCGAATCAAAATATAATACACTATAATACAGGCAAGATAAATTAAGTACAAAGTGGATATAAGTATAAAATTAAAATAAGTGCAAAGTACAAAGTGGATTTACCAGTTGATGATAAGTATGTACGGTATAATAATACAATGTAATAATATAAGTAACATGTACTGTCAAGTTAAGTGTAGCTTATTAAGATGATTATGAGACGGTGGATATTGCACAGTAGTAATAGAAGTATGATTAAATATCAATAAATAGGGAATTTTAAACTGAAAAGAATATATTGCACAGCAGTATTAAACAAAGAATATTGCACAACAGAGAATGTTGCATAATTATAAGATGGATTTGACTTTGGAAATATTTTTTAATGCTGGCAAATGCTATTCTAGTTATACTTGTAATGTGGCTTGTGAAGTTTAGTTCTGAATCCAAGATAACACCTAGATTTCTAACCTGCTCACTGGGTTTCAGAGACAGCGAGATCAGTTTGGAGTGGATCTCCTGTCTCTGACCTCTAGCGCCTACCACAAGGACCTCAGTCTTGTGTTTGTTTAACTGCAGAAAGCTTTTGGTCATCCAGTGTCTAAAGTGTCACTGATACAGTTGACAAGGTTTTTTTATGGGGTTTAGGTTATTGTATAATTGTGTATCGTTGGCATATGAATCGTAAAATACATTGTGCTTCTGTATGATGGAGCCAAGTGGCAGCATATAGAGATTAAACAGTAATGGGATTAGAATTGAGCCTTGTGGAACCCCACAACAAATTTTCAAGTTTTGAAGTTGTCAAGAGACACAGAGAATGTCCTGCCTGTTAGGATAAAACGCTTACTTGTGGTTCTGACTGCATTGTTGTGCTTAGGGAGCCAGGTCATATTAAAAAATGTGCAGGTGGTCTGAGATGGTAACATCTACAATGGATGTAACTGTAACTGTATATTTAGAAGGTTTGAGATAATTGGATCAAGTGTGTGGCCTTTTTTGTGAGTGGGCACTGTAAAATTCCTATTCCACTTTATTCTTCCTATAGGTGTCATTCCTATTATTACTAATTCATTAATATTAATTAATTATTAACATTATTCTATATATATATATATAAAAAAAAATTCTACGTGATCTTTGCATTGCCCCCCCCCCACCAACAAACCTCTTTCTCTCCTCTCTCTCAAAACCTAACACAGCAACGGCGGATGGTGGATTAAATTTTATTTATATAGCACCAATTCATAACAGAAGTTATCTCATTGCACTTTTCCTATAGAGCAGGTCTAGTCCGTACTCTTTATTATATTAATTACAGAGACCAAACAAATCCCACCATGAGCAAGCATTTGGCGACAGTGGCAAGGAAAAACCTTGGACAGAACCAGACTCAATGGTGGCCGGCCATCCACCGCTGCCGTGTTAGATTTTGAGAGAGAGAGCGAGAGAGCGAGAGGTTTTAGGGGGTGGGGGAGAGGGAGGCACAATGCAAACACCACCTAGAATTTTTTTTTAATAGTAGAATAGTAATTGTAGTGTTAATATTAATAAATTAGTAATCATAGGAATGACAGCTACTGTTTATTGCACTGTTTATTATTGTTCAAAACACTGTCCATGAGGAAGACAAAATCATCTTCGAGTTTCTCCAATTGCTGCATCTTAAGGTTGTTTGTGCCCACATGCATCACAACAGCCGAGACAGACGGGTGATGACGTAGCAGCTGTAGGCTGGTGGTGTTAATGTTAAAGAGGGCACCTGGGTGGCAGGAGATGCGGCACCTGTTGATCCAGTTGCATGTGTCAGCGTTTTTGTGTACCAGCCAGAAGCTTCGTCTTAAACCATCATAAACTGACATTTTATTGAGTTTTTAAGCCATTTTTTCTATACTACACTGTTTTCCTGGCCACTGTATGACCACTATATGTTTTAACTATATGTTTTAACTTGGTAAAAGTTTTCAGTCATCGGATGTATGGATCTTAAGTGATTTTAAGCTGGCTGTCAACTCAACGTGGTTTACCGGACTGCCTCCACTGCTGCTAGCTCAGCTAGGTTTGTTTTTAGCCTGGAAGCTAGGCTATCCGGTCACTTTTATTAAGGATTTTAAGCTTTTTAGCACTTTTATGGACTTTACTGTGGATTTTAAGCTTTGAGCACTCTCACGGACTAACTGCAAGCCTGATGGCTGAGTGTGGATCTTGTCACCTTACCGTCTCAAAGCTGAAGAAAAGTATCGCTTGTCTGGAAGCCGAGCTCAGAGAAAAAAACAAGCTCATCCTGGAGTTCTCCACTGTCGCCTTGGCCCAGGCAAAACACCTTGCAGTCCTCAGCTCCTCTGGCTGTGGCAACTGGAATGCGACCATCCCATCTCACTCCTGACTGCTCCACTCCAGAACTGGACAATGATCCCACTCTTTCGTGGCTCGGCTCCATCATCACTGGCACCCCGGAGCATGAAGCCGTTTCAGCTAAGCCTGAAGATCCGTAGCTCCTCATGGGTGCAAAACCCAAAGCAATGGCCATTTCTACTCCTTGACGAGCCCCAATGGATGCACGGTCACTCGTCGGCGGGGGTGGTGAGAAGGCTCCGGTGAGTTCGACTCCACGTCAACCGGAGCACTGGACTGTAGCCTGTAAGGACAGACATGGTGCAAAGCACCTGCCTCCTCCACCTTCACATCGGGACCTCCCGCTGGCCAACAGGTTTGACATCCTGGATACGCAGGACTTTCCTCCACTGGAGGGACGCTCCCTTTTTCCAGCGGTCAAGTCTTCCTCCTCCTCTTGCCGCAAGTTAGTGAAAGAGGCCGTGATCAGGAGAAGCTCTGGAGGTCTCATTTGTCCTGAGACAGCAGAGAACACCTCTGCTAAGGACGCTGCCCCCTCGCTGCAGCAGTTCCCGGCCACAACTATCCCAGGGACAGCTGATGGAACTCAGCGGTCTCCACGCTCATCGTCTCTGCCTCCTCTCATCCCCCCAACTACGCTGATAGTTGGAGATTCCATAGTAAGGAATATCTGCTTTGTTACTGCGATCGCACACTGTTTTCCCGGAGCTACGACCCCCGACATCCTCGAAATCCTCCCTGGACTTCTGGCTGCACTCCCAACGACTATCATGAAAATCATAGCCCATGTCGGCACCAATGACATCGCTCGTTAGCAATCGGAGCTGACAAAAGCAGACTTCATCCCCCTCTTTGACCTGCTCAACAGCACCAGAAAGCATGCTTTTATTTCGGGTCCAATTCCTACACTGGGCCATGGAATTGGCCGTTTTAGCAGGATCCTCAGCCTTCATACCTGGCTCCAGTCTGTCTGCACCACCCATGACGTTGGTTTTATTCAGAATTTTAACTTATTCTGGGATTGTTATTTCTTGTTTGCACGAGATGGTCTTCACCCAAACACGCTGTGGTGTCCTCCTCATGTAGTTGACTATTTACCTCACCTGTCTCGCTCTTCTTCTTTCTCTTGTCTGCCCACCATAAACAACCACACACCCTCTGCTGTCACTAACTCCCCCTTATGGACTGATCATAGTGCTGCTATTTGGAGCCTGGATCCCTCTAGTGCTACTTTTAAAATTCCTGTAGTAATTTTGCATAGGTCCTTAATACAAAACAGACACAGCTGACACAGCAATAATAACTTAATAAAGATCCGGGCCAGAACCCTACCTCCACTCTCAACCTCAAATCTGACCCAGCACAGACTTTTTAAGATGGCTCTTCTCAAGCTCTCTTTTAAAATCCCTCTCTCTTTTAAAATCATTTAAAATAAAATGTTTATTTTAAATGATTTTATCTCTTCTACTAATTTAGATTTTATGTTCTTAACAGAATCCTGGTTACGTCCTGGTGATCACAGTCAGCTGACTGAATTGTGCCCTCCAGATTATGACTGCTTTAGCAGCCCTAGGGTTTGTGGTCGAGGTGGGGGCCTTGTTACTGTCTATAGGAAGCATTTAATGTGTAACCTCATAGCGTGCAATGATTTTTCCTCCTTTGAAGTGCTCATGTTTAAACAGCTGGCTCCTTCTTGTTGGAACTCCCTGAGTATTTATCCAGTCTTGTTTTAAATTATGATAGAATTGTTCTTTGTGGTGATTTTAATATTCATGTTGATGACTCCTAATGCCCTTGCTGCTGATTTTTTAAATATCACTAACTCTTAACTTACAACAACATGTGTCTGGCCAAACTCATTCCCGTGGCCACACCTTATCTTTACTTTGGGCCTGAAAACTCCATCTGTGGAAATCAGGGACATGTTTGTATCCGATCACCTATGCATTGTTTTTAACTGTGAATTACAGGCTGCTAGTACTGTCTTATCCCTCTCTAAGAATACATGCGTCCTTAATGAGCATAGTGCCTCAAAATTCTGTACACTGTTCAATTCTACTACCGGTGTTCTTCAATCTTAGATCTCATAGCTCCTCTGAAAAATAGACCAAACTCAAAGACTAGAAAACAGCCATGGTTAAATGACAGTATTTGAAGCTGTAAAAGGAAATGCAGAAGAGCAGAACGCAGATTGAAGAAATCAGGTCTCCAGGTCCACTTTGAACACATGAAAGAGTTATTTGTCCATACCACTCACTGTCTGCAGGGCTAGTTGAAAGACAAACTGTGTGCTGAAACAGGCCTGAAATGGAAAATGCTACTGCCTTTAGCCCAAATGTCAATGAAGCCCACACCCATCAGAAAGCACAAACTTACACCTCATGAGATTATTACAGGCAGACCAATGACAATACCAAGTAATTCAGTAGTAGGAACTTGCGCTGTCATTGGCATTTTTAGCAGTTTTCAATATTTTATAGCAACTGCTGCAGTGGACGGCGACTTAGAATATGGAAAGGAGGGTTGCACCGATGAATGATGCCATCGTCCATCGCCTCTATCATCGTACCCATCATAGCATCATGATTTAAAAGCCCCCCCTCCCCTTGGTGAGTAAAATCTTGTTACTGAAAGTGCAATAAAAGTTTTGCGAGTAAAAAGCTAATAAGAGTAGTTTATCACTATGGATATAAATATTTTTTATAAACATATGATCTGCTTAATGAGGTAACTTAAGCATAGTGTTAACCGTTCCTGCAGCTTTAAGACCGTGGTCGGGAAGTTTTCCTCCAGGACTGAAGTTGATGCTAACCTGAGGGCTTACCACCTTCACTTTTACCCAGCAGCGGGGAAGCAAGACATGGCAACGTCTTGGGTATTGAGGAGCTGCAACATTTATTCATGGGCAAACTGTAACCTACACTGTACATTTACTGCCACTAGACAACTTCACTGCTAACCTGTTCCTCTGCTCCGATCGGCAACACCTGTCTGCTCTGAGTGCAGTCACCGTCACTCTCTCTCTCCACACACTCACTACGCACTGCCCTGTTCCTTAAAGGAGCCAAGCTACTCTTATAACAAATAGGGAAGAAAAGTAAGAAAGACCGGGTGAGTAGGTGAGGATGGGCTGTGAATGGGCTCAAATGTGCTCCCACAGCCACACCCCCATCCCCCAACAACAATGTCATCGTCCATCCAGATGTTTCACTGTGGACATCATCATATGCCAATTTGGTGGATATCGCCCAACCCTAATGAAAAGTAAACCCCAGGAACATGCTTCATTTTTTCAGAAAGACCGATGACAGAAATGTTGAATGAGTTACAGAAGCAAGTGGAATAGAGGCCAACCCGGTCATGATGTCATGACTTCGGCTCTCTATAGCTATTTAATCTTTTACTCTAGTAGAATTTTTCTTCATAATTTCGTTCTCTGCTGTTAATCCAATACTTATACATCATTTGGTCCCCATGGGCCAATCAGTTTTGGGAGAGGCATGAGGACATAAAAATGCAGTTTGTGAACACAAATTCCAATCTCCACAAGGAGACAAGGAAGCTTACAACACCGCCACAGCAAGACTGAAAGCTGGCATCAAGGAGGCAAAGCTGAGACATCAGAAGAGACTGGAGAGAGACCTCAACAACAACAACACCAAAGATATATGGCAGGCAATCAAAAACATCACAGGCTACAAAAGCAGGAGCGACTAACTAAACACATTTTATGCTTGTTTTGATCTCCTAAATGAAGAGTCAGCTGTCCTCTCCCTCTCTGTATGCATTTTTATCTCATTAATGCATGTTACTAATTCGATATCTTCTCTCTCCCGTAATTTTGTGCTTTCTCGTTTCTCTCCCCTCTCCTTCTGTTGCTTTCAGCAGCTACTGCCTCCGAAGCTGCAGAGACTGGATCTGTGGTTGTGGGCCACCCGCTGCCCCCGTGTTCCTGCTCGACAACTGCTTCTACAGTTGTTGTTATTGGCCTTGTTACGATTATTGTCATTATTATTCTTATGACTATCATTCCTATTATTATTACTTTATTAATATTAATACTACCACTACCATTACATTATTACTATTTTAAAAATCTAGGAGGAATTTACATTGTGCATAGAAGAAAATACAAACACTTAATTTAGAGTTTAGCTTTGTAAACATCTGTTGTTGCTCCTCAAAATAATTTTTTCCATTCATTCTAGTGAAATTTTGTGTACCATCATGTCACAAATATTTTTTTGGAAAAGTGAAAAACCTTTTTAAAACCAAGTTAGTGGTACTATTTTACGGGCATTCTGGCTTGTTACTTTTTGAACACTGTACAACCAAACAATGTCAAATGTCAAGTCTGGACTTCTAGTAAATTGCATATTTATTACATTGTATTATTATACCGTACATACTTATCATCAAGCGGTAAATCCACTTTGTACTTTACACTTATTTTAATTTTATACTTATATCCACTTTGTACTTAACTTATCTTGCCTGTATTATAGTGTATTATATTTGATTTGCTTAGAACTTCTATTCCTATGTGCACTGATGTGATAGTGAGCAGCTGTAACAAAAGAGTTTCCCCTCGGGGATCAATAAAAATATTTCTGATTTCTGATACATGCAACAGGCCTTTTCCCTGCAGTTAGGAGCAGCTGGACATATAAAGGTTAATACATTAGGTCTGACAGAGAGCTAAACATTATATGAGACATCTATATAACATTAAAGGAGTAGGTCAATATTTTGGGGAACATGTTTATTCACTTTCTTTCTGGGAGTGAGATGAAAAGTTGATGGATATCCATCTCATGTCTGTGTGTTAAGTTTGGAGTTGGAGTCAGGATGTGGTTAGCGTAGCTTAGCATAAAGACTGGAAGCAGAGGGAAACAGTTAGCCTGGCTCGGTCCAATGCACAAAAATACACCTACCACACCTCTAAAGCGGTTTTATTTATAATAAGTATAACACATACATAAACAGAAATGTAAAAATGACAAGTCATGATTTTAGGGGCAGTTATGTGCTGGAACTATTTTTTGAACAGTTTATCCATCCGCCCTCTAGAACCACAACTTGCCGTTTTTACATTTCTGTTTGTGTATGAATTAGGTATGTAACGGTATGTGTATTCATCCTGAACCGTTCTGTACAAGACGTTCGGTATGACTTCCTCGATTCGGTACATCCTGTGACCCAAACAATTACTGTCAAAATAGTCTATTTATGTCCACTACTCTTGCGCGTGGAACAGAAATTCTAGAGTGCGAGTTTTACACGGAACGTTTTGGCAGCACACCAGTTGTTGTCTATCGATCAGCTGTAGCATGCTAGTCGGCTTAGCCCGGTTAGCCAGGTAAGTCAAGCTCATGTAGTGTCGCTGCCTCCGAATGGCAAACACAAATGAGAGACCAGAGCTGGAGGATCCTCCCATGACATTTAAATCCACTGGATGGAAGCATTACGGTTTCCCGATTTGTTACAGCAAAAACAGGACAACGATAAGTGTCAAACTGCATGCCGACATTGTTCAACTGAAGCAGGGTATGTCTCTGGATACACTTAAAACATGACATTTATGTGTAAATTATCGGAACGAGACAAAAACACACTGGAAGGTGAGTCCTTCTCCCCACAGCGTTCAGGCAGCCTCGCACTGCAGATTCAGACCGTGCCAAAGCAATAAACTAACGCTATCAAAGTGTTTATCACTGCAGATATGAGGCCATACTCGGTCACAGAAAATACAGAATTCAAGCATATGGTCAAAGTGCTTGAGCTCTGCTACAATATGCCTTCAGTTGTGCATTTTAGTTAGTCCGTTATGCCTGCCCTGCATAAACAAGCACAAGCTGCAGTTGTTCAGGAATTAACAGGTCAGAGTCTTACGATGGAGCATTACTGACATTTGTGTTTTTTATTTGTTTTGTTTTTATTTTTGTGTTATTTATTTTTTCTTATTGACAATATGCCAGTATTTGAGTGCTTTTAATGTTACAGTAAGAATTATGGCCAATGAGCCACTATTGAATGTTTACATTTTACAAAATAAATGATAAATTTTCTACCTTTTTTTTGTTTTCCCTACTGTACCGAAAATGTACCAAGGTACTTACCAAACTGTGAATTTTGAGTACTGTTACACTACTAGTATGGATTAAACAAAAGAGATATGAGCTTTAGAGGTGTTGGTAGGTGTAGTTTTGAACTTTGTACAGAGCCAGGCTTTTCCCCCCTACTTCCAGTCTCTATGCTAAGCTAGACTAACAACATCCTCACTCCAGCTCCATATTTAACACACAGACATGAGATTGATATCCATCTGAACACCTCACTCTCAGAAGAAGAAGCAAGAAGAAAATGTTGTACTATTCCTTAAATGTTGGGTTTCACATGATATATCAAAACTTCTGATTCTGTTGTAAAAGAAAAAATATTTAATAATAAATGTAAGTTAACAGCAACTAAATAAAATTGCATTTAAGTCTTTATAAGGACCAACAGACACCCTGTTAAAAAGTCATGTAAGGATCTTTCACTGTGAATGAGAGGCTGACAATCATTTTACAATTTTGCACCACAACATTAAAAAGAAGCTCGACTCCATATTTAATTTTAATTAACACATTTTGAAACACTGGAAGGAGGATCTGCTGCTCTGATTTCTTCATTTTCATTTCACAGTAACCAAAACCTGTGTGTGTGTGTGTGTGTGTGTGTGTGTGTGTGTGTGTCTGTGCGCACACAAGACTAATGAGGGAGTGGTGCTGATGGCTCTTTCCTGTTTTGCTTCACACACACACGCACACAGGCACACAGGCACACAGGCACACACACACACACACACACATACACACACACACACACACACAGTGATAAATAGGAAAATAGCTTGTGGACACACTGTACTTCCTGTCTGTTGGAAGATGATTTCCTGTTTCCTGTCTGGGGTTTTGGAGGGAAGATGTGCACATCACCAAATTACTTTATGCCATGGCAACAAAAGGTATTAAAATAGGTAGGGAAAAAGCACACACACACACACACACACAGTACATATGAAGGTAAATTCCATTACATTGATCATTGATGTCTGAATGAAAGCTCAAGTACAAAATTTATTTCCCTGTAAAGTGCCATCACACACACACACACACACACACACACACAAATCTTTGTACTTCTATCTTTTTGAGGACCGTTATTGACATACTGCATTCCCTAGCCCCTTACCCTAACCATCACAACTAAATGCCTAACCCTAAACCTTACCCTAACCCTAACAATAACCTAATTCTAATCTAACCCTTAAAACCAAGTCAAAACCTTCAAACAGCCCTTTGAAGTTGTGACGACCGGCCAAAATGTCCTCATTTCCTAAAAAAGTCCTCACTCTGTAGGTAAAAAACAAGTTTCAGTTCTCACTATGTAGCAAGTACAAGTACACACACACACCACCTCTGCTGGACAGAGGCACATAGTTAGGATGGCTAAAACACAGTGCAGGATGAATAGAGTCTAACTTCAAATAGTCTACTCAACAAGACAATACTAAATATCCACATCACTACATAGGCCATCTCTGTAAAGTTACTACCACTGAAACTTCAAATGCAATGACTCAGGCAACACTGGAGCTCGTTTGTGGCAGCAAGCCTGTCACCAAGACAACTTGCAGTGCCATATATTAGTTAGCCAATGTATCATTCTAATCCTAATTTGTATATGTTGGTGTGGGGGTTGAATGCTATGTGTAAAGGTGTGTGTGTGTGTGTGTGTACCTGGGGCCAGGAAGAGTTGGTTGGCTGGGTGATGACCTCTTCTCTTCGTCTCCATTCTCCTCCTGTTTGGTGTCCTGGCTCTTTAGATAACTTTTAGCTTCTTTGGAGTCTGCTGATACCTCTTTATTCACCCTGATAGAGGGAGACAGACACACAGTGTGCTAAACTCTTATTGGAAAAATAAGGGCAGATGGATAGGAACTGCTACAGTATGTCTATGGAGCAGTTTGACACAGCTAGTATATGGTGGTGATACTAGCCTTTCACCAAAAATGTGTTTACCAGGAAACACTGAAAACCTATTGGTAAATGAAAACAGGTCAAAAAAGGGACATTTTGAAGGAGAGCATTTTGACCGGATAGTGGTCAGGTGCATAGGTCGGGAAAGCTGAGCAGCAAAGCGGCGAGGTGCTTGCTGGAATCTGGGGACTTCTGTTTCGTTTTTGTTGTGTATTTTACTTTTGCTTTTGTGTTATTATAATTATTTTTTTTTTTAATCTGACACATTAATCACTTACACGGCATATGGACACATTATACATTCTTGACACAGGTTCTCCAGTAAACATATATACAGACTTTGCATTGTATCCATCCAACTGGTGTGACTGCATTTAAAAGAAAAAAAAAGCCATAATTTATCTGGTTTCAATGAGTTACTGATTTTTGTATTGTTTGTTTGATTATTGGTTGTTTGCTTGATTTGTATGTTAACTGTTGTGCATAACTCATACTATGTCATTATTTTCACTCTTTTATACAGCACTTTGTAAAAACTAGTAAAAAAATATGTCCTTCTCTTAATCTTAGTAGGTATGTTTGTGTGCTTAACAGGCAGACAATTTAAAATCTAATGAGAATTTTAGATTAGATTCCTCACAGGTAGGTATAAACATATTCTTTTTTTAAAAACATTAGATTCCAGGTAGAATTTTAGTATCCTATTATGCTCTAAATGACATATATACGTATATAAATTTGAGTCATATTACAGCAAACAAAATATTACAATGCTGAAAGATTGAAGCAAATATATATACCTACAAATATACATGTATATTTATATACATACACAAATATAAATACATATATACACATACATATATGTACACATATATGTACATATATACAGTACGTACACACATATGTATATATATACACACATATATACATATGTACATGAATATGTATATACACACATAAATAAGTACACATATACACATATGTAAATATATACACATACGAAAATACATATATACACACATATGTACATATATACATATATACACACACAAATATATATATACAAACATATACATGTATATTTATATATATATATATATAAACATATATGTATATATATATATACACATATATACATATACACACACATATATGTATATATAAACACACATATATACACACACACACGTATGTATGTACAATAACATACAGTATATGTGTGTGTATGTATACATGTGTGTATAAATACATAGACATATATATATATGTACACACACATTTATGGTAAATGGACTGTATTTGTATAGTGGTCTTCTGACCACTGAAAGCGCTTCACACTACATGTAACATTCACCCCATTCACACACATTCATACACTGATGGCAGGTGCAAACTGCTCATCAGTACAAAGAAACTAACTCAGTCATATATACACATACACACACACACATATACATATATATATACACATATTTACACATACACACATATATACATATATACACATATATACATATAAAGAAATATATATATAAATATATACATACACATATATGCATATATACACACATATATATATACACATACATATAAATACACATATACATACACATATATACATATATACATATATACATACATATATACATATATATACATATATACACATATACATATACATATATATATAAATATATATATACAGACCAAAAGTTTGGACACACCTTCTCATTCAAAGAGTTTTCTTTATTTTCATGACTATGAAAATTGTAGATTCACACTGAAGGCATCAAAACTATGAATTAACACATGTGGAATTATATACATAACAAAAAAGTGTGAAACAACTGAAAATATATGTCATATTCTAGGTTCTTCAAAGTAGCCACCTTTTGCTTTGATTACTGCTTTGCACACTCTTGGCATTCTCTTGATGAGCTTCAAGAGGTAGTCACCTGAAATGGTTTTCACTTCACAGGTGTGCCCTGTCAGGTTTAATAAGTGTGATTTCTTGCCTTATAAATGGGGTTGGGACCATCAGTTGTGTTGTGCAGAAGTCAGGTGGATACACAGCTGATAGTCCTACTGAATAGACTGTTAGAATTTGTATTATGGCAAGAAAAAAGCAGCTAAGTAAAGAAAACGAGTGGCCATCATTACTTTAAGAAATGAAGGTCAGTCAGTCCGAAAAATTGGGAAAACTTTGAAAGTGTCCCCAAGTGCAGTCACAAAACCATCAAGCGCTACAAAGAAACTGGCTCACATGCGGACCGCCCAGGAAAGGAAGACCAAGAGTCACCTCTGCTGCGGAGGATAAGTTCATCCGAGTCACCAGCCTCAGAAATCGCAGGTTAACAGCAGCTCAGATTAGAGACCAGGTCAATGCCACACAGAGTTCTAGCAGCAGACACATCTCTAGAACAACTGTTAAGAGGAGATTGTGTGAATCAGGCCTTCATGGTAGAATATCTGCTAGGAAACCACTGCTAAGGACAGGCAACAAGCAGAAGAGACTTGTTTGGGCTAAAGAACACAAGGAATGGACATTAGACCAGTGGAAATCTGTGCTTTGGTCTGATGAGTCCAAATTTGAGATCTTTGGTTCCAACCACCGTGTCTTTGTGCGACGCAGAAAAGGTGAACGGATGGACTCTACATGCCTGGTTCCCACCGTGAAGCATGGAGGAGGAGGTGTGATGGTGTGGGGTGCTTTGCTGGTGACACTGTTGGGGATTTATTCAAAATTGAAGGCATACTGAACCAGCATGGCTACCACAGCATCTTGCAGCGGCATGCTATTCCATCCGGTTTGCGTTTAGTTGGACCATCATTTATTTTTCAACAGGACAATGACCCCAAACACACCTCCAGGCTGTGTAAGGGCTATTTGACCAAGAAGGAGAGTGAT